>JZKD02S0898874.1:638416-714302 GCA_000966675.3 Picea glauca
GTAGTGAATGTAGAGAATCTCAAACTGTATGAGCCTTCTATTAGTAACAATTCTTGTCTTGGGCACAAGAGTATTTAGGTTTGCAAGTTGCACGAGAAGCGCCCAAGCGCAGCATGAAAAAATCTCATTTCAGGCTTCCAAGCAAGTAAGCGGGTGAAATTATATTGTCGACGGTCCAGATTCATTCATAAGAGAAGATCGACGGTTGGCGGGAAATCACGGTTAGCGGAGTTGCACCGAGATTAGCGCGATGGATAGCGCTCATATTGCATGCGGGAAAGGATAACAGTCGTCCATCCAAAGGATGTGTGGCGCGAGATCTAGTCACATCAGCATTTCAACATTCAGGAGTTCGAAGGGTGAGGGTTCCATGTTGTTCTACATCTTGAAACCCCAAAACCCGAAGCTCCAAAAGCGCCCAAAGTCAGGCCCGCAGTATCACGGAGCAGTCTCAGCCGTCCATTCAAAGAGGACACCTGGTGCATGATTAGGCTCCTTGCCTTTTCACCCATCGCGACTTCGAAGCGCAAGGAGAAGCTCCTTCATATCCCCAAGGCGTAAAGTGCCAAGAGCGTCCAGGACCCGGGCCCACAGTATCGCCGAGCAAGTTCAGGACCATCAGATCTAAGAGGGACGCATGGCGCCCAATTAATCCATCTTGGCGTTTCGCTCATCGCGACTGTGATAAGCAAGGATCAGCTCCTTCCTATTCACGAACGCCGAAAGCACCTTTGAGAATAAACGCAGGGTCACATCCCGTGGTCACTTGGGAAATAAAAAGAGCTGTGCAAGAGGGGCCAAAGGCGTCGAGTTTAGTCACAAAAGGGATCATCGTGATCTCCAGGTGCCATATGATTCGACCTCAATCCTGGTTCTCTCTTGGAGTAAATGAAGGTGAGAGGGGGTGGTTGAAACCTCTCCTCACTCATTAAGTGTAAGGTATGGAGGATCTGGCAAGTTGTCTGCCCGAGAGGGTCCTGTGTACCAATTTTTTCCAAAGAAGCCATGTCGAGTCCTCGACTGGCCAGAGAGGTCTACACATGCTAACTCGACACTTAATGGCTTAGCTACTCCCCTTGCAGGAGCCATGTGCAGTTAAGGTGGCGTCTGACAAAGAATATCCGTCCGAGTTTGACTGAAGGGACACCACGCCTTGGATGACTGAGCACGCCTCAGTTAGGTGATTTTTTCTGAGTATATAGACTCAGTCTTTGTATTTTGTAATGCATCAATGGTTGAGCGAGGCTCTCGGTTGTAAAAATTTAATGAAGCACTGCTAATCTAGTTATGCATGGACTCTTGAGACTTCTTGCCTTATGAATGTCATTTTCTTTCACGTCTTTGTTTACACTGTGTTAGAGAAGCTCGGAATTGGAGGATCCAGTCGAGTTGTAACTGTTATAGGATGATGTAGGTTGGATCACTGTAACAGTTGCATTGCTTCTAATCAGTCCCTGTGATTTTCTTAGCGCCGAACGACTTGGAATTGGAGGATCCAGTCAAGTCCCCCTTTCAGTTTCTCGAAGCCCTGAACCAAGAGGATCTTGCATTCAGAGTTTTTATTCTACAAACTACTGAAAGGCCCATTGCCTGAGGTGGTTTTCTCACTTCTCTCACCAAGTCTTCAACCTGCTCATCTTTAAATCAACTCATTGACTAAAGTTAGATCAAGACCTCCTTTGTTCCTTACATACCAGACTCAGTTTCTGAGTTAGAGAGATATCTTCCCGAGTCTCTACCCATTTGATCACCCATTAAAACTATCGTGACATAAAACCGATGGGCGTTGGGCTCTGCTTCTGCAAGCAATCCAGGAGTGACTTCTAATGCTAACATTTATGGCGCTGTTGCCGGGGACGAAGTTGAAAATTTTCCCCGATATTGAACGACATTCAACCTCTGATTCTGAAGGTGCATCAGGTATCAGAGCCTTTGAAGATTGCTACTGTGAACCTGGCGACTCCATTGTGTCGACTTCACTGTGGCGAACTTGCCATGTTAATTGTGGCTTTTAGAGGCAGACACACGCAGTCCCATCCACAACTGCCTCTATCTACACCTAAAACTGATCCGGAGGTGGTTCTCAGAAAGGGAAAGGCCTCTGAAGAAGGAGCTTCCACCGCCGAACCAGGTAATCTGCCATCTCCTTCTGTAGGAACTCCATTTTCTCCTCCTCAGTTTCTTAACAGACCTTTTTCTTAGGTTTCCCATTTCCTGAATTTTGGGAGTGTTCCTGCTGAGTTTTCCCCTCCTGGTCTAGGATTGGAGGGAGAAATCTTTGTCACTCCCCTCTCCCCTGAAGTTGTACCTTGGCGTAGACCCAGGACCACAGAAGATTTCCCCACTCCTATATTTACCACTCCTACCCTTGTTACTGTTGCCACTTCTGCACAAAGAGAAGCATCTACTAACTTAAGCCCGTTAGCCTTCTCCCTAAATCCCCTATTGTTTCCCATTCCACTTAGAGACTCATTCCTAGTAGCCCCTTCATGAACCCCTTCTCCTCCAAGTTCTCCTCCACCTAATATTCCTATGGATGGTGCTAATCCCCCTCTAAATAGAATGGATGCCATAGTCGCTGCCAGATATGCTCCCTTAATCCTACCCCGTCCTATGAATCCTCTCCTTGCTGGAGATTACTTGAAGTATATGCCCAAATTCACTGGGGAAGGGGACATAACTGCGGAAGAGCACCTAGTTTCTTTCTACAGTTATGCAGACAACCTTAACATTGAAAATGAAGATGTCTGGATGGGAGTCTTCGTCCAGAGCCTGGATGGTGAGGTGAGGAAGTGGTTTAGAGGAATGGCCCACGGATCTATTGCTGGGATCAAAGTTCTGGATAGTGCTTTCCTGAGGCAGTGGGGAGATAGGAAGGATTTCATGTATTACATGACAAAGTTTGGGTCTTTGAAGAAGATGGAAGGAGAGTCTGTCTCTAACTTCTCCAAAAGATTCAATAATATTTATAATAAAATTCCTACTGAAATAAAACCCTCAGAAGCCTCAGCCAAGATTTCTTATGCTAGTGCGTTTGGCCCCGATTTCTGTCTTTTATTGAGAGAAAGAAGAGCCACCTCATTAGCTCAAATGCAAGATGCAGCCATAGAGGTGGAATCTAATGTATTAGAAGCTGATAGACTGAGGAACAAGGCTGACGCAGACAGGAGAAAGGGAAGATCTAAAGCCTCAACTTCCGGCCCATCGGTGCCCCACCCTCAAGTGGATGAACTGACCAAGATGGTGAAGTCTTTGTCTGCAAAGATGGAGAGAATGAAGGTGGAGAGGAGGAAAGCATACAAGGGCCCTCAAAATGAAGAAAATAAAGGAGGTTTCAGGAGGCCAAACAATGTTGCTTCCCCGACTGTGCAAAGAGAGAGGGGAAGAGACAGAGAAGACCAGAAAATTCAGGCCCCTTTTCAAAACAATTTTATGGCCAAGGAAGAAGAAGGGGAAATAGATGAGCTTGATCCTGAAATCCATTGCTTCGGAGACACTCCTCCTTTCCCTCATCTCACTCAATCAGCATACGAGGAGTCTCTCATGGACGGTCAGCTAAATGAACTGAGCAAGGGAGACAAGGCTAGTGGTAGCCAAGGCAGGTATGACCTGAGGTCCAAGAAAAAGACAGTAGCACCTGATGTTCCTGAGCAGTTCACTCGAACAGAGAAACCTACTAATGAAGTAACAGACAGTTACAGAGGTAAGAAGGCCCAACCCCTCTCTCCCATAGTCTAGAGTCATGTTCCCCAAATAAGGGAAATCCCAAAGCTTACATCTTCTTTTAATTTCGAGCATGAAATTCAAAAGATCAGAATCTCTGTGCCCCTAACCGAATTTATTAAACATGAAGGGTTCAAAAGAAGCTTCTCTGAGCTTTTACAGTCTGAGGTCTCATGCCTTCCCACAGACTCCATCAATTTGCAAGATGAAAAGCCTGTAGTTATTCTAGGTCCTATGGTAGAAGACAGAAAAGACTCATCCCCTCCCTTATACACTTCCTTGAACATACATGACAAGGTACTACACAACTGCTTGATGGATTCGGGGGCTTCTCACAACCTCATGCCCAAAAATTTCATGGAAGAGTTAGGGTTAGAAGTCACCCGAGCCTATCATGACCTCTATTCCTTTGACTCCAGGAAAGTTCAATATCTAGGAGTTATCCAAGACCTGGTCGTGACCTTGTTTCAGTTGCCCATGAAAAGTGTGGTCATGGATATTGTAGTGGCTGATGTCCCCCCCAAGTTCAATATGTTGTTATCAAGGTCTTGGATAAAAAGACTGGGGGGAACTTTGAAGATGGACCTCACATATGCTACTATCCCAGTGTTTGGAGGAGAACATAGAAGGATATACAGGGAAGCCCAACTGGCCTATATAATCAGTGATGAAGCCAACCCTACCAACCATCCCATTTTTTCCTTGGACACTGATTTAGGTTCCAGTGTACTACATCTCACTAATGCTCCTAAGCCTCCTCTGAAACTAAGAAAACCGCCCACCACTTCCCATAAATTTCCTCCCGCCATCACCCTCGTCCGGAAAATGTTCTTTGATGGAGCCTTTTCCAGGGAAGGCGCTGGTGCCGGGGTGTTTTTTGTGTCACCTGCTCAGGAAACCATATCTCTGTCATACAAATTAGAATTTGAAGCTACCAACAATGTGGCAGAGTATGAAGCTCTTGTCCTAGGATTAAGAGCCGCAAAGGAAATGGGAATTCAGGAGGTAGCAGTGTTCGGAGATGCAGAGTTGGTGGTCCAGCAGATCAGAAACGCTTATCAGGCTAAGAATCCTCGACTCAGGAGCTAAAGAAATGAGGTATGGGACTTAATTGACTATTTCTTCTCAGCATTCAACATTTCTTTCGTCCCAAGAGAGAAGAACACAGTGGCAGATTCCTTGGCTACATCAGCAAGCAATTTCAAAGTGCCCTTGCCGCCCAAATTCAGATAYRATGTAGARGTAAAATACARGYCCTCCATACYTGACAACRTYAAACATTGGAAGGTATTCGAGGATGATCTTGAGATCAAGAGATTCTTGGAGACTGTCGAAGAATTTTCAGAGATGCATATCGACCAAGACTCTGTCTCTGAAGAAGAGCTTGATGGGGGTAAGTTTCTGAGTAAAATAGTAGAGCGTAACATTGTGCAGCTCCCTAGCAACCATATTCCAAGGGGACTGGTTCCTTTGGAAAGGATTTTTGATAGAAATGATGTGTCATTAAAAGGGGAAATCTCGGAGGATGACGCTGATACTATTCAGTGCAACATTGTCACTGAGAGTGAGCCCAAGTTTGTCAAATTGTCAAGATTTCTGACAAAGGAGCAGAGGTCTGAATACGCTGGACTTTTGAGGGAATTTGCTGATGTTTTTGCTTGGACCTATGAAGATCTCAAAACATATAACACTTCTGTCATTGAGCATAAAATCCCGTTGAAAAGGGAGGCAAAGCCATTTAGGCAGAAGCTAAGACAGATCAATCCTATGTTGTTGCCTATCATGGAGAGGGAAGTGAAGAAGCTGCTACAGGCCCAGATCATCATGCCACTAAGATACTCAGAGTGGGTGGCCAACTTGGTCCCAGTAAGGAAGAAGAATGGAGAAATCAGACTCTGTGTAGACTTAAGAAACCTGAACAGGAGCTCACGGAAGGATAACTACCCCTTACCAAAGATGGAACATATATTGCAAAGGGTAACAAGAGCATCCAGGATGTCCATGATCGATGGCTTCTTTGGCTACAACCAAATCTCTGTTCTACCTGAGGACAGGGAAAAGACGACAGTTACCACTCCATGGGGCATATTCATGTATGCCAAAATGCCTTTTGGATTGATGAATGCAGGGGAAACGTTTCAACGTGCCATGGATATAGATTTCATTGGGGAAAAGGATAAATTTGTGGTCATCTATCTGGATGACATAACAGTATTTTCAAAATCTGATAAAGAACACTATTGTCATCTCAGAAAGGTTTTCCTGAAATGCAAGAGTTTTGGCATTTCATTAAACCCCAAGAAATCTATGTTCGCCATGCAAGAGGGAAAGTTACTAGGCCACATAGTATCAGCGAAAGGAGTCAGGATCGATTCTGGCAGAGTTGAGGCAATACGAGCCTTATCAATCCCGAGATCCAGGAAGGAGGTCCAATCTTTCCTTGGCAAGATTAATTTTCTGAGGAGGTTTGTTCCTAACTTTGTTGAGGAGGTAAAACTTATAACAGCCATGTTAAGGAAGGGAAATGAAGTAAGGTGGACTTCTGAATTGCGAAAGTCCTTTGAGAAAATAAAGAAGGTCTTGACTGAAGCCCTTGTTCTTATCAGTCCCGATTACTCAAAGGATTTCCTTATTTTCTCCTTTGCCTCACCTGACACAATGGTTGTTGTTTTATTACAGACAAACGAGGTTGGGCTAGAGCAGCCTATTGCCTATTTCAGTCGAGCATTGAGGGATGCCAAAGTCAAGTATGACACTATGGAGAAGCAGGCCTATGCCCTGTTCAAGACTCTCAATGCCTTTAGAACCTATGTCCTGCAGTCAAAAATCATTGCCTATGTCCCCTCAGCTGTTGTTAAAGACATTCTTATTCAGCCTGAAATAGACGGGAGGAGGAGTAAGTGGATAGCCAAGATTCTGGAATTTGACTTGGAAATAAAACCTACCAAATTGATCAAAGGTCAAGGTTTAGCCAAGCTGTTGGCTAAAGCAAATTGCCTAGCTTTGGGGGTAAGTTTCATCAACGAATGTTCAGGAATTCAGCGGGATCAGCTGTCTGAAATAGACCCTCCAAAAAAGCCCCCATTGGCTTGATGTCCCTGGTATAAGGATGTCATATATTTTCTACAATAGTTGTGGCCTTCAGACGGTCTGCAAAGAAACAAGGAAAAAGCTTTGAATCTCAAAGCAGTCAGATACTGCCTTATCGATCAAGTTTTATATTGGAAAGACCCCCTGGGGTTGCTTTTGAAATGTGTAGATCCGCAAGAGGCTGACAGGATCATGGTTGAATTTCACGATAGCCTATGTGGAGGGCACCATTTTTGGAAAACCACAGCCTACAAAATCCTCAGGGCTAGATACTACTGGCCCACCGTATTCACTGACGTCTGCAGAAGGGTCAAAGCCTGCATCAAATGTTAAAGATTTGCAAGAAAACAACAACTTAAGTCTTTGTCGTTAAATCCTGTGGTTGTTTCAGGACCTTTCCAGCAATGGGGCCTAGATTTCATTGGAGAGATTCACCCTGCTTCCAGTGGGCAGCACATATGGATCCTGATTGCTACAAGTTTATTTACCAAGTGGATTGAAGCTATCCCCACCAGGAGTGCTTCCCACAAGGCAATCATTGGATTCCTGGAAGACCTCATCACAAGATTCTGTTGCCCAAGTAAGATTGTCACTGATAACGCAGCCTCTTTCTGGGCTGAGCCGCTAGCCAAGTTCTGTGAGTAATTTGGGATCAAACTGATTCACTCCACCCCATACTATCCCCAGGGCAATGGTTTAGCAGAGTCCTCCAACAAAAGCCTGATAAGGATCATCAAAAGACTGTTGGAAGACAACAAGAAGAACTGGCATTCAAGATTGAAATTTTCTCTATGGGTCGATCGAGTGACCACGAAGAGATCTATAGGCATCTCTCCTTTCCAATTAGTCTATGGAGAAGAGGCTATTTTTCCTTCTCATTTATCCATTCCTGTAGCAAAATTCCTCCAGGATCATCGAGAGGAGCCTGATGACATAATCAGAAGAATTCATCAGCTAGTGGAAGTCCAGTAGGTCAGGGAGTAGGTAATGGGCAGAATTTAGGACCATCAGCAAAGGATCAAGTAGGTTTTTGATAAGAAGGCCAAGAAGGAAGAGTTTCGGATAGGAGACCTAGTACTGAAATGGGATGCTCCTAAACAAGATAAAGGCAAGCACAGAAAATTTGAAGCCCTGTGGATCCGGCCTTTCAAAGTCTCCGAAGTATTCTCGAATAATACCTACAGGTTACGGGATTTAAAGGATCAAGGAGCTTTTAATGGCTCTGTGAATGGGCATCTCCTAAAAATATTTTTCTCTTGAGCCGCACATGGATTTTTCACGGTTGTAAATATTGTTTTTCTTTCCGTCTTTAAGTTTTAAATAAATGACCCCATAGCCCAACAACAAGGCACTGGAACTGCAAAGTGAGTCCTTAAAGCATCATAGGGATGACTCTATCCCCCCTGGAGCCTAATGTTAGTAGCAATTCTTGTCCTGGGCACAAGAGTATTCAAGTCTGCAAGTTGCACGAGAAGCGCCCAAGCGCAGCATGGAAAAATCCTGTTTCAGGCTTCCAAGCAAGTAAGCGGGCGAAATTATATTTTCGACGGTCCAGATTCATCCATAAGAGAAGATCGATGGTCAGCGGGAAATCACGGTTAGTAGAGTTGCACCGAGATTAGTGCAATGGATAGCGCCCATATTGCATGCAGGAAAGGATAGCAGTCGTCCATCCAAAGGATGCATGGCACGAGATCTAGTCACGTTGGCACTTCTGCATTCGGGAGTTCGAAGGGTGAGGGTTCCATGTCGTTCTACATCTTGAAACCCTGAACCCCAAAGCGCCCAAAGTCGGGCCCGCAGTATCACGGAGCAGTCTCAGCTGTCCATCCAAAGAAGACACCTGGTGCGTGATTAGGCTCCTCGCCTTTTCGCCCTTCGTGACTTCAAAGCACAAGGAGTAGCTCCATATCCCTGAGGCGCGAAGTGCCAAGAGCGTCCAGGACCCGGGCCCACAGTATCATCGAGTGAGTTCAGGACCGTCAGATCTGAGAGGGACGTGTGGCACCCAATTAAGCCATCTCGACATTTCGCTCATCGCGACTGTGATAAGAAAGGATCAATTCCTTCCTATTCATGAACGCTGAAAGCGCCTTTGAGAATAAATGCAGGATCACAACCCATGGTCACTTGGGAAATAAAAAGAGCTGTGCAAGAGGGGCCAAAGGCGTCGAGTTTAGTCACAGAAGGGATCATCGCGATCTCTAGGTGCCATCTGATTCGAACTCAATCCTGGTTCTTGCTTGGAGTAAATGAAGGTGAGAGGGGGTGGTTGAAACCTCTCCTCACTCATTAAGTGTAAGGTATGGAGGATCTGACAAGCTGTCTGCCCGAGAGGGTCTTGTGTACCGATTTTTTCCAAAGAAGCCATGTCAAGTCCTCGACTAGCCAGAGAGGTATGCACACGCTAACTTGGCACTTAATGGCTCAGCTACTCCCCTTGCAGAAGCCATGTGCAGTTAAGGTGGCGTCTGACAAAGAATATACGTCTGAGTTTGACTGAAGGGACACCACGCCTTGGATGACTGAGCACGCCTTTGTTAGGCGATTTTTTCTGAGTATATAGACTCAGTCTTTGTATTTTGTAATGCATCAATGGTTGAGCGAGGCTCCCGATTGTAAAACTTTAATGAAGCACTATTATTTTGGTTATGCATGGAATTTTGAGACTTCTTGCCTTATGAATGTCAGTTTCTTTCACGTCTTTGTTTACACTGTGTTAGAGCAGCTCGGAATTGGAGGATCCAGTCGAGTTGTAACTGTTATAGGATGATGTAGGTTGGATCACTGTAACAGTTGCATTGCCTCTAATCAGTCCCTGTGATTTTCTTACCGCCGAACGACTTGGAATTGGAGGATCCATTCAAGTCCCCCTTTCAGTTTCTCGAAGCCCTAAACCAAGAGGATCTTGCATTCAGAGTTTTGCTTCTACAAACCACTGAAAGGCCCGTTTCCTGAGGTGGTTTGCTCACTCCTCTCACCAAGTCTTCAACCTACTCATATTTAAATCAACTCACTGACTAAAGCTAGATCGAGACCTCCTTTGTTCCTTACATACCGGACTCATTTCCCAAGTTAGAGTGATATCTTCCCAAGTATCTACCCATTTGATCACCCATTAAAACTATCATGACACAAAACTGATGGGCGTTGGGCTCTGCTTCTGCAAGAAATCCAAGGGTGACTTCTGATGCTAACACCTTCCATGTTGGATCAAGAGGAGGAATAGGTACTACCTTCCATAGAGGATTTAGCACCAAATTCTTAGGAAGAGTTGGCATAGGACACAATTTTTTAGAAGAGGTTCAGAACTAGAGGACAGAGCAACATAAGATTTGGAATGTTGGGTTGAAAGGACAAATTCTAGGCAAAGCAAAGTGCTACTCTAGGGAGAAGGTAGAGGAAACATTTCCTCACCTCATTCAGTAAATATTTTGGGGATCAAAATCCTCCCTAAATGGGGAGGTATGATCCATATTATATCATTATATTGTTTCTCTATATTGATCATTTTAGAGTGGAAAAAAATGGAGGATTTATCTTGCAGGGCCATTTCAGTGGTAGATCCCAGTTTGGAAAATTGGGGTATGAAACCTTTTGGAGCCATTTTTGAGGCATTAAATGGCATTTTTTGGGTTCTAGTGTTTGGAAATTTTTCACACCCCCTTGACGGTGTTCTACACTCCGATACCTTTCCAACAATGTACATTGGGCATCGATCAGAGTTCATATGAAAAATTTATGCCTCCCGCAAGTTGACCTATTGTCTTGACCACCATGGTTCGAAAGGATGCCACATTGGCCCCCATTACTCATGCATATGGGGCTATCCAATGTTTTATTTCAAGAATATTCTAGAAGGTTCAAAACCCTATCACAATTGAGGGTTGAGGAAGTAAAAAAACCTACCCCTATATGGCTATCGGGCTATGTTAAATATTGGGCAACTAGGAGGAGAAGGGGTTCCATCCTTTTGCATTGTATCTTGTTCCATAGTTGAGAAAAACATCTTATATTGGTATTTAGTGAGCATAAAAAAGGAGGAGAGATTATATAGTAGCCATATAGGCCATAGGTAAAAGGAAACTCCACAGAGAGTGCCTCTTTCTCTATAATTGCATCATTTCTATACTAGAGAAAAGAGAGTAGAGAAACCTCACCTCCTAGCTAGATTTTCTCTCGTATTGGGTTTCCCAGGTCATATCTCATGTTTATTTGTGGATAGTGTGTGTATTTATATATGTTCTCTATTTTTCGCATTTGAACTATTTTATACAATTTTTTCTAAGAAGAAAACTAGTAATCAAGAGTCTGAGATCTAAAGAAAAAAGAACCTTAATAGTAAAGATTTCAGATATTTATCAGATCTGTTGTGATGAATTGTTCCATTGAAATATCCACCACAATTTATAGATCATTTAACTGCATATATATATTGGAAATTTTAAAAAGGTATCTCATATCATCGCCCTCATTATATATGTAATTATGTATAATAAAGTAATTGGAGAGATAATAGATGAAACCACGCATGCTATTACTTAATTGGCAGGAAATTTGAACTACAGACAGATCATGAAAGTTTGAGATACTCGCAGACTTAGCCTCAATTGAACACTAGGCAGTGGTGTTGGGTAGAATTTCTAATAAATCCTAACTATGCCATAATGCACATAAGAGGAAAGGATAATCTGGTAGCAGATGCCCTAAGCCGGAGATGGCATACATTGCCCAAGCTCAGTAAGAATTAAGGAGAGTTGATTAAAGTAAGTTTTCAAAGAAATATTTTGGGGCTTATCTAAAGCGTTCATTCAAGTCGAGTCATTTTATATACCTCTTTCTTAAGTCTCTTAGAATCTCTTGATCTCTTCCTCAAAATTGTCACAGGTACTCGCCGGATTAGCTCCTTGGCGTATGAAGTTGTTTTTTGTAGAGAGATGAGATGGACTTGTTCATGAAGGTAGGGAACGTGTAGGATCTATATCGTCCACTCTCTATGCATTCCTTCCCTTTTCCTCTAGCTAGCTAGGTCTTATCCATAGCAAAAGTAAGGGATTACCATGAGCTACGCAAAGGTCCTTACCTTTGCAGAGATCAGGATTTCTATAATAAGAAAATATATCATTTTTTAGTAGAGAGATCTATATCTCTAGTTCATAGAGAGGTAATTTAATCCCCATATTGTGTAGGGGGCCTCGACACGTGGGAAAAAGAAGCAGATATTGTTGTCCATTGTACCCCACCCCAAAGATGTGAGTTGTGCCCCACTTGGAAGATCTTAGTGTAGATGGTTTCAATGGGTGATAGAAAGTACTGGATATATTAGAAAGTGGTATCAAACAAGAATTAATGAAAGGTAATATTTCTCTTTTTAGTAGTATAAATTATTGATAGAGGAAAATCTAAAAAGAAGAGGGAAAGCAACTGCTTCTTAAAAGTATAATCAATGAAATTTTATTTTTATTTAATATATTATTGCAACGTCAAATATCTTATTAGGTAAAAATGCATAGTCTTTGTGTATGCTTCATCATAATGTTCTCTTATTATAAAACATCCCTATTGTAAAGATGTAAATTAGAAATACCCTATATTTTTTTAATATGTAGAAAGTTTTTAAACCATAACTGTATAGCCATAATAATAATAATAATAATAATAATAATAATAATAATAATAATAATAATAATCTATTTTTAAGGTCACAGCCAAGCTAGCACACCAAATTGGTGTATGAGACCCCCTTGTTTGTGGGACAAGGGACCCTCCTCTGCCCAGCGATTTGACTGGTAAAATCTACAAAGGTATACATACCCTACCCCCCTCTGGATTTGAACCTGTGACCTCTTAAGAGGAAACAGATGTTCTTAACCATTAGGCCCACTCAGGCTGTATTACAAGTGTTTTATAATCCTAACCATGAAATTTATTAAGACAATTTTTATTTTTTTGTTATATAAAAATAGTTTTAAAACTATAACTATATTAATATTATAATTGTTTAATAATTGTAATCATAAAATTCTACTAAATCATATGTTTAAATAAAGTAAAAGTGTATACATGTTTGTTGGATTAATTATGTTTAAGCCACATGAATATTTTAGAAAAAAAAGTATACTAAATCATATGTTTAAATAAAGTAAACGTTTATACATGGTTGTTGGATTAGGGTAAAATCATGAATTTGGGTAACACTTTTGTGAGAATCGAGTCACAAAAATTTCTAATGGAATTTTTTTGGTAGAACTCTTTAATGTTTTCAACCGATTTTTTTTTTTTTCCGGCCGAACGTTAAATATAACAGTGCCCTCGAAAGTCATGCCACCGGATACGTGTTTTGGATTTTTTTTTTTTGACAACCAAGTTTTCAACCGAAATATGCTTTTGGCCAAAATACTTTTTCAAAAAAAAAAACTATTTCGATCGAAAGTCGATTTATATATATTGGCCACATTTCCCATTACACAGTTTCACTCTCCTATCATTTTAGAGTATAGTGGTCATTCTTTCCCACCATACCTTTTCACCATACCTTGTAGTTTGATAGATAGGTCCAGTCTTTGAATTCCCTCCTTAGTTTTTGTAGTGAGTGAGAAGCGGTACTCGAGTGGCACCAACAACACCTGAGAAATAGTAATAGCACCTGAGTGGCACCAAAAGCGCCTGAGTGGTACAAACAAAAATCCGCCTACTTCCAGGTAAGTTATCTGCTCTTTTATTTTTTTTCAACTTTACAGATTGTTTTTTCTAAAGACTGTTTTGTCTTCGAATTTATGCTCATGGTTTAGCTGATTTTCTCTCCCAAATATGTAGTTTTTATTTTCAAGCCTGGAAAAAACCATAACTAGACACCTAATTGTTCTTCTTTCAAATCTGGAAGATAAGTAATTATGGGTTATGCAATTTTTGTTCCATATATATGAATTGAGAATGGAAACCTGGGTATAATATTGATCCAATATAACCAATATGAAATGGGACTAAACTTTTGTCTTGTAACCCAACTCTTACTAGAAAAATGTAATCATATAGAGACTAGTTATAGGCCCAAAGTTACATTGATTGTTGCATAGAAGAATCATCACACAAAATTGTTTCCAATCGGTCTAGGCAATGTACAACAAGATTACTATTCTTTACAAATTTTATCATTTGAATAAATACAACTTTGTTAAAACCCATCATCATATAGGAATTATGTTATGAACCATGAACCAAAATGCCCATGAATTCAAAACCTTCTGGAATTTGAACTTCATGTGAAAACTTGATGCTGTCCTTTGCATTTCCAATCTTTAAATTGAATTAAGTGATATATGAAGCATTTTCGAAAAGAAAACAAAGTTGTTGGTAGGTTGTCACCTCTAGATAATATCCCTTGATATATAGGTATAGAGATTCAGTGAGAACTAAACCACCTAAGGTCGAGATGATTGAGGTTCTATACAAACCATTTCCCACTGGAAAGGATATTGGCCTGATCAATGAACTACTTATAGATTTCTACCAAACCTATAATCCTCCACCAAAGGTAGAAAAAAACCACAACAAATGTTCATTTTTAGCAAGGTAGAAAAAAGGGTTCATGTTATTTCATTTAGAGTTGTTGTTTTTATCTAATTTTATTTTTCAGCACTATGATGCAATAAAATCAACAATCAATGTTGTCATTTTGTATTTATAAATTAGATAGGCCAAGGAAGTAGGACTTAAAATTATTTTTTGTTTTAATGTTCCTTGTATGATCGATTCACTTAACTATTAATATTTATTTCTTCTCTTCCTCCATCTTTGTAGTTCTAGGTCTTCTTGCCAAGAAGTAATCTAAAAAAGAGTTTGTGGGAAGGTTCAATTAATGTTACTTCCATATGTGAATAGGCATATATTAGTGGCCAACTGTGTATATGTAATGAATGAATATCTAGATGAATCTTTAACAAACCTTATTATCCATCTCTTTAAACTTACATAGCACATATGATGACTTGGATGTGTGCTTATTGTGGGGCACATTATGTTGGCAGTCTACGATTTTTTATGTTGGCAATCTAGTACATTATGTTGGATAAGTAATTGAATGCATTACTATGTTCACCATTAAACCACAACTTTGTTCACCATACATTATGTTGGATAAGTAGTTGAATGCATTACTATTTTCACCATTAAACCACAACTTTGTTCACATACAACATAATTATTATATTATAATGCATAAGGTTGAAATTAGGTCTCAATCGCGCCAAAGCCTTGGTATATATGCACACAAGGTTGGACATATGCAAGATAATCCATGCAAAGCATAGACACATTGGAAAGAAAAGATACAATCACTATCACCCACCACCTAGTTGAGTGTATTTGGATTTGACATAGTAAATTCTTGATTTTTTGGTGCCACGTGGCCATCTTATACAAGGCATTCAATGCATATTTATTAAGGGAGGCACATGCATGTATTGGCTTGTATTCTTGGCCCTATGATTCAATCCAGTGGGTGAGATTTGTTGTGGGGGGTTACATTACCTTTTCGCTAATCCATCCTTGGAATTTTCACTTATCATTTTATCTATTCCCCTATTGAACTCAACCTCTACAAACTCCTCTATCAAGGGTAAGACTAATGTATGCCTAGTCCCTTTGTAGTTAGATTGAAGGGTACCCAATTCATTCCTCTGCTGGAAAGGTTGGGGGTTTTGGTTGTATCCTTGATACCAACTCTCCTTTGTTTTATTTGGGAGTTTTTCTTCCCCAAAGGGTGAGGGTCGGGCTCAATGATATAACCTAAGCTCATAGTGTGTTTGGGAAGCAATTTGAAGGCATTATGGTGACTTTTGACTTTGTTTCTCTCTACACAAAGGTTTTGATTGAAGATGCTATTAGGGAAATACAAGAAATCAAAAAAGAAGGAACATCAAACTTGGTTAGTATGTGTTTTAAATCAACATATTTTAGCTTCTATGATGACTTATACAAATAAATAAATGGTGTTACAGTGGAATGTACACTCTCCTTAGTGGTAGCTAATCGTTACATGGAATATTTGGAGAAGATGGCCATTGACTCATTTTCCCTCAAACCAAAAGAATGGAAGAAACATGTTGATGATAACAATACCACATGGTGTCATGGAAAGGATCATCTAGATAAGTTCCTTACACACCTAAATAAAAGGTCCAACCATATCAAGTTCAAGTTAAAGATTCAATAGAACAACTACCTTCCCTTCCTAGATGTTTGATTACTAAAAAGGTTGATGACTCTCTTGCAAACCAAGAATTCTTGAACAAAACTCACATTGATAAATAATTGTAAGCATACTCCATCATCATCGATCACAAAATCTTGGCATCATGAATACACTCTCCACTAGAGTAGTCAGAATCTGTTGGGTATGTGTTATATTCTTTGCATGGTTGGAACTAGTAATATGTTGAATTGTTGAATACGTAACCTTGTAACCCCTTGTATGTAAAGAAAAAAACAAGTGGGATAATGTTGGGTATGTGTTATATTCTTTGGCGGTTTTTTGCGTCCATTTTTGGGCGATTTTTCAGCACATGATTTTTGTTGATGGTTTTCTATTCATGGTTAAGGAATTAGGCTTGTTGACTAATCCGGGTTATTGGATTGTGGTTTTGGAAGCTACGGGATCCTATATGTATATTGTATTGTAAGCAATGTATGAAGTGAATGGATATAGAATATGTTGGTTTTCTCGGTTTGGGTTTCTAGGGGAAAAATCCATGTGTAATGTGTGTATTTTCCATTGTATCTTTTTTTTTTTCTTTTATTGAAAATATGTTTACAGTAAATAATTGTACAAGGTTAAAATCTACAAAATATTCAATGAAAGACACCTTAATGAGGAATTGAAACATGCCTCTCAAATATTTAAAAGAAATGGTTATAAAGAAAGATATAGTAGTAAGGTGATCCAACGAGCTCAAAATAATGAGAAGAAGAACCATGAAAATGAGGGAGTAATAATGTTGCTCTCCTTTCCATTTAGGGAACAACTAACACAATAGAGAAGTTTAATAGAAGAAATCAATCAAGGACAACCTTCTCACTCCCAAACTCCTCGAAGAACATGCTTGATAAGGCCAAAGATCCAATTGATTCCAAGTGGAACAAGGGAATTTATTCAATTCCATGTGTATGTGGAAAGGTGTATATTATTAAAATTGATCACTCAATAAATCTTAGAAACTGATAATTCACATCCTTAAGAATAAGAAGATGAGTGATAACCCAAATCAAAAGAATTAACTAAGGACCCAAGACAACATTATCAATGATTGGCCAAATACATTGAAGAATTAATTTGGTTAAGTTTTTATTAATCTTTGATTCCCTTTGTTCCAATGAATTAAACTATTGATGATGGATTCAACTCTATAATCTAAAACACACATTCAATACAAAATCTAGAACATAGGATTCCATAATAAACTTTGTGAATTCTAGGAAAACTACCATGGCCCAAGGTTAGATTATATCAATGTTCCCACAATTTATCATGAGAAACGATGCCATTATTAGCTATTGAAGACAGATACTGAACTCTATTTTTAAAAATGTGGGATGCTTGATACTCCCATAGAGAGTGAAAAAGAAATAATTTGAGCTTATATAACTCAACCTTGCAACCTAATCAACCTAAGCACTTTTCAGGGCTTCTTGAATGGATGTCCTCTCTCATAATATTTTAATATTTTTAATAAACAAATTACTTGTATATACTATTTAATTAATATTATTTTTAATATGTGTAAATGTTTTTGATTGATAAATATGGATCTACGGAATCCAATTTTGCATTAATATGATACAAATACTCATGTAGAAAGATTTTAACCTTCTTCTTCTTCCATGTAAAACTAAAAACTATATTAAAGAAAAGGACAATAAATTTAATATTTAATACCATTTGTTAATAGAGATGTTATGAGGATATTGTAAAAAAAATTCTATCTTGGGGTAATTAATGCAACTTAGAAAATTTCACCTCTTTCCTAGAGGTTTCCTTGATCTTAGCCATGCAAATTTTTATCCTTAGGTATATTATGAAACATAAATAAAACAAAAACAATGGACAATATTTCACCTTTTGACAACCTCAATCCACTAGGCAATTCCAGAGAAAAGATACCAAAGTGTGCCAACAAGTTTCAATCCTCTAGGGAAATCTTATCATGCATAAAACATATTTGAAATTCACTTTATGACAATTGTAAATAAAATATAAAATATTCCCTATATTCTTCAATATTGATGTTAATTCACTTAACAATTTCGGTATTAACTTATGTCAAATCAATAAGACATGCAGTAGCTGTAAATTACAAAACCTTGAAGAAATAAATGGTTGGAAATTAAATATGCAATAAAGACAATTTTGGATGGCTAAAAACTTCATATGTATGTATAAATATGAAGTTCATGTACATCCCATATCATCATCCCAAGGCTAGTACAATCCTCTAGTTCTCCAAAACCCTAGCTAGGGAAAACCAAGAAAACCCTAATTCATACCAAGGAGCTCTAACAAACAAGCATTACACTAGAATGTCCTCCAAGGCAAGACATATCATGTTCTTCTTCTCTTCAATAAGTACAACCTAGGGCATCATTTAAAAGCCTTGATCTCCAAGTCTCCAAGGGATGAAACCTTAAACCTAGTATTCAAGATGTTCCAAAAGCTCCAAGAAACCATAATGACTCTAGGATAAGAGACGTAAAGTACACATGAAGATGTATAAGAGGGAGACTAGTATGATCCTCTTAGTCACATCTATAACATAATATGATGAAAAAGAATGATAATTGTGATAATCTCCAATATCTAGCTCACAAGAACAAACCCAAGCATCTCACAAGAGAAAAATCCCAAGAAATATGTCACCTTTCCCTTTCATAACTTGTCCTAGGGTTTCCTCATGAACCCTAGCATCTCACTCCAAGAGGGAAAGTACAATGATGATGATGAATTGAATTTCTCCTTCCTCTATATATTTGAGAGGTAAGACAGGCCAATGATACATATGTGGGCCTAATCCCTTACAAGAAACCTACAAATCTACAAATAGTCTCATAAAGGTGGACTACTTCACTCCAAGGGAACACATGCCAAGCTCCAAGGTGATTTCGTACAAAATCAAGGCCTTAATGCAAGGGTGCTCCATGACATGTGTCCAATGCTCCTCCTCCAAGACTCTAATGACTCCAATAATCCTCCTAATCCAAGTGCTCCACTCCCCTTGCATGAAAATTCTCACAACCCAGGTGTTCACATGTCAACTCCATGCCTCCATACAAGAATCCAAGCTACCCGATGTTGTATAGGGTTCAATGCCCTCCTATTGAATTCCAAATGCTCCTCCTTCTATGTAGGGAATTCTCCAAGAAGGAAACCTCCTCCATGTGGTTAGAATGTAGAATCACCAAGTTGTATGAAGATCTCCAATGCTCCAAGGAATAATGTCGTGTAAGCATACAACTGAGGTCAAGCAACCTATGACTAAACTATATCCAATTGTAGTGTATTTGTTTTCAAGGTTTTTCCACAGATGGTCACGCGAATTTCCTTATTTTTGTAGTAGTTGGGGCCAAATTTCCCAAAACAAATACAGATCTGAGCTCCTCTTTCAAAAATAGTTGATTTCATAAAAAACAAATCACTCAAATCAGAGCTCCGGAAGTGAAAATATCGCTAATATAGAATCAGCCATTTTGGGGGGTTTTTCATGACAGCAGTGGGACTGTAGAGTTCATAAATTTTCACAGGGTGCTCAGATTGCTATCATATCAGTGCCATTGGATAAATAATTTTAAGAGATTTCTTTTGGTATATTATATGTTGTGTCTCCAATGGATTTTGACTCTCAAATCCTCATGGGAGTTCTACGGAAGTTTGAAGCCCTTGAGAACCATCTGCAAGAGGGTCTACAATATATTAGGGACAATTGTCACAATATTCAAAGGTCCTTGGCTAGCATGCAAGAGAGATATCTTATGGCAGATATCATGGATGAATATAATCAAGAAGTATATGCTTGGTATGATTTTGAGGTCGATTGTGATGATTGGTATATGGATAGTTGTCATTTTTTGGATGACAACCACTTTCATATTTTATTTGATGACTCTACTCCACCTTTTGTAGAGAACATCAATGTAACAAATTAGAAGCCAGTTATGATTATCAATGTCCATCCTACATATTCTGCAGTGGTATTATTCCTTCCATATTAAGCTACGACCATTTCCCACTATGTGGATGGATCTTCTTATTTGGATCCACATGACAAGTGTCAATCTTTGGAGAATCATTTTCAATTGGTTATTAGGTTCCAATATCTTCTTCATGGAGTTCACATGAGCACTTGGACATGGGACCTCAGTTTTCAATGGCAATTGGACTAATTCATCATGGTGGCTTTCATTTCTCCATGGAACCTTGATTCTCTAGTCTACTTCAACAATATGGTCCACACTTATCCATGGGACCCTGGTATATGGTTGTACACCAAGCATTGAGGACAACACTTTCATAAGGGGGATGGAATTTTAGGTAGCTAGAGAGGTAGTGAGGGGCCCAGAGGGCCCATAGTGATAATAGTAGAGGGAATTCAATGTAAGGTGGACTAGGTCCACTATAGTATTAAATAAGGCCCATTATGGTAGTTAGATATAATAAATGTAAGAGGACTTCTTAGAAGGTTCTTCTTCTAGAAGGTTCTTCCTCTATAATGTTCTTAGGTGGTTGGTATAACTATATAAAGGGGTTCAAGCAATGTAATGTGACTTGAAGAGAAGTATTCTATTTGGAGATAAAGCTCATTAGGAGGTTTCCCCCTCGAAGATGCAAGTGAACAGGAGATGATCCCTTCCATAATAGGATCCATTGTATGGTGTTGCCCTACCCTAAGGGTTTGATATTAATAAAGTGAGAGTTTTTCTATATTGTTCTCTAAATATTTTTGGTGTATATGTATGCAACTATTTGGTTCTTAATAAGTGGTATCAGATCACTTTCCTTGGTAGAAAGTGTGGGCAATTTTTATTTGTTTTTGTAGATTTTTCAGAAAAGAAAATGAGGGTCGTGACATTCTGGACAACTTCTATAAATTTTATGCATAATTTGTAGAAACTGGTTGTATATATGAGTTCCTCTTGGAAAAAAATCAATTTCCAAAAGACAATCATCTAAAATGGAGTTCGGGAAGTGAAGTTATCATAATTTTAAAATCTTCCATTTTCAGGTTTTTTCGCGGACGACCGCGCAATTTTTATGATTTCTATAGAACCTGGGGATGGTTTTTCCAAAACGAATTAAATATCTTAGTTTCTCTCACAATTTCACCCAAATTAAAAAAAAAAAACGTCTGAATCAGAGTTTCGGAAATGAAGATATCACTGATTTAAAATCAACCATTTTGGGGGGTTTTCATGACAACGGCGAGACTACAGAGTTCATAAATTTTCAGAGAGTGCTCATATTCCTACTAGATTAGTTCCACTGCATAGAGGATTTTCAGAGCTTTCTTTTGGCATATTACATGAGTTTTTTCTGATGGATGTGCGATGCACTCCAACCTCTGCAAAATTTCTAATGTCCCTAAAAGATCTCAATGAAATAATAAGGGAACACCTTCAGATTTATCTTGCCATTCTGACATAATATGCTCGAGAAGAAATTTCTTGGCATGATTTTGAGTGTGATTGTTATTATTGGTACTCTACTCTTGCAATGTAGGAGAGTCAAGAGAGATATAACAGGGAGATCACTGACATTTGCATCTTGTCAGAATATAATCAAGAAAGATATGCTTGGTATGATTACGATGACGATTATGATGATTAGTATATGGATAGTTGTCATTTCTGGGATGATAACCACTTTCATATTTTATTTGATGACTCTACTCCACCTTTTGTAGAGAACATCAATGTGACAAATAAATATCCAATTATGACTACCAGTGTTGAACTTGCATATTTTACAATGGTGTTATTCCTTCTCGATTTAGCTACGAACCTTTCCCACTATGTGGATAGATATTCTTATTTGGATGCACATGAAAAGTGTCAATATTTGGAGCATCATTTTAAGTTGGTTATTGGGTTCTGATATCTTCTGTGTGGAGTTCTCATGAGCACTTGGATACAGGACCCCAGCTTACAATGGCGGTTGGACTACTTTAGCATGGTGTCTTTCATTTCTACATGGGACCTTGGTTCTCTAGTATACTTCAACACTATGGTCCACACTTATCCATGGGACCTTGTTTCTCTAGTATACTTCAGCACTATGGTCCACACTTATCCATGGGACCCTAGTATATGGTTGTACACCCTGATAACAAGCATTGAGGACAACGCTTTCATAAGGGGGATGGAATGTAGTGTAGTTAGAGAGGTAGTGGGGGTCCGGAGGGCCCATAGTAATAATAGTGGAGGCCATTCAATGTAAGGAAGAATAGGTCTACTATATAATTAAATAAGGACCACTATGGTACTTAGATATAATAAATGTAAGAGGAATTACTAGAAGGTTCCTCCTCTAGAATGTTCTTAGGTGGTCGGTAGCACTATATAAAGTGGTTCAAGCAATGTAACGAGACAAGTTGAGAAGTGTTATATTTGTAGCTAAAGATCATTAGGAGGTTTCCCCTCGAAGAGGCAAGTAAACATGAGATGATCACCTCCATAACAGGATCCATTGTATGGTGTTTCCCTACCTCAAGGGTTTTCTTATAATAAAGTGTGGTTTCTTCTATATTGTCTATGAATATTTGTGGTGTTTCTGTATGCAAGTATTTGGTTCTTGATACTAATGTGAAAATCCATCATGAACCCTCTAGGGGATAATCACACACCATGTACTCTAAATATCATGAAGCACCCCCAAACATGGTGTAAACACTTTCAAAGTAACCTTGAATGCTAAAAAATAATATTTCAACAATGTTGTGCCTACACTCCACTTACCATGGGAAAAATAAATAGAACTTTAATTTAAATAAAATCACATAGGGTTTTGATGTTACAATATGGGTACTCTTTCATAAAAAGGATCCAAAATTATACTTGGTCATAAACACTTGTTTGCACCTCCAAATAATTTAGCAATGATAAGTAGTTGAATGCATTACTATCTTCACAATTAAAACACAACTTTGTTCACATACAACATAATTGTTTTATTATAAATCTTAATAGTACACAACATTGAAACCTATTCATGATTTATGCATATTTATTTCCATAGCAGATGCTATCCTATAAGTATCTATTATCTCCTTTAGTTTGTTGAAATCTCTTTTAGAGCCATCTTTTGGATGTGTAACAGTTAGTTAATTTCCCATAAATAAATATTGTATGTTATATGCCTATTGATGATTTTTGCATATTTATTTCCATACCATATGCTATACTATAAGTATCTATTATCTCCTTTAGTTTGTTGAAATCTCTTTTAGAGCCATCTTTTGGATGCATACCAATTAGTTAATTTCACATAAATCAATATTATATGTTCTATGCCTACACAATGTAGTTAGTGGTTGTATGTATTTTTGAGATATCATCTACATCCACAAACCCTTGTTGGAAATTGGACTCGGACTTTTGGTAGCAAAGACCTTACTAAAAAATGAATGTTTTATTTCACCTCACACCTCCCTTGGTTTGGCTAAACACTACCATTTGAATAAGGAATGCCATATTTTCCTCTCCTACATATCCACATAAATTTAATGCATTTCTTTCTATCAGTTTATAGTAGCTCTTTAATGCATTTCTTTCTATCAGTTTATAGTAGCTCTTTAGGAATGAAATCCATGATATACTAGTATACTAGAATAGCCTCCAAAACTAATTTGACTAAAGTAGGTCTTCCTCTCAATGAAATTCATATATTACACTACATCTTTGTCTTTTTTTCAATCTTCTCAATAAACCACTTCCATTCATTCTTCCTACATAATATTGGATTTCATAAGGAAACCTAAAATACTTAAAAATTTCTTAGAACTCCACATTCTAGAAGGGGAAAAGTAGTATTTTTCTTCTAACCTAATCATCCTACACAACATTGAAACCTATTGATGATTTATGCATATGTATTTCCATATTAGATGCTATACTATAAGTATCTATTATCTCCTTTAGTTTGACGAAATCTCTTTTAGAGCCATCTTTTGGATGTGTAAAAATCAATTAATTTCCCATAAATAAACATTGTATGTTCTATGCCTATTGATGATTTCTGCATATTTATTTCCATACTAGATGCTATACCATAAGTATCTATTATCTCTTTTAGTTTGTTGAAATATCTTTTAGAGCCATCTTTTGGATGTGTAACAATTAGTTACTTTCCCATAAATAAATATTGTATGTTATATTCCTACACAATGTAGTTAGTGGCTATATGCATTTTTGAGATATCATCTACATCCACAAACCCTTTTTGGAAATTGGACTCCATAGAATTTTGGTAGCGAAGACCTTACTAGAAAATAAATGTTTTCTTTCACCACACACCTCCCTTGGTTTGGATAAACACTACCATTTGAATAAGGGAATGCCATATTTTCCTCTCCTACCTATCCACATAAATTTAATGCATTTCTTTCTATTAGTTTATAATAGCTCTTTAAGAATGCAATCCATGATATACTAGTATATTAGTATAGTCTCCAAAACTAATTTGACTAAAGTATGTCTTCCTCTCAATGAAATCCATTTATTACACCATATCTTTATCCTTTTCTCAATCAACCACTTTCATTCATTCTTCTATTCTTCCTACATCAAAATTGGATTTCATAAGGAAACCTAAAATACTTAAAACTTTCTTAGAACTATGCACCGAAGGTGTCTGTAATTTTTCTACTACATAATAAGTTGGGGTGTATTTCTCAATTTTGGAAAATTTACCTCTGCAATTTTGGTGGAACTATTACATTGGTTAATCGCTTGGTTCTTATATCTAAATTTAGGTTTGGGTTTTCATGGAATTTTTTTTTCACTATTAATAAGAATGGATGTTATATGTTGTTTGGTTGTAATGTTGGCGTCTTGGATTTTCCATAGTTTTGTGTTGGAAAAATGAAAATGCCACAGGAAGATATTTTATGTTCCTTGCGTGCAATTTATTTACCTAAACTTGTACACCTATTCATTTCAACTTGTATAATATTTTGGCATGTGTATATTTTATGGTTGAGATTTTTGGGGCCCTTGTATTTTGCATGCCCAGGATTTCACTTCAAATATGTAGTGATGTTGACATAGCTAGGTGTTCTGTTTCAAGACTTATCACTATATGACATATAGGATACAAATTGTTCATGTGATGGAGCATCATGGTCAAGTTTCTTGTTGGAGTCTTTCATTGGAAGCCCAACTCCTTGATTTTGGTAATAACGTAGATTTGATTGATGTAATGTCTTCATCTTCTTTAAATTCACTTGGAGTCTTAACTCTTATGTATTTATTGTTTTCCTGAGGATTATGGGTTGTTTTTCCAGTGCCTTTTTAAGTATTGTAATTTAAAATATTTGCAGCTAAACTTTTTATTATGGATTTTGATTTTATCGAAGTTAACTTGGAAACCTTATTCAAAACTAGTTCCATACAATATTATTATATTAAAATTTTTATTTTTAATCATATATTTAATGTGGGTGATGTGCACATGTGGATGATGTAAACAACCATCAACAACCAACCATCATTGAAGAAGAGCCATGGTGACTAAGTAGGAACCTCACCTGACTGTTTGATGAAAATTCTCAAGGCAACATGTGTTTGCACCATAGTTAATTTTGATGCTTGGTCTACCCTGAATCTATGTATGGACCAGAAGGCTACATTGATAGCTAGTGTTTTGTGTTTCATAGATTCAAATGCATAGGATGTTGTCTCAAGAAAAGTCCCGCATGTACAATTTAGGAAATCTACAGAGTATTATCAGTGTATGAATGCCTGGGTGTATGTATGACCACTCAATCTGAAATAATCATTAAGGGTGCACACATCCCGTGGTAATGCATATTAAAGATGACACTAAATGATAAATTTCATTCCATTTTAATGCATATTAAGAGCTACAACTACTTGATCACATTGATACATGGTAACTACCCTGTGATAACTAAGGATATTGCATGTCCTTGGATAATTTCCAGAGAAGGTGATATGCCCTTGGTATCCAGTGGTATGGGTATACATTTTTTCTAAGAATAGACCCTTTGGTATCTGATGAGGTTGAAAAGATATCATTGATAGTATATACCACCACAGTTTGTTGGGTGCAATGATCCATCTCAAGAACCTAAACACGGGAAGATTTGTTGCACGGATTCCAAGGAGCATTCCAAATTCAAGAAAAAGGGAGACAATATTTTCTTTGAGCATACTTTATTATTGAGGAAGGCATTGTGTGGGTTCCAATATATATTGACCCGTATGGATGGTTGACAAATGCTTATTAAATATAGTCTTGATGAAGTTGTTAAGCTAGGCTAGTTCAAGGGTATTAATGATGAAGAATGTCTATTTATCAATTCCCTTTCATGAAGGGTAATATGTAGATTCATTCCTATTTAGATCTCCCATATTATTTTACTCCTAAATAATATAAGGTGATAGAAGCATATTGCCTCCTCGAACTAATACAAGATGCTAGAAGCAATCTTTCCTCCTCGAACTGCAACCCAACTAACAAGCATGGAGCTATATGAGTGTGAGGAAACAAAAATTCATGATCTCAACCTTGAAGAATAAATAAAGTCAACATGGAGCCTATAAATAAGATGAGGAAGGCTCTAGTGGGTCAAGGGTACGATGTTCCCAACAATGAGAGTAGTTGATTAAAACCCAAAAAAGAAAACAAAAACTTTGTTTTTGGTATTGAAATAAGAGGAATTTTCACATTAATATTTGAATATTATAGTTAGAAATTGGATTTAATTCCCTTGAATCAAGGTACACAAATACAAAATGCATGAAGAATTTGCATTTTAAGGAGTCCCACACTTCAAAGACAGAAAGGGATGCAGTGGAAGACATATAGTTGTTCAATAGTTTAGGATGCTTGCGGATTGGAGAAACTATACCTCATTTGGGTTATGAGTCATGCATGTAGGGATTGTTTTCCAATGGTTTAGGGAAGATTTGGTATCTTGAAATTCAACATCATACCTTTATGAGGGTTACACGACATTTCAAGTGCTAATGATGTCCAATGATGATGGAAAACTTGGATCACAACTAGGATATTATACCTTTCAATGGAATATGGAGTAGCTTGTGTTGTATCATGTTGTCATTGATGCCAAAGGATTGATGTCAAGTATTGTCATAATAATATCATCGATGTATTGATTTTTGGATCATGTGTTCATGGATGTAATTGATGTCAAAGTATTTATGTAATTGATGTCAAGTGGTGTCATAGTGATGTGTTGGTTGATAGGAAGAAGTTGTACCATTGATGTCATGTCATGGATGATAGGAAGTACCAAATGGATGAACTCCAAAGTGGTCCCCTTATGGTGAAATCCCTCCCAATAAGATGCTTTGTGAAGTCCAAATGTTTAAGTGGTTGTGTCATCCTAGATGTGTGGTTAAGGAACCCAAGGTTTACTGTGGAATAAGGTAATGAAGATCAGTGAATTTGCAAGTGAGACTATCCTAAATGGATAGTGTGTTTCATGCCATTTCCGATGATATGTGGAATGTCACATAACTCCTCGTGGTTAGAGAGTTATGGCCATGTGAAGTTGGAGAACCCTCATGTGTTGTCTAGAAGCCCCTAGAAGGTTAAAGAAGTCAAATTATTCTAGAAACCCTCATGTGGTTGTAACAAGAAAGCAATTAAAAATAAATTAGTTGCAACTAGAAGTGGAGAGTTTACTATTTGAGGATAAAGTGGTTATAAGTGGACAAGTGGTTAGAAGTGGGTTAGCCCCAAAGGAAGGAAGTTGGTTAGAGTTGGTTAGATGAGAAAGCTACTTGGAGAAGTATAAATAAGGGAGCAAGGGTCTCTTATGAGTGAATCTCTTGAGTTTAATTGAAGATCTATTTTGATGAAAGATTCATTGCAGGTACTCATGGATGCATCAGAAATTTCGTAAGTCTGAGGTTTGAAGGCAGAAGTTTTGGTGGTTCAGAAAACCCTAGTTTTCTAAAGCAGTACATGGGTTGCAGTAGGCCAGGGCATGCATGTACGCGGGATGAAGGAGATCAATATGCATACATTTGGGAAATGACATGAAAATCTCAAGTAAGTGATGGTGCCAGGTTCCTGAAGTCTGAAGAAAGTTACAGATCAACATTCTATAGGTTCATATCTGCTACAGAGGTTCTGGTATGGGTACATATTGTCTTGATCTCTTTATTTGATTATGGTATGGTGAATTCTTGAGGCATTCTTTGTATGGTTGTATTGATGTCTGAATATGGTAGCTAGTTGGTTGAGTAGTTAAGTTCTCATATGATTGAGAGATATTCATGATCTGTGATGGTGTATGCATGAGGATCATGCATAGGTTGTTGGATGGTGTAGATTTGTTTGTGGTTGGTATGGTATAGGTTGAGCAGTGATAGACTACCGGTGGATGTGACAGAGGCAAAAAGAGTCTAAAGGGCAGAAGTTGTGAAGTTTCAGAAACCCTAGTTTCTGAATGTGTACACAGGCTGACAAAGGGAAGGATGCGTACATACGCATGCTGCAATATAGGTAGTTCATGCACATACACGGGATGAAGTATAAACAGGTCGTGTACCTATTTATAGATTGGTTTATGTACATAAGCAGGGTCTTGTACTTGAGTATTGGATTTCTCACATCTCTGTTGGTGTTGAGATCTGCACGTTGAGTTTTGCATTGAGAGTTGGTGCTCTTTTGGAGTTGTTTCTCTTTTCAATTGATGCTAATAAACCCCAAGGACTGTAGTCCGTAATACAAAAGAAACTTATACATATATCTTGTGTTTCATTTGTTCTTTATGGTTATGGTTATTCATGATATATATATTGATGAGATATGTTTACATGCAAGAACTAAGTATGAATGGAATTAATGAAAAAATGGTAATTTCTAACTAAGGTGTTTTCTAAAGAAGTGTAAAAAGAGCCCTACACTGATTCACCCCCCCTCTCAGTGTGGTTGGTGTGTCCAACAATTGGTATCAGAGTAGGCCTTCACTAAAATCCTTACAAGCTTGAAGGAGATCCATGGACACACAAATGGATGAACATGTAGATGAAGTTCCCCTCTTTGATGAGACAGATCACTCGGCATGGAGAATAGAAATGAAAGGGTTTTTGAAGGAAAAAGGAGCAGGTGTTTGGGACACAACTATTGGTGGATCAATTCCCTTAAAGAATAAGTCAAATTTCATAGCTCAAAGGAATAAAAGAAGAATAATGCAATATCATTCAAGACCATCTTGAATGGAATCTCAGGTTCTATAAAAAAAAGCATAGGAAAATGTTCCTCTGCCAAGGATCTATGGTTGAAGCTAGAAAGGTATACCAATATAAAAAAGACAATCCCATCAAGGACAATGAAGTTAAATACTCTCCAAAATCCTCTGATTGAAATAATTCTAAGTGTGATGATGTTGAATGTTCTCTTGCAAGTGAAGAAGAAAATCTAGAAGTAGTTTGTGTAGAATCAATCAACAATTATCTTATAGATGAAGAGGAAGAGTTGTTGAATTTTAAAGAAAATGTTTTATCTAAGTTAGACGATGTTATCATGGAAATAGGACATTATTCAATTGCTTTTGAGTATCTTGAAAAATACATTAAGGAATTCCTAGAAAAGTACCCAAACCATACCATGGCACTAAGGAAAATGCTCAAAGAACAAGAAGATAGTAAAAAGACTCAATTATGAGAAAAAAAAGAAGATATCAAAAGAATAAAGAATGAAATAATTAATCAAGAAGAAGAAGGTAGATGATGAGATTAGCAAAATTCTTGAAGTTAATGTAAATCTGAAGACCAAAATTGAAGAAGCCAAAAGGATAGAGGAACTATTGAAGAATCAAGTAAATGAAAAGGAAGAGCCATGCCATAAGTTGGAAGCTAAAGTTGTTAATATCAGAAAGAAAGTAGAGAAGTCAAATACTCACATCAAGTTCATGAACAACTCAACATTCTTGGATGAAATCTTGAATAGTCAAAGATCACCTAATGATAAACCAGGTCTTGGATACAACAAAGCAGTTGCACACTTTGAAGCCAACACTTCTACGAAGCATGAGGTAAGTCCTTCATTATCAAAAGATGGAAGCAAAGCTGCAAGTCAAGCATCTACACAAGGCAAGGAAACTTTCAAAATAATAGAGCAAGGAATACATCAAGAAGCCATCATTACACCTCAAATCAAATTCAAAAGAGAGACACCTTCAAGGTGGACACCAAAGAAAAGGTATGGAAATGTTTTTCATGGTCACTACTTCTTATGTAATGAATATGGTCACAAAGCTTTGGATTGTAGACATTATGAAAGGAAAGATGTTGGAAGGTTCCATAACACCATAGGATGTTGGAGAGTAATCAAGTGGGACACATTGTTGCTCATTGTCACACCATGAGATGCTACAACTGCAGTGGGTTTGAACACAAATCCTAGAAGACAGTCCATGAGGAGTGCTTTGTATAGCATGGAAAGAAGAGCACATGAAACTAGGAAGGAAATCAATGTTGAAAATATGGAAGCTCATAGCTCAAGTTATAAGAAGTTGGGACACTTTTAGAAGTGGATGAAGAAGACTAAACAACTAGAACTGAATGGCAATCACAAGGTAAGATCAAGCTTAACATTTTCTTAAGCATATGCAAGCTCCTGTGGGAGAAGTCGCGTACATATGAGAGGTGACCTATAGAAATTCCGCATACATACACGATCTTTTTGTGGAATAAGCCGCGTACATGTGGTGAAAGTATTAAGAAGAGGGTTGTACAAGTGAATTGCAGCATGGTTTTATTGTCTAAGATTGTTTATGCAAGATCTGAGATGGTTTGGTTCAGGTTTTCATGATTATATGCTTGTTTAATGAATGTATGGTGATAATATGTAGTTGAGTGTTGGAGTATATTCTTGATTCCTATCTTAGAGGCATGGTACTAACTCTAGAGTGTGGATTGAGGCTAGTTATGTCACTGAAGTTATGGCACTTTTTTTATGAGATCTATCATGTTGATGTGATGATAGCTAGAGGTATATCATTGATATATTGAGGCACACTCTTGGTACATGTTTAGAGGAACTATTGGCTACTTAGTATTTGTTGTAGTAAATGGTTTTTGAAGTAGATCTGTAGGTACATGGCTGGTACATATGTGAGCTCCATTGATATATCTTATGATGTATTTTTAAAGACATATTTGTTGGATGTCTTGGTGCATGCATTTGACATGTATTTGAGCTACATATTGGGACATGTAGTTGATGAGTTGATGAGGAGGTTATGTTCTACATCATTGATGAGTCATAGCTTGATCTACAATTGATGCATGATTGATATAGACTTGGTTGTTTTGGTAGAGACACTTTCTAGCAATATGATTAGCACATTGTTTATGGTTGATATGGCATACATGTGTGGGAATACATATTCATTGTGGTTCATCTTGTTGAAGTTTGGTGCACGGTTGATGCACTTGCTATGATACAAGTAGTAATACATGTTTGGTGCATGGTTGATGCAATTGTAGATGGCAAATGATTGTGGGTGATAGTACTTGGTGAAAATACACCATTAGTATTACTTATTTAGCATATCCTTTTCCGTACATGATGTATGGGATGATATAGTTGAGATGTTTGGTTGATACATTGATTGATGCTTGATGGTTGAAATGTATTTATTGACACATGGTTTGTGGCACTTAGTTCATGGAAGAGGCATATCATGAGTGATATGAAACTTGGATGAAGTACGTGGTTGGCATGCTATACAATTGATGATCTTGATATATTCTTGGTACACAGTTGGCACATGTTCTTGGCATATGGTTGATACACTCCATTGATGATATCTTATAGTATATTGTATGGTATTCATGTACATGGGTATTGGGCATGGTTAGCACACAATATGGAACATGATGTACATGTCTTGTTTATGATTCTTTATTCATTGTTGACATATATTTTTCTTTCTCATGTGTGGTATGGCATGAGTTTGATGCATGGACAGGTCCAAGGATCATCATAGGAAGAGAAAATATTTCTTTAGTAGTTGATCTATGTTCCGGTTGAGTAGAAGAATTTGCAGCAGAAGCAGATTGTAGTGGTAGCATATTGTTCATATTGCAAAGAAGATAGGGGGAGATATACCCAGGGGGAGTTATTATTCTTCCCACGATTGGTTTCAACAAAATGATTCCAGGAGGTGAGATGATTGGAAGTCATGCCATCAAGATTGCATCAGAGTGATATCCCTTGTCAAAGGGGGGTAGACTCATTAGATACACGGTTGGAGAGTTAGATGCTTGGAGAAATCAGCCCACGAAACAATGCAGTTAGGAGGAGCAACCTTAGGGATAGATTAGTCAGAGGGAGCATCCCAAAATAGATATACCCTTTTCCATTTATGTCAAAGGGGGAGATATAGTCACATTCATGTGATGAGATGGATATTGATGAGGAGCATTTTCATGTCCAAGTGTTGCCATCAATGATTGGTGTTGACATCAATATTGGTGTTTCCATCAATTCCAAAGGGCGATATTGTTGCATCATGTTTTCATTGATGTCAAGTATTGTCATAGTAATATCATTGATGTATTGATTGTTGGATCATGTGGTAATGGATGTAATTGATGTCAAAGGATTGATGTAATTGATGTCAAGTGGTATCATAGTGATGTCTTGGTTGATAGGAAGAATTTGTATCATTGATGTCATGGCATGGCCGATAGGAAGTACCAAATGGATGAAATCCAAAATGGTCCCCTTATGGTGAAATCCCTCACAGTGAATTTGCAAGTGAGACTATTCTAGATGGATAGTTCTTGTCATGCCATTTCCGATAATATGTGGAACGTCACGTAACTCTTCACGGTTAGAAAGTTATGGCCATGTGAAGTTGGAGAACCCTCATGTGTTGTCTAGAAGCCCCTAGAAGGTCAAATAAGTCAAATTTTTCTAGAAACTTCTAGAAGAAGTTAATCAGTCAAAGTGGTATTCATGGGTTAAGTGGTTGTAACAAGAAAACAATTAAAAATAAATTAGTTGCAACTAGAAGTGGACAGTTTACTATTTGAGGATAAAGTGGTTATAAGTGGACAAGTGGTTAGAAGTGGGTTATCCCCAAAAGAAGGAAGTTTGTTAGAGTTGGTTAGATGAGGAAGCTACTTGGAGAAGTATAAATAAGAGAGAAAGGGTCTCTTATGAGTGAATCTCTTGAGTATAATTGAAGATCTATTTTTTTGAAAGATTCATTGCAGGTACTCATGGATGCGTCATAAGTTTTATAAGTTAGAGGTTTCACAACGAACGTTTTGGAGTTTCAGAAAACCCTAGTGTTTTGAAGAAGTACGTGGGATGGAGTAGGTCATGGCATGCATGTATGTGAGCTGAAGGAGAGTAGGGTGCGTAAAGTTGGGAAAGGACATGAAAATATTGAGTAAGTGTCAGTGCCAGGTTCCTGAAGTATGAAGTAAGTTCTAGATCAACATTCTACAGGTTCAGATCTGCTACAGAGGTTCTAGTATGGGTAAATATTGTATTGATGTCTATATTTCCTTATGGTATGGTGAATGATTGAGGAATTATTTGTATGGTTGTATTGATGTCTAAATATGGTAGTTGGTTGGTTGAGTAGTTCAGTTATGATATGATTGAGAGATATTTATGATCTGTGATGGTGTATGAATTAGGAGCATGCATAGGTTGTTGGATGGTGTATATTTTTTTGTGGTTGGTATGGTACAGGTTGAGCAGTGACAGGATGATTGTAGTGACAAGTTATTGGTGGACGTGACAGAGGCAAAAAGAGTTTGAAGGGAAGAAGTTGTGAAGTTTAAGAAACCCTAGTTTTTGAAGGTGTATGCAGGCTGACAAAGGGAAGGATGCATACATACTCGTGTTGTAGTATATGCATATTATGTACATACACGAGATGTAGTATAAACATGTCACGTACATGTTGATGGATTGGTTTATGTCCACAAGCGGGGCCTTGTACTTGAGGATTGGATTTCTAACATCTCAGTTGGTGTTGATATATGCAAGTTAAGTCTTGCATTGAGAGTTGGTTTTGTTTTGGAGTTGTTGGTCTTTTCAGTTGATGATGATAAACCCCAAGTATTGTACTTCGTAATACAAAAGAAACTTATACATATATATTTTGTTTCTTGTGTTTTTTATGGTTATGGTTATTGATGATATATATATTGTTGAGATATGTTTACATGCAAGAAACTAAGTATGAATGGAATTAATGAGAAAATGGTAATTGCTAACTAAGGTGTTTTGTAAATAAGTGTAAAAATATCCCTACATTGATTCACCACCCCCCCCACACCCCCTCTCAGTGTGGTCGGTGTGTCCAACAACTTGAAGGATTTTTCCTGGTCCAAGAATATTTTTCAAAGGTGAAAGCTCTAAATAAGGTCTAGTTCTATTTTTAGTCGTGTTCAGTCAATGTGTGTTTTCTTTTAGTGATTTTTGTTTTCAATAGTGTAAGTCTTAAGAGGGGGTGTTATATTATAAGGCTTAATTATGTAATAATATCAAATTGTTAGGCATTGAGCTATTTTTAGATGATTTTTGACATAATCACCCAACCACGACTATTTATATCTTATGACCATTTGCAATCTCTATAAAAGAGAAATATGCTATTATAATGAAGAACCAAAGCTAAAATTGAATAACTTCCTCTAGTTCCTCTCATTCATCCTTAATTGTGATATCATTGTGTTTCCCATTCATCTAGATATTATTTTGATATAAATGAGAGCAATTATTGTAGAGTTAAAATATCCTAAAATGTTTCCAATAAGTTTGACCTCCTCTACCACTTTTAATAAGCCATCTCCCAAAATCTTGAAAAAGCCTAGAAAAAATTCAACTATCCATTCGTCAAGTTCTAGGATCTTGTCTCTTTAGAAAGAAGAAAAAAAAAATCAATAGTTAATCTTGAGATACCTCTTGATACATCAACTTTTTATCCTCATTCATGACTAACCTTAACAAAAAATACTCCACCTTGAAAATCTCAACAATGTTAACCCCCTTGGGATCTTTATAAACATACTCAAAAAACTTGACACCTGATACTTCAGCTAGGTATTTAAAGATTCTCATAATATCCCTATACTCATTCACCATCTCCTATATTGTATCAATACTTTCTTTATAGTTATCAAAATGTTTTTTTGTGTGTGTTTTCATCTCTTAGCTCAAACTAAATGTCCTGAACCTTCAGTCTCCACTCCACCTCTCTCCCATTCAACAACTTTAATGCTTTTTTGGTTTCCATTAAAGGTGATCCGGATTTATGTAGGAACACAATGAAATACAGAAATACACATAAACATAGAGATGCAGCGGAAATAAGACTTCATTTCATTAACAACAAATGACTGGAATATGCTTACAGACAGAATGGAAATAAACTAGCTAGGGCGCTGGTAGCTTATCTCTGAGAAGAGATGTGGCCGCTACTCGCATCCGTGAGCAGATGATTACAATGAGGCTCTGAAGGCCCTTTTACAATAAACCAGAATGCCAAAAGTCCTAAACATCCAAAAACCTAACCCTGGGAGATGAAGCGCCAAAAGTCATGTGGGCCCCGCTTGGGTAAGTTGGTGCATCAACTTCCTGGGGTCGTAACTTTTGCATACGATCTCCGTTTTAGGCGTATGATAGCTCGTTGGAAAGATCTATCCGAGGCCTACAATGCTCGAGACAAAATAGCATCGTTAGATGCTATTTTGCAACAACAAAATACCATCGTTAGATGCTATTTTGCAACAACAAAATACCAAAAAAAACATCGTTTAGGTCCTCAAAATGGCCCCGAAAGTTCAGGACCCGAAAAAACTGCTAAAAATAGTAAACTGTGCGAAAATTGAAAAACTGAAAGAAGCAATGGTGGCAGTTCAAGTGGAATAGGTGGGTGGCCACCAATATCCACCTGGATCAAAAGGCCTCAGAATCCAATTTTCGTCATCACTAAAAACATTGTTTTCATTATTATTTAGAGAAATTGTGATTACGTGTTCAGTTTCATGGAATAATTTGTCTTTATTCCTAAATCGATCCTCGACTCAAATGATTGCATTCTTCTTCAAAAATTTAAGAGAAGCAACAAATTCCTCACTATCTAACACCCTAGAGCTAGGATCATAAGATTTACATTCTCTCTTCACTAATTAACTATAATTATTCTTCTCCAAGCCGTCTTGAGTTAACTTGAATGGACTTCCTAGCTTCAAATTACTAAAATCTATCTCCAAAAAAATAGGATTATGATTTGAACACATGTTCAACTTGGTCAATGAACTGGATCTATCAACAATTTATAAGAAACAATCATATACTAAAAAAAATTCAAGTATCTTAGAGACCCCCTCAAATCCATCCCTATTATTTCTACAAGTGTGTCCCATGGAGATGGGTTCCACAACAACCATCCCAATAGTCTTGATATGATAGGAAAAGAAATCAACCAATTTTTCAACCCTATAAGAGACCCCCCCACATTTCCCTTCTATTCATTGAAGTGAAGTTTAAATCACCACCTAAAATCACATTACCATATCGTAAACACTTCAATGCAAGAAAAATTATCCTTAAGCACTTGTTTGTCATCATAGGGTCCATACATGTATAGATAATTATAGGTTGGCCCAACCTTTTAATGAATAAAACCATGCATAGACATAAAAATGTAGCATGAGAGTTGATTAACACTAGACTCAACAACCATCATGTGTTAATACCTTCAAATAGGCCAAAAGCGTTAAGAACATAATACTTCCACTCCTTAAACAACTTGTGAAATTCCCACATGTGTGTATCCCCACTATTGATGTCTTCTTGTAATAGCATGATTTTTGGTTTATCTAATTCTATTAACCATCAAAGGGAAAGTATTTTACGATGACCACCCAAACCCCTAATATTCAATGAGACAATTTAATTTCAAACCACTTTTGTGGGGCGTACCTACTCTAAGAATCCTTGTGATTGTGTATTGATGGCCCTACCAAATATATTTTACTACCTTTTCTTGTGCATGTTGGAGGTAATATTTTTTGGCTACTGAGATAGTCCCATTATCCCTCATAGGATAAATACCCAATTCTCCTAATAATAAATTCTCCAAAGCCCCCTCATTCTTCTTAGATATCAAGAAATAGTGACCTTTCCTCATTTTAGTTTTGAGTGTAGGCCCCTTTGGTTTTCCTCTTGATTTTGGATTTTTTCATTTTAGCGTTGTAGGATTCCTACTTCTCCTTGGAATTTTATTTGTTTTAGTTTATCATGAAAAATAACTTTCATGTCACCATATTGCTAATTGAAAAGAGTGTAATCCCAGGAATCCTTTTGATGAGTGCTTGTCCCAAAATAAAATTGTTGCTTGGTATCACCATAAATGAGATTGAGTTTGATTTTCATTAAGATCAATTCAGTGGGTTAAAGTCTAAGGGAGTTACTATATAATGTTATCCACTGAAGTTGAAACTTGATGGCATGATGGCTAACATGGCTATATGATGAAAAATATTATTTGTACAAATCTTGTGATGTGGCAGTCCCAAACAACTTTATTTTTTCCCATAGACTACAATCACTTGAGGGTTTTGAGATACTTCAGTATCTTTTGCAAAATAAATTCATATTTCTTCAACCCCTTAGCTAATTAATTCATTTCCTAGTTTCTTTCTCTTATGAGCCACTGATTGTAAAAGACTCCCACTTTCTTGTTTGTATGTCAAGAATTGAAGGCATTCCTAAGACTTTGTGTTGATTCAAGGCTCACCTTAAGCCTTGAATCTCATAGTTAATCCATATTCCAGGCAAGGGACCCATGTGACTTGGTCCATATTACTCAACAAACCTCGAGTCATTATTCCATTTTTTCTATCCTTTGTAAATATCAATACAAATACTTTTTTATGCTTCTATTGCAATACTTTAATTCTTTGGTTTATCCCTAATGTGAAAAATGGTCATCATACCGTAGTCAAATTTTTTTACCCTCCCTCACCCACCTTGGTCAAGGCTTAAAAGTATAACTTTTACTGGGTATTATTTCCTATCATGTGGGTGATCAAAAAGTATAACTTTTATTGAGTATTATTTCCTCTTCAATGCCAAGAATGTTGATTGAAAAGTATATGTTGGGCTCAACATGGTGTTTCACACGATTAATATTCACAAACTAGTAGGAGGGTCACTCCAAGCAACCTTTCAAACTCTGGTTTCATTCAAAGAAAGTAGTAATAGTCAGTATCTTTATGACTCTTAACCCATTAAAGAGTATCATAGGGTTATATTGATTTATTTATTTAAGTACATAGCGAATTATAAAAACTAGAAGAGTATTAGTCATCAATGTTAAGTCACTTGGTCTCAATGCAAGTTAGTTACATGGTTCAAGTTTCAGTTTGGTCGAGGCCTCAATCATCAAGTTGGGGTTGGTAGGGATAAATAGATTTCAAAGTTACAATATTCCCTAGTCTACTATCACCTATAATACACCTCCATGATAGTCATCAATGCCATAGTGCCTAGCAGTATCTTATCGACAGTCAAGCAAGCTCAATTCAACCTTTTTGGATTGTTTTGGGATTATAATCATTCACTCGTAAAGGAGGTGATCCTGGGATTATTTCTAAGTTCTGAAACCTTCTCACCTTATAATTCGCTATGTCAAGGATGATTAGTTTAGATTTCATGGGATGATGACTAAGTTTCTGAGATTTTTAACATTGACCCCTTTTATTAGTCACTCAGTGGGTTCCACATGAGCAAGGTTGTTCAAAAAAAATAAAATGGATTTTGTTCATTTTATACAAAATTCAATGGTTTTACCGAGTAGTCTTTAGATAATTTTTCCAATGAGCCATCATTTTCCAATTCTAAGTTTTTTTTCTTAGTCTATGAAGGCCACAAGTTGCATGCCTCCTAAATGGCCAAATTTCATAACTATGACATCCTTATCAGTTTCTATTTAAAAATGACTCAAAAGAAAAATTAGGCCTAAAATCAATGTAGGGAAGTGTGAGACCTTTCCAATGGTATATCATATGCCAAGATTCAACAAATGGTTGTTGAGAATGAGCCTTCTTGATTTCAGGACTAGTTTTATATGACAATTTGGTGACAATAGTTTAAGGCTTAAATAGTGATTGATATGCTTTGAATCACAAAATTAGAGTTTCCATTCTAGATTTGACTCTAAGAAATTTCTGATAGTACATCAATTGCCTCATTTTGACATCAGATGACCTAGTTAGAGTTGTCACAAATCTTTGTACTGGTTGTGGGGGCATGGTCCAGAAAGCATACATGGAAAAGTTTTAAGTCAATCAAAATAGAACTTGGGAACCTTGTGTCAAATTTGTGGATCTATATCATTGAAGTAATAGTCAAGAAATTTCTAATTATACTTTGATTTCCTCAATTAGATGTCATATGACAATGTGGCAATCTTTGCAAGTGTGAGTACCTTGCGAGGCCCACTAACAAAATAGTGTTTAAAGGAAGATCTTACTCGACAAAATTGAAGGCCTAGAAGACACAATCTTAATCCCTTAATGGTGTAGATGTGATGGGCTTGTTGGGACCTTTCCAACAACGTGCTCCATGCAACATTCTGATTTCGTCTAATTTGTCTCCATGGTCTACTTTTAATGAAAAGTAGGTCAAAGTCAACTCAGTGGACTTGCACACAATTCAATAAATATTTAAAAACAAAACGTTTGGGGCGGGGGAAGGGAATGCCATGCATTCCTCTTCATGTAAAAAAAAACCAGAAAATTACGGAAATCAAAGAAATACAAAATCTTCATTCTTCCTTTCCTTAGTTCATTTGCAAAACACTAATGTGGAAGAATTAGAGCTCTAGTTCAATGGAAAAATGCACAAGAGGAGAATTTGTACAATCTACAGTCATGTTCAACAGGTATGTCAAGATACCCATTCATTGTCTTAGACTTGATGATAGGTGGATTGCATGGTTAATTTTTGGTGGTTTTGAGTTTCGTTGTCTTTTGCACTAGTTTTCATGGAGGATTTTATTGTTTGTTATGACTATTATAGAAATGTTGGTAATAATTTGAATGTAGGATTGGTTTGTGGGAAAAGTAGAAAAGTGGAAGGGGACTGGAACCTAACTAAGGAACCAATCCCAAGTCACCTTGGCCCACTTAGAAACTATTGGATTGTTGATCATGGTTAAGAGTTGGCTATTAAGTGTATGAATGGTTGTAAATGATTTCTCTTTGTGCTAGTTTGCTATTATTTCCATGGCATTATTGTGTATTTTTTGACCCTTTTAGTACTATAAAGTTGCCTAATCTTCGTTGCCTCAGCGCCACCGCCATAAGACACCAGGAGTGGCATCTTTTCTCACGTTCCCTAAACATTCAAACATTCCCAAAAAGAATTATATAGCAATCAAAGTTTGATTTCATCATGATATATCATCTAGGCTTAACTAAATTTTTTTATATGGTTGGAGCTTTACAAGGGTGAATATATATATATATATATATATATATGGTGGGTGTAAGGGTAGTGCGACATAATTATTTTTGGTTGAGGCTACGGCCAATTTCTTTTTTCTAATTGGAGTACAATATAATCTATTGTATAGAGACTATACCATACACATTTCTTATAAACCTAAGTTTTGTTTCATACACTTGAGATAATGGTTGCCTATATAAATATCACATTTTTTTAATTGTGGTATGTTGGCCTTTTTTTAGCTCTAGGTAGTTAATGTCAATGTTATTCAAGATGGCATCATCAATATTAATACCACTACAATTACCAATTATTTTGAGAATATTAAATGATGAACCTATAAAGTTATTGTTAGGCAGTGGAAGCAAAACATAGCATATAACAGAGCATAAAATAAGCAATATCAAACACGCATTAAACCAAGCACAATAATCATACAATTGACACAGTGATTTATGTGGAAACCCAATGAGGGAAAAAACCATGGGAAATGATTATCGATATTCTTATTATTCAAGGGAGAATTACAATAGCCTTCATAGGCATACAATCATCCTCTCCTCACTCACTCTTCTCCTTGCTCCGTGCACACGCTTGCACTCACATTGTACTCCACCTCTATGGGTATGCTCACATATATAACATCTTTCACTCAATTATACAAATTGATCATGAATAGATCACATAGTTACACGAAAAATTCATAAATAGATTGCATGCATGCACATTAACATAGTTGCATGCATGTGCATGTGCATGTGACTGCATGAGAAAATTCGTTGGAATGTTTCCAACAATCTCCACCTTGAAAACAATTTACCTGATCTATCATGCCCTTAATTAATTCATCACCTTTTTTGCAAGCCAAGAGAAGCTAAACACCACCGTAGCTTCTCTAACAAAACTGGTTTCGTAAACATGTTTGCAGAATTCACTTTTGTATGGACATTTTCCAAAGACACTCCACCTTCATCAACAACCTGTCTTACAAAATAGTACTTAACAGAAATATGCTTCGTCTTACTGTGATAATATGGATTTCTAGCCAAATGAATAGCACTTTGGCTATCACAAAATACTTCCACCTTGTCTTGCATCCTTCCAAACTCACCCAATAAACCCTGTAACCAAATTTCCTCCTTACATGCATGTGAAGGAGACATATACTCTGCCTCTGTAGTGGATAAAGAGACTACGTTTTGAAGCTTTGACATCCAACTAACAGGTCCTCCTGCAAGAGTAAATACATATCCTAAAGTGGATCTCCTTTTGTCCAAGTCACCTGCAAAATCTGAATCTACATAACCACAAACTGAATATCTGGAACCATCATAGGTGATAGAATAAATTCTTGTGCCTATAAGATATCGAAGCACCCATTTAACTGCTTGCCAATGCACTTTTCCTAGATTATCCATGTATCGACTGACAACACCAACTGCATGTGAAATATATGGTCTAGTACTCACCATCGCATACATCAAACTTCTAACTACATTAGAATATGGTACACGAGACATATAATCCTTTTATTCATAATTAATAGGACATAAGCCTAAAGAAAACTTGAAATGGGGATCCAAAGGGATCTGTACGGGTTTCACATTATTCATACCAAATCTCATAAGTATTTTCTCCACACACTTCTATTGTGATAACCACAACTTACCATTTTTCTTGTCTCTGTGTATCTCCATGCCTAAGATTTCTTTTGTTGCTCCTATATCCTTCATATCAAATGCCCTAGCCAACCGAGCCTTTAATCTATTGATTTCGACCATGCTATTGCTTTCCACAAGCATATCGTCAACATATAACACCAAAATAACGAACATGCCATTTTCCAATTTTTTAAAGTAAACACAATGATCATATTCACTCCTTATAAAATTTAGGCTCATCATAAAGGAATCAAACTTCTTGTACCATTTCATGGGAGACTGTCTCAAGCCATAAAATGACTTCTTGAGTTTGCAAAAAAACCTCTTATTGTGATCTTGAACAAACCCTTCTGGTTGTTCCATATATATATCCTCATCTAAATCTCCATGTAGAAATGTTGTTTTAACATCTAGCTGCTCTAACTCAAGATCAAGTAAAGAAACTAGTGCTAACATAACATGTACTGAAACAAGCTTCACAATTGGTGAAAAAATCTCATGAAAATCAATACCTTCCTTTTGAGAATACCCTTTTTCTACCAGTCTATATTATACCTTTCAACTTCATCATCAACACCCTCTTTAGTTTGTAGACCCACTTGTAGCTGACAACCTTCCTGTCCTTTGGAAGTTCTACCAGGTCTCATGTTTTATTCCTCTCTAAGGAATCCATTTCTTCGTTCATAGCTTTCTTCCATTGAGCACTTTCAGATACCTTAATTGCTTCCTGAAAACAACTAGGTTCTCCATCAACAGAAACCAAAGCCACAACTGAAACATATTCGTCATACCTTCTAGGAGGATTCCTGACCTGTGAAGATCTCCTCAAAGATGGTTGAGGCATATCCTCAGTTTCCTGGATATTTTCTGCATCTACATCTTCATCTTCTTCTTCTGGAACTTCTTCATGCTCCTCCTTTTATGAAGATGGTTTTGTTTCCAATTGAATTTGCTGAACTTTCAGTACATGTTCTTGTCTCACTTCAACATCTACCAATTCTAATTTTAAGAGTGAGGATTCATCAAATACTACATCTCTACTTATGATGAGTTTGTGGGTAGTAGGATCCCACATCATGTACCCCTTAACTCCATCACCATAACCAACAAAGACATATTTCTTTGATCTAGGATCTAACTTAGAACGTTGATCTTTAGAAATAAGAGCATAAGCATCAAAACCAAATATTCTCAGATTTGAAAAATCACATGAATGACTTGTCCATACCTCTTCTGGAATCTTATAGTTTATTGTAGTTGATGGTGACCGATTTATCGGATAGCATGTTGTAAGAACTGCTTCTGCCCACAATTCTTGTTGCATCTTGGAATAACTGAGCATGCTCCTTGCTCTCTCTAGAAGAGTCATATTCATGTGTTCAGCAACACCATTTTGCTGAGGAGTATAAACCATGGTCTTATGTCTTTCGATCCCAACTTCCTTGCAATAGTTCTCAAATTCCACAGATGTGAACTCACCTCCATTATCTGTCCTTAAACACTTGATTGACCTATCAGTGCTCTTTTCAACCAAAGCCCTAAATTGCTTAAAAGTATTAAATACATCATCTTTTCTTTTAAGTAAATGGACCCAAACCTTCCTAAAGTAATCATCTATAAATGTCACATAATAGGATGATCCTCCAAAAGAAACTATAGGGGATGGTCCCCAAACATATGACTGAATGTAATCAAGGATACCTTTGCTTATATGCCTTCCTGCTTTAAACTTATTTCTACATTGTTTTCCAAAAACACAATACTTGTAGAAATTCAAAATCAAAAACTTTAAACTTGGAAGTGACTTACGATCAACTAGTACCTTAATCCCTTTCTCGCTCATGTGACCCAAACGTTGATGCCATAAACAAATAGAGTCACTTGCATCTTCAGATGCTACCACTGCTTGATTTACTTTTTTCCTTCCTTCAAGATGATAAAGGTTCCCGATCCTCTTTGCATTCATGACTACTAAAATGCCTTTGGACACCTTCAGTACTCCACCTTGAGTTGTACACTTGTAATCAGTAGAATATATAACTCCCAAAGATATAAAGTTCTTCCTTAGTTCAGAGACATGCCTTACATTTGTTAATGTTCTTACAGAACCATCATGCATTTTAATCTGGACGCTACCAACTCCAACAATTTTACAAGAAAAAACATTTCCCATAAAAAAAACACCATCATCAATAGATTGGTGAGTTGAGAACCAATTTCTATGAAGACACATGTGGTTGTACGCACTAGAATATAACAACCAATGGTGATGTTGATGTGAAACATCACAAGTAGACAATACCTCATCAACCATACCTGAACTGTAACCTGAACTTGTTTTAGCTGGATTAGCTTCCTTTGATTCTTTTGCGGAGTCCTCTTTGGATGCATTCTGTATTTTCCAGCAATCCTTCTTGAGATGCCCAGATTTTCCACAGAACCAACATTTATGCTTACTCTGCTTGCCTCTTGACTTAGACCTTGATGTACCCCTCTAAATTTTCCCTCTTTCTGTAGATCGACCTTTGACCACCATTGCTTCTATTGTTGAGGTTTCTTTACTGGATGTTTTCCTTATCTCTTCAAACAACAAAGCTCCCACAACAATGTCATAATCAATGGCATCTGTTGTGTTAAACCACACAGTTGTGACCAAATGGTCCCAAGACTCAGACAACAAACACAGTAACATATCCGCCTTGTCCTCATCTTCAAACTTTACTTCCATATTAGTTAATTAACAAATCAAAGTATTGAAAAAATTCAAGTGATCAACAATTTTCACACCTTCTTTCATCTGCAAGTTCTAAAACTTCATCTTCAAGAAGATTTTGTTTGAAAAGTTCTTTGTCATATACAGACTCTCCAGTTTGGTCCACAAACCTGCTGTTGTCGTCTCTTCAATGATGTTAAACAACACCTCATCTTCCAAACACAAACAAATAGTAGTGAGGGATCTTGCATCCAGCTCCTCCCAGTCCTCATCTGTCATGCTTTTTGATTGCTTTGACTTTTCATCCAAGGCCTTTTGCAATCCTTGTTGCACAAGAATATCTCGCATCTTGAGCTTCCATAACACAAAGCTATTCTTACCACTGAACTTTTCCACCTCAAACTTAGAACTCTGCACTTTCTCCATTGGTAGAAACAACTCCAAAAGCACTATTTATAAAACTAATCTTTTTAAATGTGGAAGAATAATGATATAAACCCAAAAAAGCTTAATAACATTTTTTTTCTAAAAGACAATATTTTATACCTAAAAAAAACCTTTTATTAACCTCACTTATTATAAAAGAGTTCACTTTTTTAAAACATCCACTCACTCTTTAAATAATGGTTCGAACTTATACTCCACCTCACCCACTTGTTTCATTAAGAAACATTAAATCTCATGCCATGTCACATAATAAGACAAGAAACCCTTCATAATAAGACAAGAGGAATCTCCATGAAGAAGGTAATAGATTCTCCCTTCTCTTCTCCTCCTTCCTTTCTCTTTTACTTTCATTTTCTTCTATTGAATTGCTAATGTTTATTTTTTTGTTGTTGTTGAAGGTTTAGGGATTCATGGAGGAACCTCCTTGATGGAGGTAATGACTTCTCCCTTCCCTTCCCTTCTCCTCCTTCCTTCCTATTTTAATTTTGTTTTACATTATTGATCTGATAATGTTTAGTGTTCTTTTATTGTTGTAGGTTTACGGTTTGATGCATGGAGGTTAGGGTATCATGGAAGAACCTCCATGAGGAAGGTAAAGGCTTCTATATTCCCTTTCTCTCCTTTCTTCCCCTTTTACTATGATTTCTTTATTTATTTGTTAATGTTTATTGTTGTTTTGTTATTGCAAGTAAATTAATGAAGAAAGAAAAAAAAGGGCATCTTGTGGGGTTTGTTTAATGCGCAGATCCAATTCATGGGTGTGGCCTAAGGAAGGCCCTTGCATTCCCATAAGGAGATCTAGGTTCAAATTCTAGTACCCATATATTTCTCATTACTTACTTTACCCTTAGTATCAAATGTTGATATTTATATCATATATACATTATTCACTTGTTTGTTTGCATAGGTTAGGCTAGTTTCAGTTCATATCTCCACTTTTAATGATAGATATTTGTGGCAATGCAGTTCAAGTAGAGTTATTTTCTTTTGGTAAGTGATATGAGTTCAAATCCCAACATTCCCTTACCATTTTCTATTTTCATTTTGATTTTTTTTTATCATTTTCCATTTCTATTTTTGTAAATTTTAGTTTGCACTAGTTTAGTTTAGTCTAGTTTTAGTTCAAACCTACACTTTTAATGGTAGATTTTTGTGGGAATATAGATCAAGTGGATTTCCCACCTTTTGACAAGTGATCTGGGTTCAAATATCAGTGTTTCCTTACCATTTTTCATTTTTTACCACTTTCCATTTTTATTTCCATAATTTTACTTTACAAAGAGTCAACACTAAACTTAGTGTTGAACTTGGTGCTAAATACAAAAAATAAATCTAACATCGACTTTTGCATTGAGAAAATACTCCAACTTGAAAAAATGCACAATAATTAAATGTTAAACTCGATGATATTGACCTGTTTTATTATAATGTATATTAATTTGCATTTTCTTTATAGAAATAATACTTCCACATGAACCAATGCTCCCCTTTAAATAGTAACATCAATTCATGGCTTTGTACGAAAACACTCTAAGCGAGAACAAGTGCCAGCTTATTCAATAAATATACAACACAGTCACTCCTAAAAGGTCCATGACGAATCCATAACCTTGACTTGTTAAAAAAAACCTCCCCAAGGCTAATGTTGAAACAAAAGATTTATTAATTTATATGGTCTTTTAAAAAAGAAATTTGAAACTCTAACCCATTTAAATGTTACATATCCTTAAAGTGATAAAGTGACAATACCCAACAATGGCTCCTCTCCCTATTTTCTTATTAAATGAAATATAAAAAATACTTGGCAAAAATCAAAATCATTAAGAAAGAAATAATAAATATTTTCATCAACAACAAGTTCGAACTTACATGAATAAGTCTGACAAATTTCAAGTATGTCTCCTTCACTACTCAAACATATTGAGGAGTAAGTTGCAAGTGTGTGATTAAACATATTGAGGAGTAAGATGCAGTTATATGATTAAAGTTGTATGGCAAAGATTTCCCTACCTACCCCACACCCTAAAAAACTAAGTCTACTCTAACATTGATAAACCTTTTGTGCATAAAAATCATTTAACAAATTCATAGTAATGGGAGACAAAAAGATTAAAAAAATAAATTTGATAATTTCGTGTTCTCTTTTATTCATGGCATATTTCTTATAGCCTTCATTCAAGCCTCCTCAAACTTAAAAACACCCCTTCCTTTATTATTTCATAATCAAATCAAAGTTGACTTTTAAATCAAATATTATAGCATGCTCTTATCCCATTATAGTTGTCTTTTAAATAAAATATCATGGAAGCTCTAATCCATAGCCATCGCATGCCATCCATTCCGGGTCTTCGTAGCTTTGCACAACCCCTTGGGCATGGGTCTGGAATGGATAAGCATGCCAAGTACATCAAACTTTTTTTCAACTTTTAAATAATAGAAGGCTTGATTAATTGTATACTTGCATTTGCATTGGGAAACAAAATCTTACATAATGGAGTAGCTTCAGTGCCTATAAAAGGAGATATAAAATTGGTTATATTTCTTATAAATTTCCCCCTCATCTTGCCATTGTGGATTGTTAATGGTCACTTACTAATTTTTTAATATTATCATATTGGTATAGCAAAGGTGTTATTTTTGGGTGTTCTTGGATTTAAATTTTGATGTGAATAATCAACCTATTTATCAATTATGAGAATGTTTGTTAGACAATTGGCTTAGGCTGGTGGACAATTGGTATGGATTGTTGGTTTTCATTGATGTCAACCATTGGAGAGTGATATTGTAGATTGATGTCAACCCTTAGTGATTGATTTCAACCCTTGGAGAAATTCTAGTAGTGATATATCTGAAAATCATCTTCACTGCTAATACATGTGATTCATTCGATGTTGCTTGAAATCATGCCACTTGTGCAACTGCCTGCATTGCATCTGGTCTGGATATTGTCACATATATTAGGATACTAATCATTGACTTGTATCTCCTCTAATATGTAGACTTTGAATCATCATCTTTGCTCAACTTTCAATTAGTTTGCAATCTTCCATTCCGAACCTCTTTAGCATTTCTCTAATATACTTGGTCACTTGATGGGTAGTTGATACATGATTGATACATAGTTGGTACATGGTTGGATGCACTTGTTTATGGTACAGGATTATTACAGGTTATTTGGTATAGGTTGGTGCATGGTTGATGCACTTGTTTATGGTACAGGTTGATTACGGGTTGAGGTACAGGTTATGCATGGTTTAGGTTATTGGTATAGGTTGTTTGGTGCAGGTTGATTGGTACATATTTACAGTGGTATATATCACACTGATAGTGTGACAGTGGTTCCATGATTCTACTTATACGTCAGGGCGGTTAGACGGGGCAATGACAGGTGGTTGTAGCCATCTTCCAGCTATATCCAGATAACGTAGGGGGTTGTAGACTCCTTCTGGTTGTAGCCAGAGAATTAGGGAGTTGGAGCTTCCCTCAGGTTGTATCATGAGAAACTAGGGGGTTGGAGCCTCTTTCCAGTTGCAACTGGAAAACAAAGGAAATTGGTGCTTCCAATGAATGTAATTCTTCAAGACATATAAGAAAAATCATTCCATGGTTTTCTCCCGCCTTGGGTTTCCACGTAAAAACACTGGTGTATTGTGTATGTGTATGTGTATGATTGTTCATTTTTTCATTGTTTATTTACTCTGCAAATATTGGATGATAATGATACATTGATATAACACTTGCATTATATGGTTAAAAAGGATTGCATTGCTCTATTATTGATTCAACCCCCCTCTTAGTAATCCAACAATTGGTATTAGAGTCGGTTCCTTCAAAAAATAGTTTAACCACTAGAAGGAGATCATGGATTATTCTGAGAATGGAGTACCAATGTTTAATGGTCATAATGGTTTTAAGTATGATATGTCGAGCATAAGGATGAAAGTATTTTTACAGGCACAGGGACATTATATTTGGCTATTAGTTGTTATAAGATATGATAGTTCAAAAAGGGTAAAGACTGCAGCCAAGAAGGAATTGAAGAAGAATAACTAGATAGCAATGGATTTCATCTGGGAAGGATTACCTAATCCAATAAGAGAAAAGGTTGGTAAATTTTCATCAACAAAAGAACTTTGGGATAAGTTACATGACATATATTCTTCACCCATCATAGATTTAGAAAATTCCAAAGAAGATGTAGATACAAATCAAGAAGAATTACGTTCACCATGTCAAACAAATTCAGAAGATGAAGAGTACATAATCACCAGAGGTATGTTGTTTTGCTTTAATTGTGAAAAATATGGACATCTTCAAATAGAATGCCATGAAGGAAATGAGACAGAAAAACTAATTGAAAAGGAAGACAATTATGAAGCTGAATTGATTAGTGCTTTAGATGAACTAAGAGAAAAAAATAAGTCACTCAAGAAAGAATTGATGAAATGAAAGGAAAGTGTTTACATTTTTTAAGAATCCCAACAGGTCATCGAGAACTTAAGAACTCAGCTAGAAGAAGCCAGAAAGATTGAAGAAAATCTTGAATATCAAAAGTAGTATTTGGAAGCCAACATAGCGGCACAGAAGGAAGAAGTAGAAATGGGAGAGAAGATATTGACAGATCATCTTAAGGAAATAACTAACAATCTAAACCATCTGGAGGAAGATTTTGGTCAAGAAGAGAAAGGACTTGAAGAAGAAATAATCACATTAACAATTTATCTTGAAGAAGCGAAAAGAACATTAGAAGTCATGAAGTCTTAGATAATGAAGAAAGAAGAAGAGGTTGAGAAGCTTGAAAAAGAAGTTGTCACATTGAGAAGTAAAATCCTCAAGTTCAATAAGAATGTTGAAGAGACAGAAACATCCACATCAGTTATGGAGAATGAAGAGAAGCACTCTAGGTTGCTAGAAAAGAAGAATGAAGAAAATAGAAAGATTTATGCAGAAGTACTCAAAGGAAAGAATCATGGTCAACCAGAATCTAAGAAAACTATTGAAGATACATCTTCAAGAAGACCATCCATGTTCAAGCCACAAAGAAACTTCAATCATGATCATGATCAGTTAAGGAATAATTTTAGAAGGACTACACCACAAAGAAGATCATTCACTCCCAAGTATGCAAATTTCTTTTATGGTCATTGTTTTTATTGTACTAATTTTGGACATAAGGTTGCATATTGCAAGCATTATAAAAATATTCAAGCAAGAAATGCCTATGTGGCCTCGCGTAACATTGAATGTTACAAATGTTATAACTATGGACACATAGCTAGTGATTGTAGAAGAATGATTGATACTTCCATGAAAGAGAACACTGATATCAGATATAAGAAAGTATGGATAAGAAAACATGAAGAACAGGTGAACAAAGAACAGGTCCCAGAGACCGCAAGATTGGAAATAAAACGAAATGAACAAAATTCTACAGAGAAAAAGAAAGATGTCAGATACATAAAGGTTTGGAAAATAACTGAAAGAAAAGAAGGACGTGTAAATAAAGAACAGGTTCAAGAGATTGTAATTTCAGGCATTGTAGTGAAAGATGAATCCACAAACATAAATAAAGAAGTCAGAGATTAGAGAGATGATGAATCTACCAATGAAGATGATGATGAATGCACATTAGAGTAGGAATTGTTCTGATCCATCCATCTTAGAGACTCCCAGGTAATATGAATATTAGACAAGGGGAGTCTATGCGATAGTTGTGACAGACTAAAGAACCATCCTACAAGCAGCTTGCAGAGTTTGAGAAGACAGATCCAGAGTAGTCAGTTAGAAGAAGTATAGTTCGATAGGTTAATCAATACTTCATGATAGTATAGTGATAATTGGGTTAGGATTATGGACATAAAATCAGATTTTCTAAATGAGGAACTTGAAGAAGAAGTCTACATTGAACAACCAGAAGGATTTATGTTGTCAGAAAATGCAGATTATGTGTGTAAATTAAAGAAGGCCTTGTATGGTCTAAAATAGGCTCCTAGAGCATGGTACTCTAGACTGGATAAATATCTAGAACAGGTAGGGTTAAGAAAATGAAGTGAAGCCAACAACCTCTACATCAAGGTAACTCAAGATTGTATTTTATTAATTGAAGTTTATGTTGATGATATTATTTTTAGAAGTATTGATGACAGGTTAAGCCAGAAATTTGCAAAGGACATGCAGAATGAATTTGAAATGTCATTACTTGGAGAACTATCCTTCTTTCTGGGTCTTCAGATACTTCAAAGCAACTAAGAAATTTTTATTTCTCAAACCAAGTATATCAGAGAAATGCTAAAGAGGTTCAGAATGGAAGATTTCAAACCAATTATTACTCTCATGCAAACCAGTTGCAAGTTGAGCAAAGATGATGATTCAAAGTATACATATCAGAGGAAATACAGGTCAATGATTAGTAGCCTAATATATGTGACAACATCCAAATCATATGCAATGCAAGAAATTGGACAAGTGGCACGATTTCAAGTAGCATCAAAGGAATCGCATGTATTAGAAGTGAAGAGGATTTTTAATATATCTCAAAGGAACAAAAGAGTTTTGATTATGGTATCCAAAAGGAAAGGATCTATCACTTATTGCCTACACAGATGTAGATTGGTCAGGTTGCATTGATGACCGATGAAGCACTAGTGGAGCAACGTTCTACTTGGGTGAGTGTTTAGTATCGTGGCTAAGAAAGAAACAATCATCAGTATCCTTATCTACAGCTGAGGCGGAGTATATTGCAACAACATGATGTTGTACACAGGTTCTATGGATGAAACAAACTCTAACAGATATATAGATTGAGTATGATGATCCCATTCCAATCTATTATGATAATACAAGTGCCATCGGTATCTCAAAGAACCCGGTGATGCACTTCAAGATGAAGCACATTCCAATCAAGTATCACTTTCTATGGGAACATGTTATAGATAAGAACATCAGAGTTGAATATGTGGGAACAAAAGAACAAGTGGTAGACATCTTTACAAAACTGCTTCCATGGGAAGCCTTTGAGTATCTACGCCAAAGACTTGGAGTAATTTCTACTCCAAAATGAATGATTTTTAATGCTTATCTTATATGTCTTAGATTTACATGAGGAAGCACCATAAAGAGGAAAGTTCTGGTTGGAAGATCAGTTTCAGGAATAATTCAATCAGGGGGAGTATCCCCAAGGACAGTTCAGTTAGGGGGAGCAACCCTGGATGGAAAGATACATTTTCCATTGATGACAAAGGGGGAGATATTTATCATATGCAAAGGTAAATGCTTGGAGAAAGAGCACAGAGGCATGGTTCCAGGGGGAGCATTGGTCATAGGGGGAGAATCCCCAAAGGTAGATACCCTTTTCCATTGATGTCAAAGGGGCAGTGATAGAAACATTGATGAGAAGTGTAAGCATGAATGTTATAATGACTAAGTGTTGGCATCAACGTTGGTGTTTCCATCAATGCCAAAGGGGGAGATTGTTAGACAGTTGGTATGTATTGTTGGTTTCCATTGATGTCAACCATTGGAGAGTGATATTGTATATTGATTTCAACCCTTATTGATTGATGTCAACCCTTGGAGAAAGTATAGTGGCGAATTTCGATAGCACAAAGGTTTGGGTAATGGACCCAAGGTTGTTTCATGTATAATGGTATGAGTTTTAATATATTTTAAGGTAAGAATATTCTAGATGGATAGGACATGTCATTCCATTTCTGGTGGTATGTAGAATGTCACATAACTCCTCACAATTAGAGAGTTATGGTCGTGAGAAGTTGGAGAACCCAGGTTTGGGTAATGGACCCAAGTTTTTTTGATGGATAATGGTATGAGTTTTGACATATTTACAGGTAAGACTATTCTAGATGGATAGTACATGTCATGCCATTTCTGGTGGTATGTGGAATGTCACATAACTCCTCACAGTTCTAGAGTTATGGCATTACAAAGTTGGAGAACCCTCATATGTTGGCTTGAAGCCCCAATAGGTAAAAGATGTCAAAGTGTTTGCAAAGAGGATTATTTAAATAATAAAGTGAAGTGAAAAAGTCAAGGAGGATTATTTAAATAATAAAGTGAAGTGACAAAGTCAAGGAGGATTATTTAAATAATAAATTTAAGTGACAAAGTCAAGGGTGATTATTTAAATAATAAAGTAAATGAAGAAATTACTAAGTTGACAAGTGGTTAGAAGTGGGTTAGCTCTAAAATAAGGAAATTGGGTTAAAATGGTTAAACGGTAACCCCTTGAGGAAGCTACATGAAAGTATAAATAAGAGGCAAGGCTCTCTCATTTGAATCACACTTGAGCATATTGAATATCTAAAGGTGACTGAGGTAACCAAAGGATGTCTAAGATGAATTTCAGAGGGAATGTGAAGTAAAGAAGGCTGAAATTCAAGGGAGGATAAATTCTTTTGATGATGTTTTCTAAGGTATGTTATTTATAGGTCATCTCACCATTTTCGCAATAAAGTTTTTTCTATAATGATTCAGACCGTGAAATTGTGAGGGCATTGAGGAAATATATCCAAGTATCTGTGGTAAAAATTTCAGCTTGTGGGGAGTTGTATTTTTGGAGTTACACTCTGTGGAAAATAGGGTTTATGGCTAGTCCTAAAACTAGTCTAAAACATGTGTTTTGGGTAAAAAAGTCATAACTTCTTCATAACAGATCCAAATTCAGTAAGACAAAATGTGTTGGTTAAAGTTCAGACTGTAGTATTATGTGTTCAATTTCCAGATCCATAAAAAAAATATTATGTGCGGGGCACACTCTACAATTTCTCTCTCTAGAATAAGCCATAATTCAACAAGGTGTGCCATTTTTGCTATAACTCCTTTTTTGAGAGGTTCCAAGCAGTGAAGCCTAGAGGAATTGCATAAAACACATTGAAGGACAATGTTTACTATTTCATATCTTCATTCATTACAAGTACATAATTATGATTATTTCAAGTTAGGGTTGTTGACTAATCCAAAATTAGTCATGTGAGACTAAAGTAAAGTTTGATGAAAATGATAGTCTCTTGTTATTAAAGTTAAGGAAGGTTTGTAGGTATGCGATCATATACACCAGGTCTATTACAGATTTACAAATCAGATTTGGATGATGAAATTGATGAGGGCTTTTGTTTGAGGCACATGTTGGGTACATGGTTGAGACAAGTAGTTGATGAGTTGGAATATACATGAGGTGTATAGTTCATGATGTTGGTACATATTGATGAGTCATAGTTGATGAGTAGTTGATACATGATTGGTACATACTTAGTACATGGTTGGATGCACTTGTTTATGGTACAGGTTGATTACAGGTTGAGGTACGGGTTGATGCATGGTTGATGCATGATTCAGGTTATTGGTACAGGTTGTTTGGTGTCGGTTGATTGGTACAAGTTTACAGTGGTATATTTCACAGTGATAGTGTGACAGTGGTTCCATCATTCTACTTATATGTCAGGGTGGTTGAACGGGGCAAGGACAGGTGGTTGTATCCACCTTCCGACTGTAGCCGGAGAACATAGGGGGTTGTAGCCTCCTTCTGGTTGTAGATAGAGAATTGGGGATTTGGATCTTCTCTTAAGTTGTAGCCTGAGAAACTAGGGGGTTGGATCCTCCTTCCAGTTGAAACTAGAAAAAAAAGGAATTTGGTGCTTCCAATGAATGTAATTCTTCAATACATATAAGAAAAAGCATTATGTGTGTACCACCCTTGTTTCCCCCAACTTGTAATTAATCATTAATTAGATTTACCATGTTGTGGCATGGGAACAATGTAAATTTATTATTTATTGAGTTTCCAATAACTGACTGTGGGGGTGAAGCCTTGAAAGTATTGGCCATGATATCACTAGAGGAAAGAATGTGAAAACTATAAGAGAGGGTTCATTATATCAAATAACCCCAAATTTCCCTTCGATGAGGATAATAAACCTCCTTCGGATTCCAAGGAGAGAAATTAGTTAATGAAGAAAGGACCAGTGGTTGAATTATAAATCACCCCCATGAATGAAACCATGGTATAGTTGTAGAATGCCAATCCAAAGTACCACTAGGTCTGGCAGACCAGGCTGACCCGAGTTTCCTTATGACAGAAGGAACATGATGGAACAAGGAAGAAACTTTCGAGAAGGGTGTGCGTGTAAGGGGATAGACCCATGTAGATAATAGAAAAAAGACATAGAGAGAGATATCTCTGGGGGTATGAAGAAAACGAGACCTGAGCAGAAGGCCACAAGCTTCATGCTGAGGAAGCATATGATAAACCTCACAGAAGATGTGAAAGAGAAATGATCGATGAGAATTGACATAAATTCCCTGGTGATATCATGGCTTTTCATAGGGGTGGCCAGAGCGCTAAGAATGAATTTCTCTAAGCCTATGGTTGGGTGGAAGGATGAACAACCACAATCAGTTAGTTGGCTACCACCTGTAATAGATAATTAATCTCATATCTTGTGTATTTAAGTAGTAACTGTAAATTAAAGTTGGATATCATATGAATGTTTCAAGGATGTGCATATTTACTTGATGGTTATAATATGTCCCTTTAATTCTGTCTGATTGTGTATTTAAGAAAGTAAGGAATTATCCAGCTTGTACACATAAATGCTTGAGCCTTATGGTGGCTCAAGTTAAAATAAATGAACTGTGAGTTCGTCGACCTTGGGCATAGTTTCACGTGTGCATGTAGACACTCCCAGTCGCTCCGAGTCTCCTAGATGAAGGATTCTGTTAAGCTCAGGAGAGGCAATGCACGTATGCACAGGCTCTCTACGAGGCAGGTGTTGAGGAAAAGATATGAAATGATCTTACTCAAGAATTTTCATATTTTTCTTGGCTAAAAAAAATAGACGCGAATGTCACCCTAGGTTCATAGACATCAAAAATAAAATCCTAACTCACAAGTATCAATTACAAGTACTTAAGATAATATTTTTCATAAATAAAAGCTTGCTGGAAAAATCATTTTAATATGATTTTTTGAATATGATAATTGTTGAAAACAAATGTAAAAGATAGAAGTAAGACACCAAGATTATAATCAAGACAGATGAGACATAAAGAAATCCTTTATTTCATTCCAATTCACCAAAGAGTCATTTTTTTTACAAAATCTCATACAGAAATTTTGGACCAAAGTCAAACTTAGACATCCCCGATGGAACATACAAAAGGACCTCTGATAGAAAATCAAAACTAAACTCTAAAAGATGGATCGGATTGCCACAGATTGTTTCCCACTCGACTCTGCACAATAGCCTTCGTCAGTCATGAAAACTAATTCACAAACACACAAGTCTGCACAAACTATCAAAGATATATCAACACCTCTGAAAAACAAGTGTCTGAATGATGTAATTCAACCCTGAATGTTGTTGTCTACAATAAGACCCTGCTATCATAAAACAGAATTAGGCTGTGATAAATTAAGGAATGAATAAAAACTGAACTATCTCAACATAAACTCAAAGAGAAAACCTTAGTATGTGTCTCCTTCTATCCTCCTCTTGTTCCTCCCTTTCCCTTTTCCTTTAAGCAAATCAGAATTGGTTGAGGTAGTTGAACCACCTCATTAGTTAAGTTAACTAAAGACTCAACCAACTTTTTGTTAGGGGGAAAAGTAATAATCATAATAAGGGTTATAAATAAATAATAACAAGTAGGTGGGACTTATTGTAACTCCCATTTAGCTCTTAACAATTATAACATAACTAGTCAATTAAGCAAGAACAACTCCCCTTGTGACTCCCATCATCACATGCACATTTGACAATTTATCTCATTTATATTTGACATTGTTTTCAAAAATGCATTACTCATATATCCAAAAATAAAACATGTTGTCCAAAAATTCCTGAAGTCAATTGTCATCAACAATAGATAAAAAAAAAAAAAAAAAAAACTCAAAATCCATATTTCCCACTCTGATATGCAATCTTTCCTTGATTGCTTTTGTCAACCTTTTATTTTCCTGAATTTTCCTTTGGCTACGTTGAGCCTTTAGGCCTAATCTCACTGATCACATGAGAACAATCATCCGTCAAATGCATTCGTGAAGACATGGATTTATCAGAGACATTGAAGGGTGAGGAAGGGGCAGCAATGGCTTTTCCTTTGTCAAGGACATGGTGGGCCTCGGTTTTCAACATTTTTCTAGCATGAGAGGACTGAAGTGGTGAGTGAACAAGTGCAACTTGGACAATGGGTTTAATAGGCAGAGGAGTAGGTAGGGAAAAATTGGGCCAACCATGATGTTGGGAGACTGCATGGTGGACAATCTCTTGCCATCCATCATTTTTTGGAATCTTAGGTTGCAATGAGACATGAGGGGTTAGGAGAATACCAGGGGATTGTGGAGATTGGAAAGGAGGCCTTTCAGGCCTAGGTTGGACTATTCATTTCCCAATCCAATTGAAAAATTCGGCCTGAAACAACTAGCCTAAAGTGTATGGAGAACCCTGGCCTTCTTGGGCCTCTGTTTCAATTACATCTCCCTTGGTTGCCTCTGCCATGGCTACCCCAACTGAAAAAACTCATTCCTGCATGTATGATGGATTAGAAAATAGTCTTTTAAACAACCATACATGATAACTCTTTAAAAATATGAAATAGATTTTGACTCAACAACATATCAAGCTCATGCAATCCAATCCATAAAAAATGTTTAATTGTTGTCAATGAGAAGGGGGTGAACAAAAGGTCCTGGGATATGCAAGGGGCTTGTATTAAGCGAAAAATGATAAAATGAGGGGGAAAGAAACACGGTTACTTCTCAAATACAACAATCAACTTAATGCAACCTAAAATAACACCACTGTAATCCAACGACTTTAAACTATTTCAATATAGAATTTTTCTTGACTGTAATTAATTTTAGAACAGGGAGTGAAAAATGAATGTGGGAAGGCGAGGGGGTTGTAATTAGCGGAAAGAGAAATAATGGAAGGGAAGGAGAGCTATTACTGTTCATAAAATTAATTCAATGATCCATAAAACCATTCTGCAAAAGGAAACAAACCAACCAAATGACCACTGAGACCCCAAACAATTATTGTGTATTGTCCAAACAACTCTGCATATTTAACTTGCTCATTGCTATAATCAAATATTTAACATAGTATCATCAAAACAGAGAGTATCCATTCCACAACATCTTGTAGGGGATCTCTAGTCCTCTCATTTATCCATTAAATTTTCAAACAATTCCCAAATTCATAACCAGTAAACTATTTCCACTCTGTTCAACATCAAAATCAACCACTTCCCACGAATTATTCCAATCATCAAATACAAACTCAAATTTCGTGCTCGATTTTGTCTTTTAATCATTTAAAAATTGAATTGCAATGAAGTTATACTGTCACAACACCAGTGCCTACCACTGTTAAAAATCATGGTATCCATTTAACATACATAGTGGACAGTCGACACCACAATTCATATCCAAATTGAAAGATCCTGACTTTCCATTTAAACACATAGACAAAAATCACCACTTCACTCACACTATGCTATGGGATACACAAAACCATTCGACCAAACACAAGTGTATTTTTGTGACTGTACAAGTCCAATTTTCTTTGAATCTAGTCATTCAAAATGCTAGGCTATCCATCCAATACAATGATGCATCAACAACAGGCCCGATTTTACAAAACAATCGATCAAATTGCAATAAATACATGTTCAAAACCCATGACCTTCTCCATTGGCGCAATCAATTAATATCGATAACAAACACAATGGAAAACCATGCCATAATCACCACGAATGCAACATTCCCATTGAACAATTCTAAAACACACAGTCATAGTATTATTAACTCAACCTATAAGGTCGAGCTATCAATCCAATACAAAGAGGCATCAACGATATTACCCAAATTATTCAATATTGCAATAGAACCACACTGTGTAAAACTTGTGCCCCTCCTTGATGACGCAATCAAATAACCATACATATATAGTGGATGGAAATGCCATAAAAACCCCGATTGAAATAATCATTTGGCCATTAAAAACACATAGTTACAGTAATCATTGATTCATGCTATAGGAACACCACTCATACCAGTGCATCAAGCGCAAAGCATTATTGTGCATTAATCAATTAAAAACAGTGTTGGGTTATCAATTCAATAAACAGAAGGACATCGACTATGTATTTGATTTTAACAACTCATTCCAATTAACCATTATGACCTTATCCACCCAATTATAATAACAATTGCAGTGACTAGATACCAAAACCAACACCACTGTCATATAATCAATGGGGTGAGCCAATAATCCACTCTGTCAACAACACACCACCAATACATAACTACCAACAGTACACCTGACAGGCCATAACGGTCTTCTCTATAAACACTCAGACTTGAGGAAGAAAGGGGTTTCTCTATGGAACAACAAAGGGAGGATAGAGTCAACTCTTCTTGATGGTGAAAACCTCTAAGACCAATGGTGCACACACAGGAAATACCATAATTGACTTCGTGGATAGGGTGATGAATCTCGTGACAGGAGAAGCTATGAATAGAGGAGAAGGGCTCCATTTGGGCCTTGTAACGATACTTAGCACACACAGGGTATAACTCTTATGGCTCTCCCATCCAACCAACTAACAATGCTGATATGAGGTAGAGCCAAGAAGAATCAATATAACCCATTGCATGACCAATAGTAGCATGAACAACCTAATGCTCGAGTGAATAATGCACAATGACACCAGGCATTTCAACCCCATTGAACCCCATAAAATCCAAAGACTGGGTATGGTGATACGAATGCGTGAAGGCAACCGACCACTCAAGACCAAATGAAACCCTCCAACTAAAACCACCAAGGATGACAGAGAGCCTTTATGGATGCTAACACTTAGGACAACCAATAACACTGTGACTTCAAACATTATTTCTGAGAAAACCATCAACACTTCATTCCAAAAAAAACACAATTTCACATAGTTTCCATACTTAAGGAAAGCACAAACCCATACATCCGAGCCAATATCCATTTCGTAACCAGAGCAGACTCATGGATGGAAAAAAAAATACCTACCTATGATCAAAACACCTTAAAATGCTATTTGATCGAGCGGTTCCTCTCTGCTTGAAAATAGGAGCCTAACAACAACAACACAGTTGAAGAATAGACCAACTAGGGTGGCGACTGGTGGAAGGAGTAAGGGTGACGTGGAGTAAATGCATGTCGCCTCCATCCCCAGTCCATTAATTCCTTAGTATACACCAACAAGCTTCCCATTAACTCAATTAAACCATGCATTGGAATTATCATCTATCACTTGTCAAATGCGCCACCCACATCATATCTTTCCAAACTATACCATATGCATATCAACTATATAAATCAATAAAATCGCATAGATATTAATATTGCTAGCTAAGATTAACAACAATCACTCTAATTTCCATGCATGTAATGTAGTATAGTATAACCTCTTCCTTTTACATTTGTTTATCTTGCTTTTGCCTCTCTTTCAATTGTTCTTATGTATTTTTACTAACATGTCTATTGTGCAGGTGTCAAAGTAACAAATCCAGGAATAGATATCAATGGTAGAAATGAACAACATAGGCCATCGTAACATGAGATTAGAGCTTAGAACATAACATGATTTACCCATCATCTACTTGTCGCAATGAGAACAAACACATAACAAGCCTTATTCATATGCCAATCGAACCAAGATTTCACCAACCATGTAAGCAGTGTCAAACAACAGAACAAACATTAAATGAGAACCATATATGATCTCCAATATGCAAGGGGGTCCCACCTACTAGTATGATTTATCCTATTAGCTTATAATAATAGGCTTTAGCAATACTTTGCGGGCAAGAACTTCGTTGCAATTTTAATTGTCAACAAACTGGCGATTCCATGGGGAAAGTTTTTTTCATCAGATTTAGAACTCATAACTCATGGTTTTGTAGATCAAGAACAATAGGTCAAGAAGGAATAACCAAGAAGATTATGCAACAGGGGGAAGTGAGCGGACTTGATGGAAAAATGACCTAGATTTTGGGAATAACTCATGAAAAGTGTTAAGTATGAGGGATTTTACCACTGTATGCATAATCATTCAACCAGAATTTGTTCTTAACTTCAAGGAGAAAATTTTTGGACTTGCTCTTTAAAAAACTCAATGGATGAAGAAAAGGCAAGAAGAAGCGGGAGATAACCAATTCTTTATAAGACATCAGTGGAAATATATAACAATTTCAAGGGTGCCTTCAGAGGAAAGATCGTAACAGTTATGTAAGCTTGATTGTTATTGACTAACAATGCTTTGTAGGAGTGTCAATGTGGAAGAATTGATCCAACATCCTATTTTGACCAAATTAACTAAAAGATAATAGGAAACAAAATCATGACAGAAGTAAAATTGCAGAAATTAAAACAGCAGCAATAAAAGACAGAAATGAAAAAGCAGCAAGGAAAGTGTTAACACAGCAAGCAGAAATCAAACTACTGTAAAGAAGAAAGAGAACCACAAAATGAAAGCAGAGCTAGGCTACTAGTATACAAAAAATACAAACAGCATTAGAAATTTTCACGTTGGTCCCTCGTAATGTTTCAAACGAGAACCGTTAGTGTTGTAGGAAAATGATTGCTCCTATAGATCCTTTAGAATGTAAGATTTAGTATCTAGGACAAAATCAATTTTGAAAGGATCCAAAAATAACACTTGGAACTCCGAGGTAATTATCAACCCTTTAATGTATATGATTAGATCATCAAGGTAGATATGGATGTTGATCAATTCATCAAGAGTTGTGTGTATAGTTTTTTTAAAAGCGGTACTTGCATCAAGTAATCCAGAAAGGTGGAATTTGTAAGACATGGTACCCAGACTAGTGATAAGAGTGGTTTTGTAAGCATATGACCCTTTTACTTTGATTTTCCTGAAACCCAAAAAACTGTCAATTAAGGGCCTCAATTGTAACTCTACAACCTGCTGCAAAACTATTCCCATGTTGAGAGGAGGAAAAGGAGTTCTCATAACAACCTGACTGGAAGTGCGGAAATTAATGCAAGTTCTAATATGATTAGCGGTCTTCGAAGAAGGTACCCAATTGGAAACCCATTCAGGGTGGAATGAAAAAATAATCCCAACCCTTAAGAAATTTTCCAACTCCCTTTGAAAGGTTGCTTTAAATGCAGAGTTAATAGATATTTGTTCTTGCATAACTGGTTTCATGCTTTCCTTGATGGGAATAGAATGTTGCAAAAGACCAGGATCAAAACCATGAATATCCTTATATGGCCAAGCAGAAACCTCTTGAAATTCACCAAGTAGCTTGGCAATATTCATTTCTTCTTTATCAGAACATTGGGTACTTATGTTAACGTTCCTTGAAGATTCGAGTGCCCCAATGTTCAAGGGGATGGTTTCACCCACCCTCCTTTGTAACTCCTCTTCTTTCTATTTTTCTTTATTGCCTACATCAATTGATGAAAACGAACTCTCAAGAGGAGTCAAGCCCTTAGGAATATTATTTTTTTCTATAGATATAATTTCCTTAGGCTTGAGAGGTTCATCTTGAATGAAAGCATAAATTCTCTCATCGTTAGGGAGGGCCTGCCAAGATTCTACATTGTCAGAAATATATGGGAAATATAGAGATTGAAAAGAACAATCAGGCATGTGAGGCAAGAGTTGTTGATTAGGAGAAGCCGCAAAGGCAGCTAATCGATCAGCCATTGAATTCAACTCCCTTTTAACATGAGTGATGTTGAAAGATAAAAGGTTCGAGATAAGCACCCAAATAGTTTGGGTGTATCGTTCCATCAACTTGTTTCTAGGAGAGCATATCTTACGTATCAGGTTCACAACAAGCTCAGAATCTCCAAGAACTGAAAGGTGACTACAACCAAGATTACGGGCGTTTTCAATGCCTAATAATAAATCTTTGAATTCAGTGACATTGTTTGTACAAGCAAACTCTAACATGTAAGACAAATTATAAATTTTTCCTGTAGGGGAAACCAAGATAATGCCAGCCCCATTACCTTCATTACAGTGTGAACCATTAAAGTGCATGTGCCACATATCATCATCTAAATCGATTTGTTCCAAAGGACTGTTATCCTCCTCAGCAAAGATGGAATACACTCCTAGGTCCTCTTCGATATAGTTTATACTAGATTGTGGAACACTCTCTATGTAGGGTGAAATCCTTCCCTCTCTAAGGAATATAATGTTATTTCCATTCCGAGGCATAGATAAATGTGTCTCGTCGAGTGAGAGGTACCCACCCATTAAGGCTTTCCAATCTCTTCCCAAGATAATTGAGCAATTTCTTCCAGGCATATCAATTACCTGAATGTTGAGGGTTGTCCTTATCTCGGGATGAGCGCATAAAACCAAGGTCACATCCTTAATCTCGCCTATGGTTGTTTGTTTTAGACTATTATAGGAGAGCATGCTTATGGCATTTTCATTTGTACAAGACAAGCCTAGCTCTTCCATAATAATTTTTGACATCACACTTGGGCCCAAACCACCATCAATAAGGCAACAATGGACAATCTTATCCATAATCTTTACAGAAATATAAAAAGGGGTATTTTTTACAGTGTATCTAAAGTTATGTACACCTACTTTATTTACAAAAGAATATTCTTCATTTACCTCTTCGGAAAGGTTGGCTACAACATAAGATTTTCCTTCCATGAATTGTTTCAGATGCATTTGTTGTTCAGGGATGACAACCATGTCTAGAAGGGTTGCATCTGCTTTGATGTTGGCCAACTAATTCAATATTTTGTATTTGGAAGACAGGAGAGGGGGATTAATTCCTTGAATCTCAAGAACTTTAAGAACCTGGACAGTAGTAGCGGGTGAGGATCATCTTGAGCTAGAAGAACTGTAGGGAGGCTCAAATTTTCCCTTAGGAGCATAGGCCTTGTTCCTAGTGTTGATGACCATGACATTTTCTGGCTCTGCGAAATCTAGGAAAATGATAATATCTTCTGGTCTCTTACCAAAGATCTTATCTTTGGCACTCTTCTTTACCTCAAATGTGGTTTCCTCATGGTGTTCCTCGCAGAAGTTACACCAACTTCGAGGCAAGATATCTTTAGGCTAAAAATTATTTTCAACCGAAGTTCTAAAGGGGGGTGCAGAAGAGGATGAAGCTCTAGGGGTGAGAGGGGAGACAGTTCATTTTCCCTCATACGCTATCATAGGATTGTTCATGTCTTATACTAGCTGTAAAAGGGCAGACATGTCTGTCTGTCTAACTGATTCTCCCTGGGGAAGACTAGGTCTTTCAAGCTGTTATTCATACTCTGAGAAAGTATGCAGGGCAGAACCGATATTATCAATGGATTTTTCCTCAAGCCTATGATGGTAGGGGGAAGGAAATGCATTGTAGTAATTCATGAAAGTAGCCTGGTTCTGAGGGAGGATGAGTTCAGGGATTTGATTGTATAACTTGGTGAAACACACGTTGAAAGACTTGATGGTCTCACCATCCTTATAGGTGACGTTATTGTATTCCCTTAACTTCTCGATTGGGCTCGAATGGGCTTTTAGATTGTCCATAAGTGGATCGAAACCAATAGATTAACTCCTCCCAAGTAGACATGATCTTAGGAGGAAGGTCAAAGAAATTGGTCGCATCCTTTCCTTCCAAGGAATTGATGGATAAGCGCATTCATGTATCATTCTCATTGGCCCCTATGTTATGAAAAGCATTAGAAAACTCCACCAGGTGTTCATTTGTACTGACATTGTCATTTCTTGAAAACCTAGGAAGAGGCTCTTTAAATTTAGGAAGTGGACGAGTAGCACGTGCTAGGTTAAGAGGAGAGAACACATGCCACGATGTAGTTGTGGTGTATTCTTCAAACTGAAAAAACCCATACTTTTTAATGACTTTGATGGGATTTGTGGTAGATTGGACAGGGATATGGTGGCTATATAAGCTACCAATCACTGATGACTATGAATACTGAGAAGATGCAGCACTTCCAGTGCCACTAGAGCCACCACTAGATGCCATCTTGTGGATGATAGATGAGGGAAAGAAAGATGAACTTGATGAATCATACAAAGTTCTCCTTAGATCACTTTGTTGGGAAGATAACACAATGTTCCTCCTTCCTATTTCAACAATAGGATTGATTTTAGGTGAAAAACCTCTTCTTCTTCTAGAAGCATGAGAGTCTAAGGACATTAAAGAAATGCCAAAACTAAAGAAACAATAAGGTTACTGCTGATTTCTAGGTTTTTTACGTCTAGCTTCCAATCTTTATTGAGCACTAATATCTCGTTCAATTGCTGCCCAAGAATGATTAAGCTAAACACGGGTATTGGAAGTGTCTAAAATGGTGTTAAACAGATTCAAAGAAATGTTGGTTGGCCTTGGATACTGGGCTCAATATTGGGCTGTCGTGCAACAGGCACAGTCATTAAGAAATAAAACAGTCAAAGAATAAATATTAGAAAATAGATGTATCGATGAAAATCAAGTATAAAAATTAACCAGAGAGATATCGAAGATATCCCCAATATGGTCGCCAAATAAATGTTGAGGAAAATATATGAAATGATCTTACTCAAGCATTTTCAGATTCTACTTGGCTAAAGAAAACTAGACGAGAATGTCACCCTAGGTTTATAGCCATCAAAAATAAAATCCTAACTCACAAGTATCAATTACAAGTGCTTAGGCTAATCGTTTTCAGAAATAAAAGCTTGCTAGAAAATTCATTTTAATATGATTTTTTGAATATGATAATTGTTGAAAACAAATGTAAAAGACATAAGTAAGACACCAAGATGATAATCAAGACAGATGAGACATAAAGCAATCCTTTATTTCATTACCATTAAAAAAAGAGTCATTTTCTTTACAAAATATCATATAGAAATTCCAGACCAAAGTCAAACTTAGACATCCCCGATGGAACATACAAACAGACCTCTGACAGAAAATCAAAACTGAACTCTAAAATTTGGATCAACTTGCAACAGATTGCTGCCCACTCGACTATGTACAATAGCCTTCATCAGTCATGAAAACTAATTCACAAACACACAAGTCTACACAGACTATCAAAGATACATCAACACCTCTGAAAAACAAGTGTCTGAATGTTGTAATTCAACCCTGAATGTTGTTGTCTACAATAATACCCTGCTATCATAAAAGAGAATTAGGTTGTGATAAATTAAGGAATGAATGAAAATTGAACTATCTCAACATAAACTCAAAGACCAAACCTTAGTATGCTTCTCCTTCTATCCTCCTCTTGTTACTCCCTTTCCCTTTGCCTTTAAGCAAATCAGAATTGGTTGAGGTAGTTGAACCACCTCATTAGTTAAGTTAACTAAAGACTTAACCAAGTTTTAGTTAGGGGAAAAAGTAATAATCCTAGTAAGGGTTATAAATAAATAATAACAAGTAGGTGGGACCCCTTGTAACACCCATTTAGCTCTTAACAATTATAACATAACTAGTCAATTAAGCAAGAACAACTCTCCTTGTGACTCCCATCATCACATGTGCATTTGACAATTTATCTCATTTATATTTGACATTGTTTTAAAAAATGCATTACTCATATATCCAAAAATAAAACATGTTGTCCAAAATTTTTTGAAGTCAATTGTCATAAAAATAGATAAAATATAAAAAAAAAACTCAAAAGCCATATTTCCCACTTTAAGATGCAATATTTCCTTGATTGTTGTTGTCACCCTTTGATTTTCATGAATTTGCCTTTGGTTGTACTGAGCCTTTAGGCCTAATCTCAATGATCACGTGAGAACAATCATCCCTCAAATGCATCCATGAAGACACAGATTTATCAGATCCATTCGAGGGTGAGGAAGGGGTAGCAGTGGCTTTTCCTTTGTCAAGGGCATGGTGGGCGTCGATTTTCAACCTTTTGCTAGCATGAGACTGAATTGGTGAGTGAATAGGTGCAGCTTGGACAATGGGGTTAATAGGTGGGGAAGCAGGTAGGGAAAAATTGGGCCAGCCACGATGTTGGGAGAATGTCAGTTGGACAATTTCTTGCCATCCGTCGTTTTCAGGAATCTCGGGTTGCAATGAGACATGAGGGAGCACGGGAATACCAAGGGCTTGTGGAGCTTGGAAAGGAGGCCTTTCAGGCCTAGGTTGGACTATTCCTTTCCCAATCCAATTAAAAAATCTAGCCTAAAACAACTGTCCTAGCTCTTTTGAGTCAACATCAAAGTGTATGGAGAACCTTGGCCTTCTTGGGCCTCTGTTCCAATTACCTCTCCCTTGGTTGCCTCTGCCATGGTTACCCTGGCTTAAAAAACTCATTCCCACATGCATGATGGATTAGAAAATAGTCTTTTAAACAACCATACATGATAACTCTTTAAAAATATGAAATATATTTTGGCTCAACAACATATCAGGCTCATGCAATCCAATCCATAAAAAGTATTTAACTGTTGTCAATGAGCAGGGGATGAACAAAACATCCTGGGATATGAGAGGGGCTTGTATTAAGCGAAAAATGATAAAATGAGGGGGAAAGAAACACGGTTACTGCTCAAAGACCACAACAATCAACTATAATGCAACTAAAAATAAAACCATTGTAATCCAACGATTTTAAATTGTTTCAATATAGAATTTTTATTGACTGTAATTAATTTTAGAACAGGGAGTGAAAAATGAATGTGGAAAAGTGAGGGGGTTGTAATTAGAAGAAAGCAAAATAATGGTAGGGAAGGAGAGAGATTAATGTTCATAAAATTAATTCAGTGATCCATAAAACCATTCTGCAAAAGGAAACACACCAACCAAATGACCACTTAGACCCCAAACAATTACTGTGTACTGTCCAAACAACTCTACATATTTAACTTGCTCATTGTTGTAATCAAATATTTAACATAGTATCATCAAAACAGATAGTATGCATTCCACAACAGCCTGTAGGGTAGATATGCTCCTCTCATCTATCCATTAATATTTTCAAACAATTCCCAAATGCATAACCAGTAAACTATTTCCACTATGTGTAGCATCAAAATCAACCACTGCCCACTAATTATTCCAATCATCAAATACAAACTCAAATGTCGTGCTCAATTTTGTCTTTTAATCATTTAAAAATTGAATTGCAACGAAGTTATACTTTCATAGCACCAGTGCCTATCACTGTTAAAAAGCATGGTATCCACTGAACATACATAGTGAACAATTGACACCACAATTCATATCCAAATTGCAAGATCCTGACTTTCCATTTAAACACACAAACAACAATCACCACTTCACTCACGCTATGCAGTGGGATACACAAAACCATTCGACCAAATGCAAGTGTATTTTTGTTACTATACAAGTCCAATTTTCTTTAAATCTAAACATTCAAAATGTTGGGCTATCCATCCAATACAACGAGGCATCAACAGTAGGTCCAATTTTACAAAACAATCGATCAAATTGCAATAAAGCCATGTTCAAAAACCCGTGAACTTCTACAATGGCACAATCAAATAATATTGATAAAAAACACAGTGGAAAACCATGCCATAATCACCACAATTCCCACATTCCCATTGAAAAATTCTAAAACACACAGTCATAGTATTATTAACTCAACCTATCGGGTCGAGCTATCAATCCAATACAATGAGACAGAAACGATATTTCCCAAATCAATCAATATTGCAATCGAAACACACTATGTAAAACTTGTGCCCCTCCTTGACGACAAAATCAAATAACCATACATATATAGTGGATGGAAATGCCATAAACACCCCGATTGCAATAATCATTTGGCCATTAAAAACACACAGTTACAGTAATCATTGATTCATGCTATAGGAACACCACTCATACCAATGCATCAAGTGTGAAGCATTATTGTGCATTAATCAATTAAAAACAGTGTTGGGTTATCAATTCAATAAACATAAGGACATCAACTATGTATTTAATTTTAACAACTCATTCCAATTAACCATGCTGAGCTTATCCACCCAATTATAATAACAATTGCAGTGACTAGATACCAAAACCAACACCACTGCCATATAATCAACGGGGTGAGCCAATAATCCACTCTGTCGACAACACACCACCAATCCATAACTACCAATAGTACACCCGACAAGCCATAACAGTCTCCTCTATCAACACTCAGACTTGAGGAAGAAAGGGTTTTCCTTGTGTACCAACACAGGGAGGCTAGAGTCGACTCTTATTGATGGTGAAAACCTTCGAGACCAATGGTGCACACATAAGAAATACCATAATTGACTTCGTGGATAGGGTGACGAATCCCGTGACAGGAGAAGCTATGAACAGAGGAGCAAGGCTCCATTTCGACCTTGTAACGATACTTAGCACACGTAGGGTATAACCCTCATGGCTCTCCCAGCCAACCAACTAACAACATTGATATGAAGCAGAGCCGAGAAGAAGAAATATAACCCACTGCACGACTAATAGTAGCATGAACAACCGAATTCCCAAGTGAATAATGTGCAGTGACACCAGGCATTTCAAACCCTTTAAACCCCATAAAAGCTAAAGACTGGGTATGGTGATACTAATGCGTGAAGGCAGTCGACCACTCAAGACCAAACAAAACCCTCCAACTAAAACCACCAAGGATGATAGAGAGCCTTTATGGCTGCTAACACTCAAGATGACCAATAACAATGTGACTTCAAACATTATTTCAGAGAAAACCATCAACGCTTCATTCCAAAAAAAAACACAATTTCACACAGTTGCCATACTTAAGGAAAGCACAAACCCATACATCCGAGCCAATTTCTATTTCATAACTAGAGAAGACTCATGGATGGAAAAAAAGAGACATACCTTTGATCAAAACACCGTAAAACCTGAGTTGGTCGAGCAGTTACTCTATGCTTGAAAATCATATCCTAACCACAACAACATAGTTGAACAATAGCCCGAATAGGGTGGCGACTGGTGGAAGGAGTAAGGGTGACATGGAGTAAATGCACGTTGCCTCCATCCCCAGTACATTAATTCCTTAGTACACTCTAGCAAGCTTCCCATTAACTGAATTAAACCATGCATTGGAATTAGCATATATCACTTGTCAAATGTGCCACCCACGTCATATCTTTCCAAACTATTGTTATGGGATAAATCGGTAAATGTGGACATAAACTAATTTTCTAGATCCACCTGGATCTAGAACAAAATAGGACAAGACATGATGCTTTCCCTAAGTCACAACCATTGATCTAACTATCAAATAAGGAGTTGATGGCTTACCTTTAAGATCGCTTCCTTATATATTTTTTGTTCTCGCTTCGCTCCAGTGCTCTTGTGAAACCAGATCTGCAACGACACAAACTAACCAAAGTGAAAGCAACTATGATAGATTCAATGAAAAATTAAACATGTGATCAAGGAGTCATGTAATAAAATAAGAATGATTTTATGGGAAAGAAACATGCCACTGTATTATATTGAATAAAAGTGGAAGATACAACTGAAATTCCTTGATGTCGCAAGTTCCCTTTTAGTGGTACTTCGTTCCAACACACACATACATTTGTTCCGGAGTTTGCATGAAGGTGATCTTAAAAAGTTTGATAGGTGAGTGCAGACTTCAAGAATCAACTGAAGCCCATTATTATATAGGAGAAGTTGAAGTGGTTAAAGGGATGAGGATGATCCCACTAGATCAAAGAAGTCAGTAGTATCGTAACCATATGGATTCCACCTCATATTCCAGAAGATTCCCCTTCTAGAAACTTCTTGAACTCCTTTCCTCTTTTGGCTTTCAAATGTCATCACACCCTACTTATATAACAGCCTGAGGAAATCCCGTAGGCCAGCTATAGAGCAACCTACAGAAATCAGTGATTTTTGCATTGTACTGTATGGGCAGCCTACGACATCCTTTCAAAAAATAGGTTTGCATAGGAGGAAAATAGCTACTCTTCCCAGGAAAAAGGCCTGATTACATGCTTGTAAAGTCATCATCAAGGTGACCAAAATAATGTGTAACAGAATGCCCCCCAAAGTATGAGGTCGGAACTTGTGACGATCGAAATACTTTGTAAAATACGTGTGTGTGTGTCAGGAACAAAGAACACACCAATCAAGAACTTGCAAACAAACAAGCATCTGTACAATATGATACCATGTCTGAAGTAGGCATTCCCATGTTCAGACAACAAATTATAGAACTCATAAGTGTAATTCATGGCCACTAATGATACACCGTGGATCCATGTCATCAAAATGTTACATAGCCACTAAGAATACACTGTGGATCTATGTATGAGAAAAATTTGGATGCAACCATAGCCATGAGACATACAAAGTGGATCTATGTGTCAATACAAATCATCAATATCCCATGCCAACCTGGACCATAAATGATGAGATTCAAGGTCTTCAACCCGTCGTCTGTAAGTACAAATCTAGCCATGTGATTACCGGTGTTGGAGTCAAACATGGTCAGAAACCACTTGAGTACTGGTCATTAATGAAAAACGTTAACAAGAATGAGAGAAATCACCATTGATATCAATGACTCCCAAGTTACTATAGCACAATCCAATGAATTCGAATAAATGATCTGAAGTCGAACATTCGATGGAATCTCTTGATCATGGACCAATGATGTGAATCCACTATCAAGAGAAAATAAACCTACCATTAGGGCATGCAGGCTCTGAGGTACTAAACGATTTCTAAGTCTCGTCTCTGGATAATGAGTTGAAGTCGACAGGAAGAGACTTGTCACAGGAGGGCCTTGATTTATCCCCCATCAATGACACAAAATAAGTAACAGAATTATGATAGAGTGAAACATGAATGTGATTTGAAACTGACACAGGGAAGGCCGACATGGTAGGAATTGACAATTGCAGATGGCCGACTCAAGAGAGGGCTTATTCGGACTGCTCTTTAACATATGGATGACATGACGACAGTCTTGGAAGCATTGACTCAAATATGACCCAAGATGTAAACTTGCAGAAATTCAGACGAGAGACAAATGGATTTCTCAACCCAGATTCAAATGATGAAGGGGGATGTCATGTTCAAGAGCGACTAGTACTGCCACTAACATAGATACAGAGACACATTTCTTTCCTAAATTTTCCCCCACCATTGTTGGTGAGTACCTCTTTATTTTTACACAAGCTTGAGGAGGATAACATATGCTTGTAATATAAGCTCATCCTTCGGATGAGTCCCTCGGAGTATTTTTAACGAACCCTAAGAAGGAGTGGTTCGGTCCCATGTGGGTCTTTTGATGTTTGTTTAACGAGTCTAAAGATAGAAAAATCGGGGGTTTTTCATGTTTATACAGTTTGAAAAACACTAAAAAGAGAACTCTCTCAGTTCCTTTTTCGTAAAATAGTTCGATGGGACCAAACAAATGATAAACTATTGCCCACCAAACGTTTTATTCAAATACTTTTATGAGTGTCAACAAAACAAGATCGCTCAGAAATATTTTTGTTTTTAAGGAGTGTGAAAAGAGCTTAAATGATACTCCATGTGTGTCGCTTTTAGTGTTACCAAGATGAGTACGAAAAGATGAAAAAAGTATACTCGGTTGTGTTCTCATAAATTGTCGAGCACGAGAACGAACGAAGAGTGAACTCGAGGTTTTACAAAACAACACTAAAAAGAAGCGATATGTGTAATGAAGAGAAAACAAATTATGGAACAAACATCAATACTCCATTAATTAAGACCTTAGTCTCCTTCCTGCAAGAGACAAAACACTCACGAGACCATTAAACTTATGGGTTTCTGAAAAAATGCATTTATATAATATAAAATATTATGAAAAAAAGTAATAAATGTAATAAATAAGAGTAAAAACCCCTTTTGACCATTTCAATTGCATTTGGTCAAAAACTTGTCTAAAAAACCCTTTTTCACCCCTTACTTCTGTGGTCGATTCCAAGGAGCACAGGTGATCATTCGGCGAACGATCTCTGCCAACACGGTAAGCTCTTCATCTTCTTCCTTTTGAATGGATTGAAATTTATTTTTGGTGGTTAAAAAAATTTTTTTTGGGTGGTTTTTGGGCCAGTAGGCGTGCGCTAGGGCTGTCGCAAGTGGCCAATATCGGGCCCTACGGAAATCAAGGATTTCCATAGGTGCCCAATGGCTTGCCTGCGGAAGTCCCACACTATAATTGAAGCTCAGTTGCGGCGGCTGAAAACCAAAAAATAAAAACAAGTGTTGAACCAAAAAGAATTCCAAAAATGTTGGATAAGGATACTAACTATCCTCTTTTACTTCCATGCAAGTGTTTGATTGAAAAAATGTTGGAATGGAGAGAATGTGAGCACGAAGAGGACGACTCTATGGCTTTGAATGATCTAGGAACCATTAATGCTCTTCGACAATGTGGCCTTTTGAAAATTTTCAAAATCTAGGGCATGAGAGCCCAACGAAGACTATTAGAGTACTTAGTCCTTATGTGGGACTCGGAACAACAATTATTTCACATGGGTGTTCATGTCCTTTCCTTGGAAATTGAGGATATTTACTTCCTGACGGGATTATCCCTTTGAGGGACACGTGTGACTCTGATAGGGGGTTTAGGTGGTGGCTTTTCGATGAGTGAGCATATCCGTCGGCACTACGAACCTGACGTCGAAAGATGCAAAGGTAAAGTGGCTATTCGAGGTGTACGAGATCTGACTCTCAGAACCATCCTCTTTACCATTGCACAGATGGTAGGAAGCATGCCACTACACATGGCGCTCCAGAGTTATTTTCAATATTCCATTGAATGCCTGGAACCCCAAGTATTCAATTGGTGTGATGGTGTGCTCCGCAGTATAAAGACACAACTCACAAAAAGCAAGAATGGAGACCTAAATCAGTTTGGGTATGGGTCCATTTTGGTATCTTTCTTCCTAGAAAGAGTCCCTCATTTACGGTTACAGGTAGAGTGGGGAATACCAGCTCCATAAGACCCAAGAATGAAACGATGGTGTGACCTTATGGCTCGGCACGTAGCGGGCCCTATTATCAAGTACAATGATGCCTTTTTCGACTGGTTAAGGCCCCAAATATTGATGATTGATGATTATGCATATGACGTCCTGGACTTTTGGGGTGATCTTGACTTGGTTCTCCCTGAGGAATTTCAGTGGGGAGATATAGGTAAGAAAGATATTTTGTTCTTTATAATGTTTTTTGGATTTTGGGGATATTAGATGTTTTTTGTGTTTTCAATCTAAAGACTAATAAAAAATGTTTGATCTTGCAGATGCAGGGCCACATCGACCTCCGGGAACATCTTCGATTCAGGGGCAAGGAGAGTCAGGTGTGGTAGCAGGGTGGGATGCCAACGACTATGAGGCGATGGAGTAGAACTTAGAACTCTTGACGGCAGGCATCCCCGACATGTCTATCGAGGAGGTAATTTCTAACTAAGGTTTTTTGTAAAGAAGTGTAAAAATATACCTACATTGATTCACCCCCCCTCTCAGTGTGGTCAGTGTGTCCAACAATAGGTATGAGAGTAGGCCTTCACTAAAATCCTTACAAGATTCAAGGAGATCCATGGACACACAAATGGATGAACATGTAGATGAAGTTCCCCTCTTTGATGAGACAGATCACTCGGCATGGAGAATAGAAATGAAAGGTTTTTTGAAGGAAAAAGGAGCAGGTGTTTGGAACACAATTATTGGGGGATCATTTCCATTAAAGAATAAGTCAAAGTTCGCAACTCAAAAGGAAGAAAAGAATAATAATACAGTAGAATTCAAGACCATCTTGAATGGAATCTTAGTTTTTGTCAAAAAAATCATAGGAAATTGTTCCTTTGCCAAGGATCTATGGCTGAATCTAGAGAAGGTATACCAATATAAAGAAGACAATCCCATCAAATAAAATGAAGGTAAATACTCTCCAAAATCCTATGATTGCAATAATTCTAAGTGTGATGATGTTGAATGTTCTCCCACAAGTGAAGAAGAAAATCTAGAAGTAGTTTGTGTATAATCAACCAACAATTATCTTATAGATGAAGAGGAAGAGTTGTTGAAGTTTAAATAAAAAGTTTTATCTGAGTTAGACAATGTTAGCATGGAAATAGGACATTATTCAATTACTTTTGAGTATCTTGAAAAATACACTAAGGAAGTCCTATAAAAGTCCCCAAGGTATACCATGCACTAAAAAAAATGCTCAAAGAACAAGAAGAAAGTAAAAAGACTCAATTAGAAGAAAAATAAGAAGAGATCAAAAGACTAAAGAATGAAATAATTAATCAAGAAGAAGAAAAGAAGAAGGTAGATGATGAGATTACAAAAGTATTGAAGTTAATGTAAATCTGAAGATCAAAATTAAAGAAGCCAAAAGGATAGGGGAACTATTGAAGAATCTGTTAACTCCCAAAATAGCACCATCATTTTGGTTGGGTTTTACAGTGGATAGCATGGCTATTGATAGTTTCCTCAATTCATTGTTGAGTCTTTTAGCTGCAAAATTTTAGATTT
>JZKD02S0898874.1:731572-747359 GCA_000966675.3 Picea glauca
CAACCTTTTGCAGTTTCAAAATCCAACTTACTGTTGTTCCACCTATAGTAAAAACATACCCTGTGGTGCTCCTCCTACTATCTTTATCACCTGCCATATCTGAATCAACATATCCTTGTAGAAAAGTGTCAGATCCTCCAAAACATAATGCATGAGTAGCAGAACCTCTCAAATACTTGAGAATCCACTTTACTGCCTCCCAATGTTCTTTACCTAGATTGTTCATATACCTTCTCACAACTCCCACTGCATGTGCAATATCTGGTCTTGTGCAAACCATCGCATACATCAAGTTGTCAACTACTGATGAATAAGGGACCCTAGACATTTATTCTATCTCCTCCTGAGTCTTGGGACACATTTCCTTAGTTAATTTTAAATGGCTTGCCAAAGGTGTACTAACTAGTTTTGCATTCTGCATTCTAAACCTCTCCAACACCTTCTCTATGTACTCACCCTGAGACAATGTCAATTTGTGATTTTTCCTGTCTCTTGTTATTCTCATACCAAGGATTTTCTTTGCAGCACCCAAATCCTTCATCGCAAGTGAATTAGCTAATTTCTTCTTGAGCAAATTTATATCTTGAATATTAGACCATGTAACAAGCATGTCATCTACATACAATAGCAAGATAATATAACTTCCATTTTCTAGCTTTTTAAAATAAACACAGTGATTAGAATGACATCTACTATAACCCCATTCTGTCATAAACCTATCAAACTTCAAATACTACTTCCCTTGAGCTTTCTTTAGGCCATAAATCTCTACCCATGTGGTTGTTGCATATAAATATGTTCCTCCAAATCCCCATGGAGATTTTTTTTTTTTACATCTAACTATTCAAGATGAAAATTTTCTACTACCACAAGACTTAAAATAGTCCTAATTGAATTCATTTTAACAACAGGAGAAAATATTTCATCAAAATCTATACCTTTCGTTTGTGCAAACCCATTTACAACAAGTCTAGTCTTGTACCGCCATTTCCCTCCATCTTCTTCCTTCAACATGTAAACACATTTATTATGCAATGCTCTTTTTCCTGCATGCAACTAAACCAAGTCCCAAGTTTAGTTATTTACCAAGGAATCCATTTCCTCTTTAATTCCTTGCTCCCACTTCTTTTTGGTGTCTACCTGCATTGCCTCTTCATAACATTATGGTTCACTAGAATCAGTCAATAATAAATAATATGATGAAGGAGAGTATCGTTCAGGGGGTATACTTAATCTGGTATATGTTCTAACCACACTTGCAAGAGTTTGAGGTACCTATTGCTCCTATTGTTGTATATTTTGATTTTTTGGTTCCTTTGGAATTTCGTTTTCAATGATCTCATCAAGCACTCTGTATTCTGGTTTTATTTTTCCTGTTTCTTTCTCTGCAACTGATCTGTGTACATGACTATCTCATTGAATATGACATGTCTACTCCTAATTATTTTGTTATTTTCATAATCCCATAAGCGATAACCAAAATCATTAACATTGTATCTAATAAAGGTACACTTGTTGGATTTTGCCTCAAGCTTTGTTCTATTTTCTTTATCAATATGGACAAATGCTTCACAACCGAAAGTCTTCAAAAAATAATATTTTATCTTTTTTCCTATCCATGCCTCCTCTATAATTCTACCATACAAAGGGCTTGAAGGTCCTCTGTTTATTAATTAAACAGTAGTATCTACAACATCTACCCAGAACTGTAAGGGCAAACCAGCATGCAATCTCATACTCCTTGCACGCTCCATGATTGTCCTATTCATCCTTTATGACACACCATTTTCTTTTGGTGTTCTTGGAACTGTCTTCTCTCTACGAATCCCATGGTATGAACATTAATAATAAAACTCCTTTCTACAATATTCACCTCCATTATCTAATCTGAGACACTTCAATCTTTTTCCTGTCTCATTCTCAACCAAAGCTTTCCATTTCTTAAAATTATCAAAAACATCATATTTTTGTCGAATGTAATAAACCCAAGTTTTTCTAGTTGCATCATCAATAAAAGTAACATAATAACGAGAGACACCAAGAAATGATACCTGAGTTGGTCCCCATACATCTATATGCAAAATCTCTAACCTTTCACTCTTCTTTTGTTTTCTGACTCTGAGGAATTTGACTCTTTTATGTTTTCCATAAACACAATGCTCACAGAAGTCCAAATCAATTTGTTTAAGATGTAGCAACAAATTTCTTTTATGTACATAAATAAAATGTACCTACCTTCTCTCCTTTTGCTATCACCAATGATCCTTTGATGACCTTCCACACCTTATCTGTAAATATGGATTTTTACTTAGATCTAGAACATGCCTTACCTCTTTCAACAACCATTGGTTTCCATTCCTTTGATTTATTTTTACCTTTCCCATTCCAACAATTTTGCATGGTGCATCATCACCCAAATGAACCTATCCAAAATCACCTTGAACATAATCTAGAAACTTTTTCCTATGGAGTGTGGCATGAAATAAAGCCCCTGAATCTACCACCCAAGACTCAAAAATATTATCTACAGAAAGAATCAAAACATCTTGTAACACATCACCTGTTATGTTTGCTTCCTGATTTCTCTCCTGTTGTCCATCTCTTTGTTTCTTTGGAGCTCTGCAATCTTTCTTCATATGTCCTTTCTTCCCACAATTCCAACACTCTATGTTTCCAAGTGTGGATTTGGATCTGCCCTTCCTAGATTTCTCGTGGTTCCCTGAGCCCTTTCCTCTATCCTTTTGTCTTCCCCTGTTATCCATGTTCAACGCATTACCTGATGTATCACCTATTCTTTTCCATTGCATTTCCTTACTAAGGATAACACCAACATCATCATCAAATTTTAAAGTATTTGAACTAGAGACAGAGTTACTTACAGCCATGACCAAGCCATTCCATCTTTCTGGCAATGAGAACAAGATTAGAAGAGCCCTGACCTCATCATCAAAGTCCACTTTTACAGAACTTAGTTGATTAGCAACCGTATTAAATTCATTTAAATGATCTGCAATAGACCCACCTTCTGACATCTTCATATTAAATAATCTCTTCATTAGAAATACCTTATTGGACGCCGAGGGTTTTTCATACAATTTAGCCAATGCGTCCATCAAATCCTTTGTTGTCTTTTCTTTCAAAATATTGAAAGACACTGACGCTGTCAGGCTCAGTTGCATCGTTCCTAGAGACTTTCTATCAAGAATCTCCCATTCTTCATCCTTGATAGTTATCGGCTTCTTTGCTATTCTGCCCAATGGTAGGAATAGATCCTTCTGATATAAATAATATTCCATCTGCATCTTCCATAACTAGTAGTTTTGGCCATTAAATTTCTCGACCCTAAACTTTCCATATTCCTCCATTCCTCCCACTCAAACCAAGAACCCTCTTTTCCTACAAGTTACCTTTCCCTCGGATACCATTTGTTAGAAAAATAGGATCGTTGAGCTATAATATAAAACAAATGCATAAATAAAACACAGAAGATACACAATACAATAGAGACACAAATATTCGTGGTTCACCCAGTGTGGGCTACATCCACCAAAGAAATTTCCATGTCCTTCCTTTATTATTATCCAGCAAATGAAGGGATACAACCTACAACAAACCCATTGTAACTTACTTTTCTTTCTCACATAGTCTCCTCTCTCAGAATACAATATACGTTATCATACCTAGACACAATACATTTCCCTCATAAAAGAGGGTTGCCTTCTAGGGAAAAAAACCCTAAAATAATTTCTATCGTTAGATCTGTGACCTTATAATGAACGGTCCAAATTTACAATGAAATTACAATATACATTTACAAGGAAATTTTTCCTTTGGGGGCTTCGCCCTCGAATCCCCGTCGGGGGCCCACTTGCCCCCAGACCCACAGAGGGGGTAACCCCCCTTTGCACTCCCATGCATGGAAGAGTGTACATTCTTCTGGGGTGTAAAGTCTTCATGGGGTATAAAAACGACTGAAAAAAAAGACCTCTAAAACAGGAAGATAATCAGGCTCCACAACCAACAAAATTAACTTTCATGTTACCATATTTCTAATTCAAAAGAGTGTAATCCTAGGAATCCTTTCGATGAGTGCTTGTCCCAAAAGAAATTTGTTGCTTGGTATCACCATAAATGAGATTGAGTTTCATTTTCATTAAGATAAAGTCAGTGATGGAATATCTAGCAATACTGAGAGGGGGGGGTGAATCAATATTGCCTATTTATTTTTAACTTCATCCATATTAAGCACACATATTAATTATTCAATTAAGAAATATATGATGAACAACAAACCCTTATGAACACAATATTTTATCGTGGAACCCAACAGGGAAAACCACAAACTCTTTTCTATTAACTGCAAAATTCATTTTCTTACAAGTTACATAGAAGGAAGATATTCTTCATTTTCAATCAGCAGCAACTGATCAGGATGCACCCACGCCCTTGTTCACCAGCACCAACTAGTATGAGGCTACGACCCCCTGTTTAGTTAGCTACAACTGACAAGGAAGCACCAACTCCCTCTTTTCACCAGCACCAACTGATAGGAGTCTTTGACCCCCTGTTTAGTCAGCTACAACTGACAAGGAAGCACCTACTCCCCTGCAAGCTCCTACCTGCCCTTGCACCACCCAACTACCCTTATTTTATAATGCAATACAATCTCTTTTGTACTTCATTGAATTTGACTCATGCAACCATTGTTGTAATTTCTACTTGTTTGTTGTAACCTTTTCTTGTATGATCTTCTGTATCAAGTATTGGATTGCATAACTACTACTCTGTCTTCTTATGTTCTTGATATTCAATAAGGCATTGACATGAACCTTTAGAACGAACAGTTCTTCATCTTGGTCTCTGCTCCTGTTTTAGATCTTCTAATATGAACCACGAAGACACATTATTCTCACCACTTTTTCTCGTTTATATAATCTTCAAACTGGTGTGAGATTTAAAAACATCGTGTCCTTTTATTTGAACCATTGTACATTTTCATTTAAAATGATAATCTAAACTTTAACTAATATCATTTTTCCTTTTTATTCTTTATTCATATTTTCATGATTTATTCTCTTTTAATCATGTCTATGTATCGGTTCATTTTTGTCATGAGTTGATCACAGACATGGATCGACTCATTAGATTGTACTCATGTTTCTGCTGCGTTCTCGGTTCACCAACAGACCATATTCGATCATTTCTCGATTCTCTGTATTGTTCTAGTGTAAATCTCTATCAAATGAAATTTATATGAGGCGCTCCCTTCAAACCATTTTCATATGACCAATGGCGTAGAACCATAGTCTTAGCAATTTAAGCGACGTATTACAATCTGCCCTTTCAAATCTCTTTACCATATGACCAGTGGTGGTGACCTCACGATTCATTTTTCTAATGAGATGCACGGTTTTCGTAAGTTCGGCACTTTGATCTTCGGGTATTCATGACATTAAACTTTTAAATCTCCCGATTACGATATCGCCAAAACAATCGGACAATCCTTATTATATCTTGGAACTAGATCAATGGTTATATTTGATCCTCACATCTATGCTTCATTGCTTAATCTGACGGCTAGGACTTAATCAAGCAATGAGATAGATGGCCACCATTTACTTCACAAATTTGTCTATTATGCTTACGCTATCCTTCCACTGTATTAGATTGATGGTCGAGAGTTCTCCCGAAGTGATATTCAGATTGGATGACTCGTGTCCACTTCAGAAATTCATCCTTCGGGACTTTGGAACTCTGTCCTTCGTGACTTCGTCCCTTCGGCACTTCGATGACTTCAGCACTTCGGCTCTTTAGTGACTTTGGCCTTCGCAACTTTGGCATTTCGGCACTTCGGCCCTTCGGCATTTTGGCTCTTCGCGACTTTGGCTCTTCGCAATTTCAACCTTTCGACATTTCGTCTCTTCATGACTTCATCTCTTTGTGATTTCAGCCTTTCGGCATTTCAGCCTTCGCGACTTCAACCCTTCAACCTTATGATACTTCGGCCCTCTTGTAATTTGTTTGGTGGTTAAACTCCTGACGTAAAATCCTAGAGTGACATAACTGCTTACCTCACTTGATGATGTGTCACTTGTCGTGTAGTTGCCACGTGTCACTCTGATTCGTGATTTGCACGTACCTGATATGGCGATTTAGATTGAAACTTGTCATTCTCTGATAGTGCCAGGTGTCCTTGTTGACGTAGACTATTGATGTGGTATGCCACATGTCCTTCTCGAATCAACGGTCCTCATTCTCCCTTTGATCGATCGTTGTGATCAAATCGTGACTTCACATATCGGGTTTTTTAGCATGAGCCACCATTGACTCTTCCAACTCTCGATATCCAAAATACTCTAGATCAATGGTCCACAATCCTCTTTAATCCAATAGTCCAGATCTTATCGGGACTTCGCGTTTCGCAAGTTCCTACAACTCTTACCTTTGACTTTTCCAGTTCCTGAGTCAGCAAAATGTTGATCTCACGCCACGTTTCCTTTGGATCCAACAGTTCAGATCAGGATCTAGGATCGATGACTCACTCCATCTTAGATACAATTTTGCTAGCTTATCCTGTCCTTCCACTCAAACACAATCTGACGGTCACGATCTTCCAACGGACCTTAAGCCCACAATCACTCACAAGACCGATGTGTGTTATTTTAGATGATCAACGCAGTCAACCTCTTGATCGAACGGTTGTTGAGGCTTCTTACTCTGATCGAACGACTGCTGAGCTTACGTTTTTCCTTCCGAGTTTTGATCTCTGCGTTTGCTAACCCTCCTGAGCTTTTATCATAGGAACATTTTTTATCCTATCGTGATCAACAATAATCATGAATTCTTCTACTACCTGATATACTATGCAATTCACTCTTCCTTCTAAGCTTTGATCTTCATACTATTCTCTTCTCATGTTCGCTCCTCCTCCCGAGCTTGCGCTATCGATCTCTACATATTGTTTGATATCTTCTACTAATTGATATACTTGTTGACATCAATGAAAATCTCATCTGTGGTAATTCATCATTAACAACGGATCATCACATCGACTGTTGACATCAATGATAATATTTACAACAGTCAGTGGGTTAAAGTCTAAGAGAATTACTATATAATGTTATCTACTGAAGTTGAAACTTGATGGCATGATGGCTAACATGGCTATACAATGACAATTATTATTTGTCCAAATATTGTGATGTGGAAGTTCCCAAACAACTTTATTTTTTCCCATAGACTACAATCACTTTAGGGTTTTGAGATACTTCAATATCTTCTACAAAATAAATTCATATTTCTTTAACCCCTTAGCTGATTAATTTATTTTCTAGTTTCTTTCTCTTATGAGCCACTGATTGTAAAAGACTCCCACTTGCTTGTTTGTATGTCACGAATTGAAGGCATTACTAAGATTTTGTGTTGATTCAAGGTTCACCTTAAGCCTTGAATCTCATAGTTAATCATATTTGAGGCAAGGGACCCATGTGACTTGGTCCATATTACTCAACAAACCTCGAGTCATTATTCCATTTCTTCTATCCTTTGTAAATATCAATAAAAATACTTTTGTATGTTTCTATTACACTGCTTTATTTCTTTGGTTTATCCATAATGTGAAAAATGGTCATCATACCGTAGTCAAAAAATTTTACCCTCCCTCACCCACCTTGGTCAAGGCTTAAAAGTATAACTTGTTTTGAGTATTATTTCCTATCATGTGGGTGATCCCATTGTTTTACGTGTCTTAGAAGGAATTTCCACTTCAATGCCAAGAATGTTGATCGAAAAGTATATGTTGGGCTCAACATTGTGTTTCACACGATTAATATTCCCAAACTAGTAGGAGGGTCACTCCAAGCAACCTTTCAAACTTTGGTTTCAGTCAATGAAAGTAGTAATAGTCAACATCTTTATGATTCTTAACCCATTAAAGAGTATCATAGGGTTATATTCATTGATTTATTTAAGTACTTAGTGAATTATAAAAACTAGAAGAGTATTAGTCATCAATGTTAAGTTACTTGGTCTCAATGCAAGTTCGTTACAGGGTTCAAGTTTCAGTTTGGTCGAAGCCTCAATCATCAAGTTGGGGTTGGTAGGGATAAATAGATTTCAAAGTTACAGTATTCCCTAGTTTACTAGATCACCTATAATACACCTCCATGATAGTCATCAATTCCATAGTGCCTGGTAGTATCTTATCGACAATCAAGCAAGCTCAATTTGACCTTTTTGGATTGTTTTGGGATTATAATCATTCACTCGTAGAGGAGGTCATCCTGGGGTTATATCTAAGTTCTATAACCTTCTCACCTTAGAATTCACTATGTCAAGGATGATTAGTTTAGATTTCATGGGATGATGAATAATTTTATGAGATTTTTAACATTGACCCCTTTTATCAGTCACTTGGCAGGTTCCACATGAGCAAGATTGTTCACAAAAAATAAATTGGATTTTATTCATTTTATACAAAATTCAGTGGTTTTACCGAGTAGTCTTTAGATAATATTTCCAATGATCCATCATTTTCTAAATTCCAAGTTTTTTTCTTAGTCTATGAAGGCCACAAGTTTCATGCCTCCTAAATGGCCAAATTTCATAACTATGACATCCTTATCAGTTTCTATTTTAAAATGTCTCAAAAGGAAAATTAGGCCTAAAATTAATGTAGGGAAGTGTGAGACCTTTCCAATGGTATATCATATGCCAAGCTTCAACAAATGGTTGTTGAGAATGAGCCTTCTTGATTTCAGGACTAGTTTTATATGACAATTTGGTGACAGTAGTTCAAGGTTTAAATAGTGATTGATATGCTTTGAATTACAAAATTAGAGTTTCCATTCTAGATTTGACTCTGCGAAATTTCCCATAGTACATCAATTTCCTCATTTTGACATCAAATGACCTAGTTAGATTTGTCACAAATCTTTGTACTGGTTGTGGGGGCATGGTCTAGCAAGCATACATGGAAACGTTTTAAGTCAATCAAAATAACACTTGGAAACATCATGTCAAATTTGTGGGTCTATATGATTGAAGTAATTGTCAAGATATTTCTAATTATACTTTGATTTCCTCAATTGGATTTCATATGAAGATGTGGCAACCTTTGCAAGTGTGAGTACCTTGCGAGGCCCACTAACAAAATAGTGTTTAAAGGAAGATCTTACTTGCCAAAATTGAGGGCCTAGATGGCACAAGATTAATTCATTTATGGTGTAGATGTGATGGGCTTGTTGGGACCTTTCCAAGAACGTGCTCCATGCAACATTCCAATTTCATCTCATTTGTCTCCATGGTCTCCTTTTAATGAAAAGAAGATCAACATCAACTCAATGGACTTGCACACAATTTGAGAAATATTTAAAAACAAAACGTTTGGGGGGGGGAGGGCATGCCATGCCTTCCTCTTCATGTTAAAAAAAAAAAGAATATTATGAAAATCAAAGAAATACAAAATCCTCATTCTTCCTTTCCTTAGTTCATTTTCAAAACACTAGTGTAGAGGAATCAAAGCTCTAATTCAATGGGAAAATGCACACGAGGATAGTTTGTACAGTCTACAATCAGGTTCAATAGGTATGTCAAGATACCCATGCATTGTCTTAGACTTGATGATAGGTGGATTGCATGGTTAATTGTTGGTGGTTTTTGAGTTTCATTGTCTTTTTCACTAGTTTTCATGGAGGATTTTATTGTTGGTTATGAATGTTCTAGAAATGTTGGTAATAATCTGAATCTAGGATTGGTTTATGGAAAAGGTATACAAGAGGAAGGGGACTGGAACCTCACTAAGGAACCAAGCCTAAGTCACCTTGTCCCTCTTAGAAACTATTCTATTATTGATCATGGTTAAGATTTGGTTATTAAGTGTATGAATGGTTGTAAATAATTTCTCTTTGTGCCAGTTTGTTATTATTTCCATGGCATTGTTGTGCATTTTTGGACCCTTTTAGTACTATAAAGTTGCCTATCCGTAATTTCCTCAATGACACCTCTGTAAGCCACCACGAGTGACATATTTTCTCACATTCCCTCGACATTCAAACATTCCCAAAAATAATTATATAGCAATCAAAGTTTGATTTTACCATGATATATCATTTAGGCTTAGCTGATTTTTTTAATATGGTTGGAGGTTTACAAGGGTGAATATATATATATATATATAGAGAGAGAGAGAGAGAGAGAGAGAGAGAGAGAGAGAGAGAGAGAGTCACAATTATTTCTGGTTGAGGTTATGGTTGATTTCCTTTTTTAATTGGAGTACAATATAATCCATGGTATAGAGACTATACCATCGATCATCTAATTCACGTATATTAACATTCTCTGAGAAATTCTCTAATTCCCGAGGGCCGAGGTGAACCGACTCATAAAAAGAAGATCCAGGCCCATTATTAACAATCACGCTCGACACCAAATGTTGTCCAACATTTTCATCTTCAATTCTGTTCGTTTGGGTTGTTGTGTCGTCAGCTGAGTTTTGTAAAGAATCAGAAATATTACCTGCGTGCAGTTGGGCTTCCACGCACCTCATAATATTCAGAACTAAGTCTTTGTCATATACCGTAGCTCTGTGTCGCTGCGCACTGAAAATGGAAGCTTCCATTATTTCGAAATGACCGAATTCAAATATTGGTGTAGAATTTCCCGCAATGTAAAGACAGAACTCAGACGGGCAACCACTGCCTCAGTCCGATATTATAATTTTTTGTCTGTCGGTATAATGGTTGAAAGTGGTATTATATATATGTTTTATTACTTTTGTCCTGATCAATTAGTTTTCAAAGCCGACATGCGCACAGGGTGATCTTTATCTCGCGATGGCCAATTCCATCCATATAATCAGCATGCTTAGCATGGAACGAAGTCAACGGAAGTCAAACGTTGACTCTCCTCTATTTTCTTCCCCTGTTTAGCATGGAACAAAGTCAACGGAAGTCAAAAGTTGACTTTTCTCTATTTCCTTTTGACTTTCCTCTTAAATGGAAGGAATCTGTAATTGAATTAACTTAAGAATCTACAATTGAATTAAATTCAGGTTGCGCTGACTATTAATTATATATTTAAATCATTTTCGATCATTGAAATACTAACATTAAGTGATTTGGAGATTGTGTATACTAAGGATTAAGGATTGATGGGCTTTTATTTTTAAAAAAGGTGATTTGAAGATTGTGAGGATTGATGGCTTTTTACTCTCTTCACATTTTGAAGATTGTGTACTTATTTTATTTTGAAAGTAGTAAAAACTAACATAGCCATTCAAAATCGTGGCTGATTAACGTTGAAAGACACGGACAGATAAGCACAGTCACAATTTTTCTATTAAAATGATTAAAGTCGGTTTTGATTTAAATCTCATAAAAAGAGAACCATTAATGTTTTAGGTTTTTATTTAAATCCCATGAGAACCAAGAATGTTTTGATTTTATTAAATCTGGGCTATCCATTTAATATTTATTATTAAAAAAACGTATTTACAAATCATGCAGAAAACTTTTGACGCATCTGTATCAGTGAGTAAATATGCAAATATTTGTATACTTTTCCTTGAAGAATCGAATATACGCTAACTCGCTGCTGGCAAAGGCAGGTGTTGCTTTTGCGTATATTTGTATGCAAATATAACTAGTTATAACTCGTTGCTGGCGAACGCAGGCGTATATTTGTATGCAAATATAACTCGCTGCTGGTGAACGCAGGCGTTGCTTTTTGCGTATATTTGGGTGCTAGTTATATTTTGAAGGGACAGCTAAGGAAATTTGCGGTAGAGAATGGGCGGACTACTGAAATCCGTGGAGAAAATGAAACGCGCAGATAGGTGAGGAAAGACAGAAAATCAAACGCACGGACAGTTAGAAAATCAAACGCTTGGACAGTTCAGGAAATCTAAATGGTAATCTGAAAGGTTAATCATTTAAACGTGGCAATCATATAGTGTTGCAGTAATTTTTTAATATGATTAGGTAAATGTTAAAAAGTAAACAGGTTAACGGATGCATTCAGAAATACAAGGAAGTTATGAAAAGTAAATCGCATTCATTGATTTGAGAGGACGACTAAGAATATGCCAGCATCTTCAATTGTTAACCATCAAATTAGAATTTTAGATTAAAAGGTGATTAATTGTGCTCATTGTCAATAGGTGTACGCCTTTCGGCGTAATTATTGTCATTATATATTAATGATAAAAATAAGAAATACAATTTTAAATAAAGAAAGAAATTGTTATAATTTTGATAATTTTGAAATTGGTCATATTTTATTAATTTATTAAATAAATTATTGTTATTAATAATAAAAGTAAGTATTCAAATATAAATATTCAAAGGAAAGGTAACTTTAAGAAATACAAAGTGGAAGTGGATTAAATACGAAGTTACTTGAAAGTGTAATAGAAATGAAGTTAACTGAAGGTGAATTAAATATGAAGTTATGTGAAAGTGGATTAAACATGAAGTTATGTGAAAGTGGATTAAAAAGTAAAATGAAAGTGGAGTAAAAGTGCACATGGTTTTAAACCCATGGTGGTATTTTTCCCATGAAAACTTATTTTTTTTTAAATATTCATTTTATTTCACAAAAATAAAAAGTGTTTTTACATGAAAATATTATTTGAATATGATGCAGATAAATGTGCTTTCATGTACAATTTATTATAGTTTTTCTTCAACAAATAGTTTTAAAATAATTTAAGATTGGGGTCGAGCCTCAAAACTTCCCTCACAACTATTGGACCCCACTCAACCTCTGAACAAGTTGGTTAACTATCTTCTGGAAAACAATAATTTAATGATAAACACCATAAACATCTCCATAACATTTGTTAAACATGTATACAGATTTAAAGTCACATCCACTTCATGACAAGTACACTAGTCAATCATTGGTGTATTTGATTGTCACATCCACTTCATGACATCCACTTCACATCCACTTCATGACAAGTACACTAGTCAATCATTGGTGTATTTGATTGTCAACTATTGGTATAGGGTTCAAAATGAGCCATTTTGGGGACCTTGTAACTTCATCATTGACATGACAATATTTTGAACATGTCATCGCCCAAGAAGAATTATAGAGATAAGGACCAATCCAATGTATATGCGAGATTTATGAGATGCATCAAATTTACAAGGACTTGACTAGAAAAATACTTCCACGTGAACTAATGACCCCCTTTGAAAGGGGAACATTAGTTCATGGTTTTGTATTGCTACGCCCTAGGAGGGGCCAAGCATAAATTTATTATAATCACACACAACATACCCACTTCTATAGGGCACATGGTGGGGCCACAACCCTAACTTGGTTAAAACACCTCCCTAAGGGTTGAACATGAAATTAATCACTACATCAAAATTGTGTCATTGGTTTTGTTTTAAGCTTCCATTTACTTTTTTTCATGATTTTTTTTGTAGTTTTGATGAAAACTAGACTCTATTTGAGGGTTCGATGCCAAATGTAGCATTATTTCACAATTTGGTGTTAAACTTGATGTTGTGTGTACCATATTTAATGTCAAGTTTAGTGTCAAGTTTATTGAGTAACTAAACAAAAGTAGTGGAATATTTTCAAAAAAGAATTTAAGAAAGATCAATGGCTAAAAATAAGTCATTTGTCTCAATTCTCATGAGAGTGAGGGTCTTTCTATTGTTTTAATTAAAATCTCTTATTTTCTCTCACAAAACCCCCTCAAACCTTACTCTCTCATTCTCTTTTTCATTTCCTCTCTTGTTTTCCTCTTCTCCTCCCTTCTCCTTTCTCCCTTAAGGTTTTCTCTCTCATTATTTCTTAGTATTTCATCCTCATGGAATCTAGGGTTTTAGTAATTTCATGAAGGAATCTCCATGAAGAAGGTAATGGATTCTCCCGTCTCTTCTCCTTCACCACTCAAACATATTGAGGAGTAAGTTGCAAATGTGTGATTAAACATATTAAGAAGTAAGACGCAGGTATGTGATTAAAATTGTATGGCAAAGATTGCCCTGTCTACCCCACACCCTAAAAAGCTAAATCTACTCTAACATTGATAAACCTTGTGTGCATAAAACTCATTTAACAAATTCATAGTAATGAGAGATAACAAGATTAAAAAAAAAAATTTGATAATTTCGTGTTCGCTTTTATTCAGGGCATATTTCTTATAGCCTTCATTCAAGCCTCCTCAAACTTAAAAACACCCCTTCCTTTGTTATTTCATAATCAAATCAAAGTTGACTTTTCAATAAAATATTATAGCATGCACTTATTCCATTATAGTTGTATTTTAAATAAAATATCATGGAAGCTCTAATCCATAGCCAGCGCATGCCATCCATTCCGGGTCTTTGTAGCTTTGCACAACCCCTTCAGGGCATGGGTCTTGAAAGGATAAGCATGCCACGTACATCAAACTTTTTGTCCACTTTTAAATAATAGAAGGCTTGATTAATTGTATACTTGCATTTGCATTGTAAAAAAAAAACTTACATAATGAAGTAGCTTTAGTGCCTATAAAAGGAGATATAAAACTGGTTATTTTTCTTATGAATTTCCCCCTCATCTTGCCATGCCATTGTGGATTGTTAATGATCACTTATTCATGTTTTAATATTATCATATTGGTATAGCAAAGGTGTTATTTTTGGGTGGTCTTGGATTTAAATTTCGATGTGAATAACCGACCTACTTATCAATTATGAGAATGTTAACTTCCTCGAAGCCATTGGAAATAATCTGAGTAAGTTTGTTGCCTTAGCTCTTACGATGGTGCATGAACTAGCTTTTACCTCAACCCAAATTTTCATTTAAGTTGAGTTAAGTAAGAATCTTCTTAAAAAAAAAGTCATACTAAATTATGATGGTTGCAATTGGACCAAAGTTTTGCATTGTGAATGCAATAGTTTTTTAGCATGGCCATATAATTTCATCATATTTGAAAGTTTTATGAATTGTTTCTCAATAAAATAAGTGCATAAATCAAAATATTTCTTAGTGAAGGACTTTGATATCAATCATTATCATGTGGATCTCTTAATTCAAGTTAATCTTGAGCTTCTTGATTCTATAAATATTTTAGGTTCACCTCTCAATTTGACTAAGATTGTTCCTACCATTATGAAGATTAACAAAGAAAATAATGATATGGAAGATGTTCTCTTGTTGCATGTGTTGATGGTATGATTCTTAAATTTCAAGATGAATCACAAAGGATATATCCACAAAAATGGTAGAAAAGCTCAATACTTCATTAAAATAGAAAACCCTTAAGATAGGGAAACACCGTAAAATAATCTTTATGGAAGGATAAACTCCATATCTTCTCTTAAGAGAAAGACTGCAATCACAATATTTTTGCGACACCCTATTTTCTCAATATGTAAACATATCCCTAAATGTCGCCATGAGTCACGTTGAGTATGTTTAATATTGTCTACCCTGATGAACAATTAAAATGATAAAATGCATTTTGATGATAATGAAAAGAAATCGTTGATGGGTGGAGCACTTACACAGAAAATCATACCATGAAAGGGAAATGGTGAGGAAATTCCCTTGCCAATTTAATATTCAAGAAAACCCAGATTGGCCATTCTCCTAGAATTTCAGTTAATGAAGGAAGTTGGTAGTTCAACTACCAACTTCCAACAATTATGAGAAAGAATTGGGGATTGGGTTATCACTCCAGGAAACTCTCCTAGGCTGTAAGTCGGAGATGCCTGGTAACTAACTCTTTTTGGAAATATTTTCTTAATATTTGATGTGGTTTTTGGATCAAGATGAATATCTA
>JZKD02S0898874.1:755837-791556 GCA_000966675.3 Picea glauca
TGGCAAGGTCCTTCTTTTTCTTGAGCTACTTTGGGGAGATGATTGTTTCTTTGAACCCTTCATCTGTTCATGTGCAGTCTGGTTTTGTATTTCAAAACCTTCCCAGAATAAAAAGTGCTCCCAACTTCTTCCCTGTTGTTTCAATTCCTCCAGGATAATCAATTTTATGAGGCCAAGATGACACAGAGTAGTTTTCATGCTCAAAGGTTGGGCTCTAATCCTCTTGCACACCTTAGTCAAACTTTGATATAGGAAATAAGGCAAATTAATAGGGGTCTTGCCTGTGAAGTGATCCAGGAGTTTAAAGTGGTACATCATCATTTTATCATATCTTCCCTCCGAAGTAATGCACAATTAGATACCTTTGAACAATTCCTGCCATTCTTCATCTAGATAATAAACTAGCATACCTTTTTTCCATGCTTTGTGCCTGTATCCCTCTTTCAAATAAACTCTGAAATCCAAATTTTTGGGAGTCGTGCTTTTAAACCAGCTATGACCGGTTCTTGGTAAACTTGTAGCTACGGCAATGACAGCCTCACCCACTCTAATTTCCATGGACCCGACGCGAGCTTTATTGCCATCGAAGGTCTAAACAAAGGCTTCTGTTGTAGCCTGGTGGCAACCAACTTGCAATCTTTCAACAAATTCCATACACCCTGCATTCGAAAAATGCTTCTGGACTTCAGGATGTGATTGTAAAAATGTCAGGTTATCCAGCTCTCTCTTGAGTAGAGGTCCACTGCGTTTTCTCACCATTTTGTAACTCAAAAACCTGACAATTTGTAACCCCTGCACTTGCCAGTCAAGTCGAGGTTCTGCACTGTTGAAAGCAGTTCGGGCTTCGGCTTTGTTTTGAAACAAATGAAACTTCAAAAGACTTCAAAAGACGATTTGTGATATAGAAACCACTGTTTTATTTGATGTTGTCAGGCCAACGGTACCTCCTCTGTACCTGCATCACTGAACTCGAACTTGCCATCCCGGATGCCATGAGTGTTGAGCGTGAGTTCTGGGCCGGATTCGAATTACAGTCCTATTCTGACATGCATAATTGAATTTCTATCATTACCCACTCTCATCAGCGCATGTTTTGGATTTGCCTGACGTGGGATGATCATATCATCATTACCTTCAGTCGTGGATATCACGCACATGATTCCCGCTCTCTTCAACAACGGCCTGTGAAAAACGCCTCTGTCAGCTGTTCATACTTGTCACTTTCGCCATCACGTGACCCTGTGGAAAACCCATGTTAGCTGCGGAAAGTATGCACTTTCAACAGCGCACCACTTTGTAGAAAAAACTCCTTAGCTGCGGAAAGTATGCACTTTCAACAGTGCACGACCGTGTTAAAACTACTCCTTAGCTGCGGAAACTATGCACTTTCAACAACGCGCCACCAACAGAACTGATTGTCAGACCTTTTGAAATTAACCACTTTCAACAGCGCACCGACTAATGAAAAGCGCTCCTTAGCTGCTGAAAGTCGACACTTTCCACAACGCACACTCAACTTTTTAACATATGTTAGCTATTGAAAGTGAAAAATGAAAATTTTGAAAAGAAGACTTTATGGGTCAAATTATTTTCTAAGACAAAACCAAAACCTAAGCTTAGTAACTATAGAAACTTCAAAAAATGATTTGAGGTTACAACCTATCACCTAAAAAAGCAAATAAATCCACCAGTTTATTTGAGGAGTTAACAGATTGTACCAGAAATTCCTTGCCTCAAAAGCATGGGCAGAACAATACCCATCTGGAGACTTCTGAACTGACCTCGAATTTTGGGGAGAATTGACCCACGAAATGGGAGAATGAAAATCCAATTGAAGAGAACATTCCAAAAATGACTATGGTTCATAGAAAAATGGAGGTGAGTCAAGTTATTCATGAAGCTGACAAACATGGTTGTGAATTTTTGGGTGTTTAGTTGTGTAAGCTAACTGTTGTGACTCCCTGAGTCAAGAACAGGCCCCGTTGCTTGGTGGAATTGGAGATATATATTGTTAACTTATATCGATGAAGGAGAGTGTTCTTCATATTTATACCTCTAATATTGAGTGAGAGTTTTCCCTCATGGAATCATCTTTTGGCTAGGGTGGCCAACTGCAAGGATAGACAAAAGATAGTTGTGTCTATGGTTGGGTGGAAAGAGGCTCACCCACCAACAGTTTCCAATCCATCTTAAATTCTCAGATAAGTGTTTCAATGTTTTTTATATTCCATGATAAGTTCCTTGATGCTATGGATTTTATGTTTTATTTATATGAAGAATTTGATATTCTGTTCACGTAGTGAAATTGTTGTTCCATGTGCCCGACTGACTGTAAAATTTGAAGTTAGTCGCGAAAGATATATTTTGTTGTTTTCCCTCTCACTATCTATAATTTTAAGGGTTTCTATAAATACTTATTTGTAATTCTAAGTAAGAATAGAGTGATGGTTGGGCAATTGCATCCCATTTGTATGAATAAATCTCATGTGTTAGTAGTGAAGACTAAGTTGTTAAAGTCTTCACAAAACATATGACGATAAGAATGTATAATTTCTATTAAATGAATGTTTCTCCCTATAATACTAAAGTTGTAGATCATTTATGGGAGGTGACACGTGCCTAGTAAAATGACAATCCTTAAGACCTTCTTGGAAGGCTTAGTTGAATGCAAAATAATTTGTGGAAGCATGGGTAAAGGCACTTAACTTCCAACCAACATGATAAGCTTGACAAGGGGGAATCTTGGAATGAAAGATTGACCATAATTTTGGTCCCATAAACCTAGGTCGTCTAGTTGAAAGGATAAGTTATTTAACATGAGGAGTGTGTGGAATAAAATGAAATCAAGAATTATATGTTTTGTATTTAATTTATGTCTTACTGAGACATGGTAAGAATAAAATTCTTACCTCGATTTACTCAGTAAAACCATGTCCAAAGGTAAAGACCTCAAATGGTGGTTTTTTTCTAAATAGTAGTAAAGACTTGCATGATTTTAGGTGGGAAGTAAGTCCTAGTAAAAACGAAATATTATTGTGGGCAGTTTTATTCCCAAGAGATTTAATTTTCCAGAAATAAAATAAAATAAATAAATATATGTGTATATATATTTTAATATGGTTTCCTGAGTAAAATTTACATGGTGAAAGGAGGTTGGTGACTTCTAGTAATTATTCAAAATTACCATTTAGTTTCTTAATAAGTTTGAATATTAAGAGGAGGATGTCTTATATTTTAAACCATGTAATTATATTCTATTCACGTGAGTGGAGAAGCTCAGAATTTCCTTTTTGGGAAAAGAATTTAATTTTTCTAAATTAACCAGTCATATAAATTTGGAGTGTATAGAGGTTAACATTGTAGCCTTGGAGAAATTTTCTGATAGAGGTTAACACTATAGCCCTGGAGAAATTTTCTGATAGTATATTTTTTGTTATCATTTTTTATGCCTAGGATTGTTTTCCTTTCTCTCAACATTTTAATAATACTAAACCCCACCAGGTTATCGAGCACTGAGAGATGGAGAACAAAAAGTGTGTATGGTGAGTGATATACTTGAGGGACGATATAATATAATATTGTAAAACCCCATTGATTTATTGGGTATCGGGAGATGGAGAAGGGAAAGTGTGTATGGTGAGTGATATACCCTCGGACCAATATAATATAATATTGTTAAACCCCACTGGGTTATCAGGTAACAAGAGATGGAGAAGGAACGATGTGTCTGGTGAGTGGTATACCTGGGGGGCGACATGGTATAGTATTGCTAAACCCCGATGCATTATAATATTAATTATTAATATTAATTTTCCCATCAGAACATCGGAGCTTGGGAAAATGGTAAGACGGTATGATTGGAAGGTAATACACTTTGGGGGAAGTTAAATAGGATAATAAAAATAAATTACACTGGAATGTTGGGACCCCAAAAAGAAAAAGGGAAAGTAAACCCTCAATATTTACCAGGACGGTGAAATAGATTAATCAAAAATGTCATTACGTGGGTTATTAAATTAATGAGTATTAATTAACAACAATGTGGATTAAATAAATAAATTCATAAGGTGTGGGATTATAATGTAATGATTAATTAACTTAGTAAGATTATAATGCATGGAGGGTGTCGATCCTCATATGCCATGTTTCAAGCCAAGTGGCAGGTCCATATTGGGCCACGTGTCTAGGGTGCTAATTGGATTACCGACATGTTGTCTATCATGAGTTTTGTGATGTGGTGGTGTTAGAATATGTTGATACCTAGTAGGTCGATATCGATATATCGAGTATCAACATAATGTAAGTCATGTGGTTTTGAATGGGGAGGAGCCAAGGACCGATAGGCCGAGGACCTCAATGGGTGGATTACCATGTGGGTGTTGTGTCATTAGCATTGTAAACAGCCATGTATGCCCCAAATGGACAACATGGATTCCACGTGGGCATGAGAGGGTTTGGGCAATAAGGCCTAAAAGTTTAGGTGGCCATAAATTTTGATCTAAATCTTGGATTTGAGCATGGTTACACTCATTGAAAATATCTTGACGAGTAGAAGATGATTGTGCCCTCGAAAAGAGGCTTCAAGATGGATATAAGGAAATGAAAAATTTTGATACGCCACCCCTTAAAGAGAACCTTAGGGGTGGGTAGGTTACAGAGTGGTATCAAAGCATGGTTACAACACTCAAGCTATATGGACTCAATAATTTCAATGGTAACTGTTGGTTTGCTTATCTCTCTTACTTATTATTGGGCTGACCCAGGTTCGAATCTCAACAAGTTTCCAACAAATCCCTAAAAAAATATTGACCCTCCTAGTACACTAGAAGGCAACGTTGCGCATAAGGTGCACAACACAGTCTCACTCGAGATGGATTTTATGGGTGACTACAATACTCAGGTGTTTGCAATCTATGAATGAGTGGGGATATAGGATTGTGTTCTTCCTTCTTTATGCATTATCCTTGTTAATTATTCAAGTACTTATATGATTCATTCATCTTTAAACCTATGTATGCATGTTGATATAACTAGTTTAACCATTCATTCATAATCTAATGATCAAAATAAAGTAAATATTCATTAAAAATCACGCAGAACAAAAGGTTTACCTTGGTTCACTCCCTCCTGGGGTTACGTCCACAAAGATATGGCTTCTCTGCTCTTTTATTTAATATGCTGCAAAATCTTGCACTGTGCGCATTACATCTGCGGTAATACAATCAAGATTGAGGGTAGGAACCCTCTGTGAGGCTGACTAGATCACACCAGGCTCCTTATCATGTGACACAACCCTCAAAGACTACCTTACTCGACTCTTCTACAAGGCTTATTATCATTTCCAACATACAAAATTCATAATAGTCGTTACAATCCTTACTCAAAAACCCTAACCCTATCACAGATAGGCTGGTCTACCTGCGTGCCACGTTGCTTTTCCTCCTGCATGTTGTTTTTCCTTCTTATTTTTGCATGTTTCTTTCTTTCCACCTCTTGCAGGTTGTACGATCTCTCCTCACCATCGATCATCTAGTTCACGTATATTAACATTCTCTATGAAATTCTCTAATTCCCGAGGGCCGAGGTGAACCGACTCATAAAAAGAAGATCCACGCCCATTAATAACAATCACGCTCAACACCAAATGTTGTCCAACATTTTCATCTTCAATTCTTGATGGGTGTTATATATGCACTAAAAACACAGTAAAAACCCTCAATTAAATTGTCAACCTGGGTAAGTAAACTTAGAGTTGTAGCAAAATATATTCCAAAGGTAGAAGGGTTGGTAGGAGTATAGTCTAACTAAGGAAGGCAGCTATCTAAGGCTAATCTACTCAAGCAAAACCTATCTAATGAGCAAACCCTACTAAGCAAATTAAAACTAGGTAACCTAAGTCCTTTGGGGCCAAGGATCGATGTATAGTTCCTAAGAAAGCAAGTAAAATTCTATGTAAAGCAAACTAATTCAATAGTAAGCAATAAGCAACTATTTAAGCATAACAATAAGAAAATAACCAAAGAAAACTATTTTAACTTGTCAACTTACATTCAATGAGCAACTATCCTATGAAAGCAAGTAAATAAACAAGTAAGCAAAGACACATATCTAACCTATTAAAGCAAATAGACAAGCAAGCAAAGACACCTAACTAACCTACTAAAGCAAAAGACAAGTAAGCAAAGGCACCTAACTAACCTACTAAAGCAAAAGACAAGTGAGCAAAAACAACTAAATACTACAAGCAATCAAATTAAAACTTCTCATTGAACAACTATCTAGCCTAAGAGGCAAGTGGACTAAATGCTCAATGCAAAACTATTTATAATGCATGAAAGCGAATCTAAGAGGCAACTAGACTAAATGCTCAATGTAAAACTATTTCTAATGCATGAAAGGAAATCTATTTTATTGAAAGCAAGAAGAACTACCATTTAATGCATAATCTATAATGAGCAAACTACTATCTAACCTATCAAAGCAAAGTCTATCTAACCTATAGCAACAATAAAGCTTTATATTAATCTACGAAAACAAGAAACTATCTCTTCTAATCTACAAAAACAGGAACTATTTTTAACCTACGAAAGCAAGAAACTATCTCTTCTAATCTACAAAAATAGGAACTATTTTTAACCTACGAAAGCAAGAAACTATCTTTAATCCTATGACAATTCAAATATAATGTTGGTGGTTGTGTGAAGATAAAAACAATATTAAATACCTTGCATGTTCATTTATTAACCATCAACAACATAGCGAGATCATAATTATACTTCTATTCTACATAAGCAGAATTCATACTTAAAGTCAATCATTAACTAAGAACCACAATTGCAATCTAATTCTAGGCAAGAAATTACGTAACATGAAACTATGCTATGTCTATTCTAACAATTCAAATTGCAAATAAAGAAATGACTAAAAACAGAAATTTAAAACATGATATTAAAAAGCAAACTAAGAGCTATATTAATCAACAACTAAGTAAGCAAGATCTATATAAAAATGAAATAATTAATCTATCATTAAAAACTAGAATTAACTCTATCCATCCATCAAATCCTTGTCAATTAAAACCCAAATTAAAATGTTATTCTATGTTATTCAAAACTCTGTTTTAAACTTGATTCTAAAATCTTAGATAAAAACATAATCTAGTATTTAACTACACATGGGGTTAGTCTAGGAGTCTGGAGATCTGTTCCTAATTATGAGATTAATGCATGCTAACACAATTTATCATACTAACCTACAAAAGAGAGTCAAAGAAAATTAAATTATAACAACAAACTAATTAACAAAATAGAAATGTATGTACAGGAAATAAAGAGAGGGAACTAACTTATAAAAATGCATAAATAAACTAAAGAAGAATTACCAGACTGTTGGTGGGCCCCCAGCAAGTCGCGGTCACTCTCTAAAAGCACACCACGAGCTCAGCAAGATGAATTCACCATTAAAACGCAGAAACACAATTTTATATAATTATGGCAATTGAAAAATACAAAAACAGAGCCAAAATCGTTTTTGGCTCTAACACATGACTTTTTCTACTGCTTAACAATTATCTGACCACCACGAAGGTATTTATAATGTTTACAGACCAAGTGGTCGACCACAGGAGGTTCGAACCACATCTAAAATTGGCAAATTTCATTAATGGTGCCCTAACTGCCGAAACAGAGCGAGCCAATAATCGCCCTCTTTGAACAACTGAAACTAAGTTGTCTGGAGCTCAGTAGCTGGAGGGGGAAATTATGAACAAAACCCACGTGCCCGATTTTCCCATCACTGGCCGCCAATACCTTAACCACCAAGTCACCCTGCGTTTTTGTGCAATACGTAGTGCTGGATAGAGTCCCAGATCGAGTGTTGGAACAAGTGCTAGATCAAGTGCCGGAACTAGAAACGTAGTGCGTTTTTTCCCTATAACACCAGAAAAATGTGAATTAGCTCTTGGAAATCATAAAACATGATGAATTATACTTGATACAATCATTAAACATGAATTATACGTACCTTATGTCGAACATACCGTTTTATCATGAAATTCTTCAAAAAGCTCCTTTAAAATATGAAAAACACATATGTACATGCGGCAAAAGTGTATAATAACCGTCATAAAAATGATCATATCTCAGGCCCAACATTACCCCCACACCTAAGATTTTACAGGTCCCACTACAAACAAAAATAAATTTCCCTTATGACTAAACTTGCGAAGGAGGGGTGGATTAGCTTTAGAAGATTCTCCCTCTTGCTCGGGGGATTTTGACTTAGGATTTTTGTGGTGTTTCAATTGCATCAAGAGACTATCATTGGTGGCAGTAATATCATCAACCTAACACTATACAGAATTCATCTCGGCTTGTAGGACAACGTTATCATGGCGTAAATGACAACTCAATGTTTCATGCTCTCTAAGTTTGAAATGGAGGGTTTGGAGTTTTTGGAGGTTTCTGATGACATGTGAGGAATCCTTGAGATGTATATTATACCCTTGATCCTTTAAACCATGAAAAACAACAATTTTACCTCTGCAAAATTAGTTCCAAAAGTGACTTCCCATAAGCGCAACAAATCTGGTCTAGCGAACTTGCGAAAAATAGGTATCAAAGTGACACCTGTAACTACAAGAAAATAAAAATTGTGTAAAAACGGAGAGAGGTTTTTGTTTTTGAATATGTTTGACAAAAACCTCTCTTGGTTTTCAAAAATTCACTTTCAATTGTTAGGAAAACACACCAAGAAAACATGACTAAAACAGGAAAAACATAGTGTTTTATTTCCTGAAAAACTAGGCCTCTAAGAGAATTGAATATATCCAAAACCATAACTTATATTTAGAAACTGAGAGAGGTTATTTTTTTTTAATATGTCCTTGATAAAAACCTCTCTTGGTTTTCAAAATTTCACTTCCAATTGTTAGGAAAACACGAAAATAAAATATGACAAACAGAAAGAAAAAAAGCAGAGTGTTTTATTTTCTGAAAGCATAGGCCTCTAAAATGATAGAATATATCCCAAACAATAAAGTATATTCAAAAACTGAGAGAGGTTATTGTGTTTTGGTATGTTATGAACACAAACCTCCTACAAGTTTCAAAATTACTTTCTCATTGGTTCATAATTCTAGCTTGAAGTTGGTTACTCAAAACTTGCAGAAGCGCAACGTGCTCTTAGCAGAAGCACAGCGTGGTCTTTGAGAGGCATTTTGGAGGCCTTCCTGGAGTATTTTTGGGATGAAATTGGTATGATTGGAAATTTTATAATGTATTATACACAATGGAACCATAAAGCACTGCAAATTCGTTCTCCAACCCTCTGAAAAACTGACTTGAAGTCAAGTTGTCCAAATGTGCAGAAACCCTCCTGTAGCGACTATATTTGGGGAATTTCTCTCAAATAATAACACCTGTGCATAAAATGGAGGTTTTTGTTTCTTGGTATATTATTGACAAAAAAATCTTTCACTTTTGTCAAATTCATCCTCCTTAATTCAGAAACCACTTTTGAAGTAGAACTTTTCCCAAGACAATCATTTGAAAATTGATGACAAGGAATGATGACATGACCATGATGAAAATTTATGATCTTGGATGAGTGGGTGGAATAGTAAGGACACATAGGCACACCAATGACCATTTTACAATCAAGAGATACCAAATTTTATTTGATAATTTTATTTTGAAAATATAACAATTTGACCTAATAACCCTATCAATCACATGAAAGAGAAAACTTGATCACGGGTGACTGACAGACTGACAAATACTAACAAAAGGCTTGGTTTTTACTGGTAGGCATGGTGAATCAGGAGAATTTTTATTTCCTTTCATCGATCTGTAACAATTCAAACAATTGTTCCTCTTTTCATAAGCTTGTAATACAGATGGCAGTAAGAATTTAACAGTTGTTATTGCTCTGTATTTGTCAGAAAGAGTAGTTAAGTATAAAAATTCACATCAAGATTATAACACACATAATGATGTCATAAGTATATAATTTAGCATACCAATATAAACAAATGCTAATATAATATCCCAAGACTTTGTAAAAAGGCAGTATGACAGAATTTTGACAGAAATCCTACTTCCTCTTCTCATGGGTTTACTATAAAAATGGGCAATGCTTAGCATTTTTAGCTCAGGAAAACTCCTCCCAAACCGAAGATATGGCACATCCTTGTGCCATGAATTAGAAATAGGCTTCTTGGTATTTTCTCCCGATGAGGATGCAGGGGTATCAACAAGTTTCTCCGATAAAGGAATAGCTTGAGCATGAGGGTTTGGGTGGAGTAACAATCCCTAGATCAAGAGTCTTCTTGCTAGTCTTGATTGTAAGATGAGGGTTTTCAAATTGGTAAATGAACTCATCCCACGCTTTCTCATGTTTTTCCAACTCATCTAAGACAAGTAGTTTAATAAGGTCGTGGTGAAATAGGTTGTTATGGGGATTGGTTACATCCTTCTTCACTTGGGAAGACATCTTCCCAAGACTCTTTAAGAAGTAAAAGGGAAAGTTACAATGGCTTATGGAACTGAAAGTGAGCTAATAATCGAAATTGGCAGGCTTTAAATATGGAATATCTACCTTCACATGTAATCAATCTGGTGATGACTATGAGAGGGTTGATTAGCTCCTCTTTTATCCACTCCTTGGAGTATCCCTTAGCTCCAGAGATTTTCTGAAATTTATTTTTGAAAACACTATTATAGCTTGCTCTTGGAAACTAGTGGTGTTTAAATCAGTGGTCTCCAACTCTTGGGATCTTTGTAGCTGAGGCAATTGATTCCTCAGAGGCCACGAACATAGTGAATAGGAGTTGAGGCAAGCTAAGAGTGTTCCATTGTTGTTGATTTTGCAACCATGCTCACTCAATCCACTTGCATCGAACATGTAATGTCAAACCTACAATGAAAATCCTATAACAAAAATGTAATGTCAAACCTACAATGAACAACCTATAACAAAAATGTAATGCCAAACCTACAATGAACAATCTGTAACAAAAAATAAACCAACAGAGTGGTCTGTTAAGGATATATACAACAATTTATAGCACACGAGAGTTTATCACTTCAAGGTAAAATGATTGTTGATGTAATAAACTGTATCATGAAAATAATACAAAAATTCTTGCAAAGCTTTATTTCTCTAGGCAATGATCGTTTGTCAGCTTATGAACCCCTCGCCCACACCTAAGTATTGTGACACCTCACAATCAAAAGTATAGGAAACCATTCAGTATCCCCCAATAGCCAACGATTTATAGTATGTCAAGTGTAAAGATAAAATTTCACAGATTGGTCTGACGAGACGGTTAGAAGATGGCCCCACCTATAGGATAAGAGATCCTATATATAGATAAGAAGAGGTAGGCAAGAGAGTTTCAAGATAGTCTTAGAGTTATTGCCCAATGGAAATTTTATGGAGTTCATTAACCTTAGCTTAACCATACATACTTCATTTCAGCTTTGTCTACAAGTAATGTCATACATCAAGACAAGTTTAAATTTATTATTTATTTTTGGTAGATTACCATCCTCGCTAGGTAGAATGCCCCGCTGCCAGCAAGCATGTTCAGTACTCTAACAGGTTTACCTAGTCATACCACAAGCCGGTACCTGCTGCCAGCAGACCTGTTCAGTATCCCAATGGGTTAGCCTCTTAAACCCTTAGAGACTGGCCCTCCATCTTTTAATATTTTAGTATAAGATTGCTTATGCAAGAAGATGGGGGAACGGCTCTGAAAACAACTTTTTATTTCTTTTTTTTTCAATTGGGATGGTATTTATGTTAGAGGATGACTTTCTGTTATATTACTTAGTGATTGTCCCGATGTAAGGGGTACTTAAGCGGACGTGGCCTATCTAAAGATATGATATAATCAAGCTATTTAGTGTGTAGTGGATGGTACCATTGAGAAAGAATAGAAAGGTATCTCTAGGCTCAACTTACTTTCTTCCTTTGTAGTTGTGATGTTTCCATGACTAACCGCTAATTAGACCTCCTTGTTACTCTTTGATAAAGACACTTGACTCACTTACCCAGGTTTCTTGAAAAAACTGTACGAGAGACCTCTAAGCTTGATGGTTATGGTGTCAGTTCCTTATATAGTGGTGAAGGCTCAAGAGAAATTGTTATTTAATATGCCTTGAGAAAAAGAAGATGAAAGTCTTTGCAAAAACATGGCTAATTGCAGCAAGTCATTATTCATTTGATGCTTAGCAGACAACAAGGTTCAAGCATAGCAATGTTTTGAAGACGAATCCTTCTTTTATATTTCCTTGAAACTGTCTACTCCTGGTGAAATAAATACCTACAGAAGTCTCTAGAAAAAAAAAACACTCTAAAATATCAAAGACTAATGAGATCAAGTCATTGGAACATGTATCTCATAGCTATTTTAATAAAAGAAAATGTAAAATGAGGTTGCATTAGACTCTAAGCTAAACGAACAACATGCAGCTTTTATTTACTATCCTACCCTACCTAAAAAGAAAGGGAAAATCTATATTCAAGTGTAAGAACTCTTCCAATGTAACCATGTGCGGAGCAAGATAAGAAACATACTCATATCCATGTATGAAAAAGTTACCGCAGTGATTACCTGGATATGAAGAACCAACCAACCTACTTGTTTGGGCATCATAAGGTGTTGAAGAAGAGAATAGTATTGTGGCCTGATGACCTCTTGAAACCAAATTTCAATGTAATCTTGATGTTCATCAACAGTAATTTCTATGCTCTCCTTCATCATGTTGTGCAGATCCTTTTCTTTTGAATGTTTGATTTCTGAAGTACATAAAGGATCTGCTGAGATGGATGTTGAGAACTCCTCAATCTTAGGTCTTAATGATTGCCCTCCACTGGATGTAGTCCATAATTTTTCAGCTTCCTTCGCATTTTGGCAAGGAAAATCATTTTTTAGCTCATAGGACCTTGACTCTTCTAATATTTTCGGAGAGGTAGACAAGTTCTTGGCTATTTTCAAGATGCGTTCTTCCTGAAAAGAACAAATCTTGACTGCTGCTAGGATTTGAGAAAGTTCCCTCATGATAATGGTTTCTTCTTAATTCATCTTGTCATTTGATAAAAATTGATTCACACAAAGATGATGTCCACAAAGTTAGGATCTCCTGATGGTGGTAAGAAAACAAAGGTCGTATTGTTTGGTTCTACGGAAGGCTCGAGTGGTCTTGCCTCCTGTCCCACTATTATTGATGCTTCAATTTCTTGTTCTATAGTGCTCCCTGTTTTAGTCTCTTAAGAGATTGCTTTAGCTCTTTGGGTTTAGCTAACTCTTGTTTTTCGGTATTAGTCTGCGGATTTTATGAGTGGAACATTCCTTCCCCCAAAGAGATCAGAAGGAACCCTAGTTGAAAGGTTTGATTTTGATTTAATGTATCTACCTTGTGGGTCTCTAGGCCTATTCATGAAAGAAAGTAAAGACAAAAGAGAAAAGCTACCATCTGGTTTCTAGGTCTATTTCATGAAAGTAAACAAAAACTACCATTGGGTTTGGGGGAACCTGCTATAGAAAATGTGCAAGCTCTTAGCTCTCGTCTTAAAGCTCCCTTGCCACCAATATAATGCTAAGGTCTAAGGATGATCTATTTATTAACTACTTCTTACCTTGAGACAACTCCCAGGCAATGACGCCAAAAATGATGGGTGTTATATATGCACTAAAAACACAGTAAAAACCCTCAATTAAATTGTCAACCCGAGGTAAGTAAACTTAGAGTTGTAGAAAAATATATGCCAAAGGTAGAAGGGTTGGTAGGAGTATAGTCTAACTAAGGAAGGCAGTTATCTAAGGCTAATCTACTCAAGCAAAACCTATGTAATGAGCAAACCCTACTAAGCAAATTAAAATTAGGTAACCTAAGTACTTTTGGGCCAAGGATCGATGGATAGTTCCTAAGAAAGCAAGTAAAACCCTATGTAAAGTAAACTAATTCAACAGTAAGCAATAAGCAACTATTTAAGCATAGCAATAAGCAAAAAACCAAAGCAAACTATTTTAACTTGCCAACCTACATTCAATGAGAAACTATCCAATGAAAGCAAGTAAACACAGACACTTATCTAACCTAATAGACAAGCAAGCAAAGACATCTAACTAACCTACTGAAGCAAAAGACAAGTAGGCAAAGGCACCTAACTAACCTACTAAAGCAAAAGACAAGTGGGAAAAAACAACTAAATACTACAAGCAATCAAATTAAAACTTCTCATTGAACAACTATCTAGCCTAAGAGGCAAGTGGACTAAATGCTCAATGCAAAACTATTTCTAATGCATGAAAGGGAATCTAAGAGGCAACTGGACTAAATGCTCAATGCAAAACTATTTCTAATGCATGAAAGGAAATCTATTTTATTGAAAGAAAGAAGAACTACCATTTAATGTTTAATCTATAATGAGCAAACTATTATCTAATCTATCAAAGAAAATTATATCTAACCTATAGCAACAATAAATCTTTATCTTAATCTACGAAAACAAGAAACTATCTCTTCTAATCTACAAAAATATGAAACTATCTTTAACCTATGAAAGCAAGAAACTATCTTTAATCCTACGACAATTCAAATATAATGTTGGTGGTTGTGTGAAGACAAAAACAATATTAAATACCCTGCATGTTCATTTATTAACCATCAACAACATAGCGAGATCATCATTATACTTATATTCTATATAAGTAGAATTCATACTTAAACTCATTCAATAACTAAGAACCACAATTGCAATCTAATTCTAGGCAAGAAATTATGTAACATGAAACTATGCTATGTCTATTCTAACAATTCAAACTGCAAATAAAGAAATGACTAAAAACAGAAATTTAAAACATGATATTAAAAATCAAACTAACAGCTATATTAATCAACAACTAAGTAAGCAAGATCTTTATAAAACTAAAATAAGCAATCTATCATTAAAAACTAGAATTAACTCTATCCATCCATCAAATCCTTGTCAATTAAAACCCAAATTAAAACGTTATTCTATGTTATTCAAAACTCTCTTTTAAACTTGATTCTAAAATCTTAGATAAAAACATAATCTAGTATTTAACTACACATGGGGTTAGTCTAGGAGTCTGGAGATCCGTTCCTAATTATGAGATTAATGCATGCTAACAAAATTCATCATACTAACCTACAAAAGAGAGTCAAAGCAAATTAAATTATAACAACAAACTAATTAACAAAATAGAAATGCATGTACAGGAAATAAAGAGAGAGAACTAACATACAAAAATGCATAAATAAACTAAAGAAAAGTTATCAGACTGCTGGTGGGCCCCCCAACAAGTCGTGGTCACTCTCTAAAATCACACCACTAGCTCAGCAAGATGAATTCACCATTAAAACGCAAAAACACGGTTTTATATAATTCTGGCAATTGAAAAATACAAAAACAGAGCCAAAATCGTTTTTGTCTCTAAAACACAACTTTTTTCTACTGCTTAACAATTATCTAACCACCACGGTGGTATTTATAATGTTTACAGACCAAGTGGTCGACCACAGGAGGTTCGAACCACTTTTAAATTGGCAAATTTCATTAATAGTGCCCTAATTTTCAAAACAGAGCGAGCCAATAATCGCCCTCTTTGAACAACTGAAATTGAGTTGTCTGTTGCTCAGTAGCTGGAGGGGGAAATTATGAACAAAACCCATGTGCCCAATTTTCCCATGACTGGTCGCCAATACCTTAACCGCCAAGTCACCCTCTGTTTTTGTGCAATACGCAGTGCTGGACAGAGTGCTAGATCGAGTGTCGGGACGAGTGCGGAACTAGAAACATAGTGCGTTTTTGCCTTGTAACACCATGAAAACGTGAATTAGCTCTTGGAAATCATAAAACATGATGAATTATACTTGATACGATAGTTAAACATGAATTATACATACCTTATGTCGAACATACCATTTTATCATGAAATTCTTCAAAAAGCTCCTTTAAATTATGAAAAACACATATGTACATGTGGCAAAAGTGAATAATAACCATCATAAAAATGATCATATCTCGGGCCCAACAATTCTGTTCGTTTAGGTTGTTGTGTCATCCACTGAGTTTTGTAAAGAATTAGAAATATTACCTACGTGCAGTTGGGCTTCCATGCACCTCATAATATTCAGAACTAAGTCTTTGTCATTACCATAGCTCTGTGTCACTGCGAGTTGAAAATGGAGTTCATTCAAGCCTCCTCAAACTTAAAAACACCCCTTCCTTTTTAATTTCATAATCAAATCAAAATTGACTTTTAAATCAAATATTATAGCATGCTCGTATCCCATTATAGTTGTCTTTTAAATAGAATATTATGACAATCTCTAATCCAATGTCTTTATAGCTATCTCATTGTTGAAGGAAAAATCTCCCTGCAGATAGGTAGATCTCCTCTTGAGAGCTAGACTCTTAACTCTTAAGACAGAAAATGCTTATCATGGTCATTGACTTCCTTTTAGATCTAGGTGAACTAGTGTGCGAGGAAGAAGGAGGGGAGAAGTACCTTTAATCGACGTTTGTCCCTGCATGACTCGAGTTGAGATCGAATCTTTCGCTCCTCGATGAATCCTGTAGACAAACAAAGTACGACCACTTCCTTCTCTACTGATGTCAGTTCGAAATAGACCTATCTATTAGAGACAAGTTCATGTAAGATTAAGCACAAACTAGAAAGAAACAGGCCAAGCATGTCATATTGATGAGGACAAGAACGTTACTTACAGTCGTAGATGGAATGCGACAGTTCTACCAAGTCCTCCTTGTCTAACCCTTGCTCGAAAGATCCACGATCAGGATGATGATGGCTTCGCCGATTTTTCTTCACTCTGGTGTGTCTTTCCTATGATATCATAGGTTTCTTGCTTCCAATCCTTCTCCCCTTTCACCATAAGAAACCCTGCTTATATAGCCTTGGAGAGGCCCAACCACTTGAGATATCTTTGGGGTGAGTTGAGGATTTTCCTCCTGTAGTTAAGGATCTTCCCTAAGATCATGGTATGACTAGGGATTTGAATCCAACTGCCTCCAAGGATGGAAGATATATTTCCCCCATTCTCCTCAACAGACCAACTACTGCCCAGAATAGGCAGCGCTCCCTCAAAAGGGGCATCAGGGTGCTATAACACTCCCCAGGAGGCTTTAGGGGGGCGCCAGTTCTCTTAAAATCATCGGTGCTTCCTTAGAGGGGCTGTCAGAGCGCTATAGCGCTCCCAGGAAGTGTAAGGGGGGCGTCAGCGATCCTAAAGGAGGTATGGGGGGGTGCTCTCCTTTAAAAAAGTCAGTTTTTGGTTCTTTCAGATGGAAATAATTTCATGAGCCCAGTTGAACATTCCTCCTCTTCCAAATCAAGTATTTGATGAGTGTCAAGTGTCCTCCTTATGTCGTTATAGGCACGACATAGGCATCATGGCAGTATACTTTTCCCGACACTTGCGACACTTGTGAGAAAAAGACGACACCTGCGACACTTGTAATGACGACACTTGCGACACCATCGAAGTGAGTAAATTTGATGTGTAACACTCATACCATCCATTCTCGGTCTTTGTATTTTGCATAACCCCTTGGGCATGAGTCTTGAAAGGATAAGCATGCCTAGTGGAGTAGCTTCAGTGCCTATAAAAGGAGATAAAAGTGGTTATTTTTCTTATAAATTTCCCCTTCATCTTTCCATTATGTGTTGATTGTTAGTGGTTACTTATTCATGTTTTAATATTACCATATGAGTATTGCAAAGGTGTTATCTTTGGGTGGTCTTGGATCTAAATTTTGATGTGAAAAAACAACCTACTTATCGAATATGAGAATGCTAACTTCCTTGAAGCCATTAGAAATAATCTAAGTTCGTTGCCTTGGCTCTTACGATGGTGCATGAACTAGATTTTACCTTTACCCAAATTTACATTTAAGTTGATTTGAGTAAGAATCCTCTAAAAAAACACCATATAAAATTATGATGGTTGCAATTTGACCAAATTTTTGCATTGTGAATGCAATATTTTTTTGAGCATGGCCATATAATTTCATCATATTTGAAAGTTGTATGAATATCTTGTCAAGAAAATAAGTGCATAATTCAAAATATTTTTTAGTGAAGGAATCTGACATCAATTGTTATTATATGGATCTCTTAATTCAAATTTAATCTTGAGCCTCTTGATTCTATAAATACTTTAGGTTCACCTCTCAATTTGACTAAGATTGTCCATAGAATTGTGAATATTAGTGATGCAAATAATGATATGGAAGATGTGTCCTTGTTTTATTTGTTGATGGTGTGATCCTTAGATTTCAAGATGAATCATAAAACATATATTCACGAAAATAGTATAAAATCTCACTACTTCATTAAATTAGAAAACCCTTAAGAGAGGGAACACCATAAAATAATTGTTATGGAAGGATAAATTCCATATCTTCTCTTAAGAGAAAGATTGGAATCAAAATATTTTTGTAACACCCTATTTTCCCTAGTATGTAAATATATGTCTAAATGTTGCCATGAGTCATGGCTAGTATGTTTAATGTTTTGGACCATGATGAACAATTAAAATGATAAAATGCATTTTGATGGTAATGAAAAGAAATTGCTGATGGGTGGAGCACTTACACATAAAAAGATGCCATGAGAGGGAAATGGTGAGGAAATTTTCTTGCCAATTTAATATTCAAGAAAACCCAGACTGGCCATTCTCTCATAATTTTAGTTAATGAAGGAAGTTGGTAGTTGAACTACCAGCTTCCCACAATTATGAGAGAGAATGGGGGGTTGTACCAGAACTTCCTTGCCTCGGAAGCATGGGCAGAACAATGTCCATCTATAAACTTCTGAACTGACCCTAAATTTGGGGGAGAATTGACCCACGAAAATAGGAGAATGAAAATCTAGGTGAAGAGACTGTTCCAAAAATGCCTCTAGTTCATAGAAAAACAGAGGGGAGTCAAGTTATTTGTGTTCTGGGTTATAAATAGCAAGTAAGAGTATCTATACCAAGATAAAAAAAAAATGGGGTTGTGAATTTTTGGGTGTTTAGTTGTGTAAGCTAACTATTGTGACTCCCTAAGTCAAGAACATGCCCCCTTGCTTGGTGGAATTGGAGATATATCTTGTTAATTTATGTTGATGAAGGAGAGTGGTATTCCTATTTATACCTCTCTTATTGACTGAGAGTTTTCCCTCGTGGCATCATCTTCTGTCTAGGGGGTGGCCAGCTAGAAGGATATACAAAAGATAATTGTGCCTATGGTTGGGTGGAAAGAGGCTCACCCATCAGCAGCTGCCAATCTATCTTAAATTCCCAGATAAGTGTTTCAGTGTTTTGTATATGCCATGATAAGTTCCTTGATGTTATGAAATTTATGTTTCAATTATATGAAGAATTTGATATTATGTTTACGTAGTGAAATTGTTGTTCGATGTGCCTAGATGATTGTAAAATTTGAAGTTAGTCGTGAAACATATATTTTGTTGTTTTCCCTCTCATTGGCTATGTTTTTAAAGGTTGTTGTAAATAATTGTTTGTAATTATGAGTAAGAACAAAGTGATGGTTGGGAAATTGCAACCCATTTGTATGAATAAATCTCAAGTGTTAGTAGTGAAGACTAAGTTGTTAAAGTCTTCACAGAACATATGAAGATAATAATGTATAGTTTCTATTGAATGAATGTTTCTCCCTATAATGTTGAAGTTGTAGATCAGTTCTGGGAGGTGACCTGTCCTTGGTTAATGGACAAGCCTTAAGACCTTCTTGGAAGGCTTAGTTGAACGCTAAATAATTTGTGGAATCATGGGTAAAGGTCGTTAACTTCAAGCAAACATGATAAGTTTGACAAGGGGGAGTCCTGGAATGAAAGATTGACCATAATTTTGGTCCCATAAGCCTAAGCTATCTAGTTGAAAGGATAAGGTATTTAGCATGAGGAGTGTGTGGAATAAAATGAAATCAAGAATTATTTGTTTTATATTTAATTTATTTCTTACTAAGGCATGGTAAGATTAAAATTCTTACCCAGATTTACTCAGTAAAACCATGTCCAAAGGTAAAGACCTGAAATGGTGGTTTTTTTCTAAATAGTAGTAAAGACTTGCATGATTTTAGGTGGGCAGTAAGTCCTAGTAAAAACATAATTTTTATTGTGGTAAGTTTTATCCCCAAGAGATTGAATTTTCTAGAAAGAAATTAAAATAAATAAATATATGTGTATATATATCTCAATATGGTTTCCTAAGCAAAATTTATATGGTGAAAGGAGTTTGGTGACTCCTGGTTATTATTCAAAATTTCTATTTATTTTCTTAATAAGTTTGAATATTAAGAGGAGGAGGTCTTATATTTTAAAACATGTAATTCTATTATGTTCACGCGAGTGGAGAAGTTCAAAATTTCCTTTTTGGGAAAACAATTTAATTTTGCTAAATTAACGAGTCATATAAATTTGGACTATATAGAGGTTAACACTATAGCCCTGGAGAAATTTTCTGATAGAGGTTAACACTATAGCCCTGGAGGAATTTTCTCATAGTGTATTTTTGTTATCTGTTCCATGCTTGGGATTATTTTCCTTTCTCTCAACATTTGAATAATACTAAACCCCACCAGGTTATTGGGCATCGCGATATGGAGAAGGGAAAGTATGTATGGTGAGTGATATACTCGGGGGTCGATATAATATAATATTGTTAAACCCCATTGATTTATCGGGTACTGGGAGATGGAGAAGGGAAAGTGAGTATGGAGAGTGATATACCTCGGGGCCGATATAAATATAACATTATTAAACCCCACTAGGTTATCGGGTACCGGGAGATGGAGAAGGAATGGTGTGTTTGGTGAGTGGTATACCCGAGGGCCAACATGATATAGTATTGTTAAAACCAGGTGCATTATAATATAAATTGTTAATATTAGTTTTCCCACTGGAACGTCGGAGCTCGGGAGAATGGTAAGAAGGTATGACTGGCAGGTAATACACCTCGAGGGAAATTAAATAAAATAATAACAATAAATTACACCAAAATGTTGGGACCCTAAAAAGAAAAAGGGAAAGTAAACCCTTGGTATTTACCGGGCTAGTGAAATAGATTAAGAACAAATGTCATTACGTGGGGTATTAAATTAATGAGGATTAGTTTTTATTTGTTAGCTAAATATCCCTAACTTGCGAGATTGCCCCGTGGCTAAGATTCCACAACCCAGGGGCATCTAAGCAGTCAAAATCACCCGAGGATCGCACCCATCATGGACCGCATCAACCTTAACATGGTTGGATTTGAGGTGTCCCCAGAGGTTTCGAACCGACAACTTCACTTATGGAGTTCCTTAATAGAACACTCCCTCATCGACTACTCTACATCACGAGGACGAGGATTAATTAATAATAATGTGGATTAAATAAATAATATCCTAAGGCGTGGGATTATAATGTAATGATTAAATAACTTAACAAGATTATAAGGCATGGAGGGTGTTGATCCGCATGTGCCACGTGTCAATCTAGGTGGCAGGTCCAGATTGGGCCACATGTCCAGTGTGCTAGCTAGACTACCTGCATATCTCCTATCGATATGTTTCTGATGTGGCGGTGTAAGAATGGGTCGGTACCCAATAGGATGATATCGACATATCGGGTATCTGCATAATGTAAGTTAGGTGGTGTTGAGTGCAAAGGATTCGAGGGCCAATAGGTCGAGGACCTCGATGGGTGGATTACCATGTGAGTCCCGTGTTAGTATCCATGTATGCACCAGATGGACCATGTGAATGCCACGTGGGAATGAGAGGTTTTTGGAAATAAGGCTTGAAAGTTTAGGAGGCCATAAATTTTTATATAAATCTTGGATTTGAGCATGGTTATAGTCGTTGGAAATCTCTTGACTAGAAGAAGACAATGGTGCCCTTGAAAAGAGGCTTCAAGATGGATAAAGAAAAGAAAAAATTTGATACCCCACCTCTTTAGGAGAACCTAAGGGGAAGGTAGGTTACATAGTGGTATCAAAGCATGGTTACAACACTCGGGATGTATAGGCTCAAGAAGTTCAATGGTAAAAATAAATCATAAAAGAGCTAGTTTAATTTAAAAGATTTTATATAAATTATTAAAAGGAATAAGACATATTTTTACCCTTCTTGGCTACTTGAATTTTGCATGACAGAACTAATGTTTTTGGCTGCTTGATTAAAGTTTTTCAGAAAATTATAGTGTTGGTTGTACTCAAGTTGGGCCAACTCACTATGGAAAATTATGTGGATATATTTCTTAAGTTGATAAGGTATGTACCTTACATCAAGGATGAGAAAGTGAAGATGCAACATTTTCTCAGTGGTCTTCCACAGTATTTCCAATATCATATTGAATTTTATGAACCCAAAACACTTGAAGACACCATAATAAAGGAAAAGTGCTATTATGAGTAGTCCATACATGAGACATAGCACAATAAGGTGTGGAAGAAAAAGTACAATATGGGATTTAAGATAAAATGATTCAAATCCTAAATATTTAAGAATTCTGGAAATAATACCATGTCAAGTTTTCCAACAAGAAGTGCACAACACCATAATTTTCCCACCCAAAGTGAGAATAAGACTTTTGGATCAGCTGCAGAAAATATTGAAGCCCCAAAGAAAGGCCCACTAAGATGGTGGGGGTGTGGAGAGGAGCACATGTTTGAGGGACTACCCTCATAGACAACAAAATAATAAGAACTTAGAGTGTGAAGATGAGGAAGGAAAGAAAAGAACCTTATAGGGGGTGCATAAACATATATATGTGAGATAGATTTCAACACTACAAGTAAAGAAGTGTTGTAGAAAAGGATGCCCCTTATATGTCATACAAGTGTTAGAATCAACTGAAGACAATAATCCTAGAATTTAAGATCATCCAATGCCAAGGGAGTACAAAGATTTATTTCCGGAAGAGATGTCGGGCTTACTTCCCAAGAGGGACATCCATCAAGTAAGAATTAAATAAGAGGACATCTACAAGACTGCCTTCAGAACAAGGTATGGTCACTATGAGTTCTTGGTGGTGTCATTTGGACTTACAAATGTACCAACCACCTTTATGTTACCAATGAATAGTATTCTTAGAAAATATTTGGACAAATTTGTATTAGTGTTCATTGATGACATCTTGATTTATTCCAAGAACAAGGAGGAGCATGAGGAACATCTCGTATTAGTGTTGAAAGTGTTAAGGGAACAAAAATTGTATGCCAAGCTTAGTAAATGTGATTTCTTTCAGAAACGGGTCCATTACTTGGGCCATGTTATTTCTAAGGAAGGAGTAGTAGTGGACCCTAAAAATATTGAAGCCATCATGAGTTGGAATGCACCAAAAGATGTGACATAAGTGAGGTCATTCATGGGCCTGGCTAGGTATTACAAAATATTCATACAAAGGTACTTAAAGATGGGTCACCTAATCACTTCACTTTAGAAAAAGGGAGTGAAATTTGTTTGGACAACAGATTGTGAAGCTAGTTTTCAGTAGTTAAAGTCTCTTTTAACCCATGCACCTATTTTGAAAATTATTAATCCAAATAGATATTTCTTAGTATGTATGGATGCTTTCAAGGAGGGACTTGGAGGGGTTTTGATGCAAGATGTCCATGTAATTGGTTATGAGTCAATAAAATTGAATGAACATGAGACTCATTATGTGACTCATGACTTAGAGCTTGTTGCCATAGTGCATGCTCTAAAGATGTGGACACATTATCTATTGGGAAGAAAGTTTGTACGCATGACTGACCATAGTGGGATGAGATATCTATTTGACCAACCCAAATTGAATGTTATAGAAGATAGATGGATGTATCATATCAGTGAATTTGATTTTGAAATCTCACACATTAAAATTAAGGAGAACAGGGTAGTAGATGCACTTAGTAGAATTATGTAAATCATTGCATGGTTGCCATAAGCACATGTGAATCAGATATCAAGGAAAGAATTAGAAAAGAAGAAGAAGAAGATGAACACTTTAAGAGTGTAAAAGCATACTTGGAACAAGAACCAAATGGGCCAAAGTACAATGGTTACCATCTATTAGAGAACAACTTATTGACCTACAAGGGTAGATTGTATGTCCCATGTTTAGCTGAACTGAAGAGGCTCATAATGGATGGAATTCATAGAAGCCCATATTCTCATCATCCTAGATACCAGAAAATGATAATATCCACAAGAAAGTTACATTATTTGTCGGGAATGAAAAAATACATAGTTGAGTACATTGTCAAATGCTTGGAATGTCAATAGGTCAAAGTAGAACACAAGCACCCAGCAGGGCTGTTGCAACCCTTACCAATTCCAGAATGGAAATGGGAAGTGATCTCAATGGAATTTATCACCAGACTACCAAGGAAAGCAAAAAAAATGATTCAGTAATGGTGTTTGTGGATAAATTGAACAAAGAAACTCACTTTATTTCGGTGAAATATACCCACAAAGAAATCAACATTACTAATATTTTTATGAAGTAGATTTGCAAGTTGCATGGCATCCTAAATACAATCATATCGGATCAGGATGCCAAGTTCACTTCAAGTTTTTGGAAAGCATTGTTCAAATGTTTTGGGACACAATTAACATTTAGCACAACTTACCATCCCCAAAATGATGGACAAATGGAGAGGGTGAACATGGTGTTAGAGGCCACGTTGAGGATGTATGCAATGCATCAGCCCAGGAAGTGGGAAGACTACTTACCCTTAGTGGAATTTCCCTACAACAATGGCTATCAAAAGTCATTAAATATGAGCCCTTTCAAGGCATTATATGACATAAAGTGTAACATCCCAATCAGTTGGGATAATTCGATAGACTGGATCACTTTTGGACCAGACATGTTAAAGGAAATGGAACTAGAAATAGCAAAGATAAAATAGAATTCGAAAGTGGCTCAAGACAAGTAGAAAATTTATGCAGATAAGAACATAACTCAGAGGGAGTTCAAAGTGGAAGAACATGTTTATCTCCGGATCAAACCTAAGAGAATATCTCTAAGAATGGGAAATTATGCTCAGTTTTCACCACAATATTGTGGGCTATTTGAAATTCTTGAGAGAGTGGGACTGGTATCCTACAAGCTAACATTACCTCATGTTGACTCGTAAACTCGCCACTAATGTCATAGCCTACAAATAATTGCAAGGAATATTAAAATACTATAATAGATATAACTATTAGGTCGGACCCCCTAGGAAGAAAAGAAAATATGTTTATTTTCAAATATTCCTGAGATCAAAACATTGCTAATCTGCTAAGAAATAGTATAATCATCTACATCCATGCTTGACAATGACTATATTTTGTTATTATGAGGCAAACTTTAATATTGGCTATGATCATTAAATTTCTTCAAGTATTACCACAACATATTACCACATCATATTGGATACTCCTCAATATGATCATAAAGTATAAAGTGAAAAAATTTATTTAAAGGGATTTTGCATCAAACAATGCAAATACTATAGCAACAAGTTCATGTTACTATAGTATATTTAGAGTTATACACATTGCAAACATTTTATGAAAAGGGGTTTTTGAATGCATACACTATAGTCTTAAATGATGTAATTTAACATGAAAAGGTTAGTACAAAGGGAATTCCAATTTCATGTCACGAGAGTTACATATTATATAGTAGCATCGAGATTTATACTCACCACATTTATGCTCATGAGTTACGTTGCAAAAGTGGAATAGTTGGTTATAAATGTTGAAGTACTATGTTGCATGGTGCATATGGTATATGTATATTTGCACGAGTCTTGAAGTTCATGGTTTTTGGGATTGTAGTAATATATGAATGAATCGAGCACCATAACCAATAGATTGCAATGGATCTTTTATTAATGTGATTGAACCCTTGGCCGTAAGTTTTGAGTCATAATTTGGATGACAATTCTGATAGCATTTACATTGGCCGACATGGCATGCGGTCCCCTACTCATTTGGCATGTTTTGATTGGTTTCTATATTGTTTATCTAAAAGGGGAAGTTTAAGTTGGCATAGGGTTCATTGCATGTGTATTATGGAAATGATGTGGTGACTATCATGCATTCTAGACACCACTACGCGGGTTTTGTCACCCATATCCCGCTTTGGTTTTGGCATTGTTCATTCCAGTTGTTTGGAATTTCACTTTAATTGTGGTATAGTTTGGTTACAGAGATCAAACCCTAACAGTTTCTTAACTGTTTGCACAGATTTTCACAATTATTCAAAGCATTTGAGAAGGTATGTAGATTCTAGCTCATTTTCCATCAAATGAATTTTTATTTTGCAACAATAATTTTAAAATTGGCTCTGTGTTAATTGGTTTTTGGGTATGCTCTTTCTTTCCCTCCACCTTAAAATGGGTCTTGACTACCTCTGCAAAAAAAATTATCCTTCATGCACGCACATGTGAGTTTGTGACTCTATTACTAGAAAAAAAAATTGGTTGGATGGTTAATTTGGGTTCAAGTTTTTACTACAGATAGTTGATGGAAACAGTTTGAATAAGATGCACCAGAAAACCGTAGCTCAAGCCATTGAAAATAATGCTAGAATCGAGTTTATACAGCATGACCTATGTTCTAAAATAATATTTTAACCAATCTTTTACTCTGGTAGTCACACTTGCAACCTTGTTAGTTCTCTCTGTTTTGGAAGCCAACAATTTTGGTGGTATCAATTATTGGTCAATTCTCAAGGAAGGGTTTGAGTTTTAGAAGTTAACTCTGCATACTAAAACAATGGTGATATAAGGAAAATCTATGGCATTTTTAATGGTATCAACTCATATCTTGCACAAATAATGGGTTTTAAGAATATAACCTCATTTTGGTTACATGACACTGAATGTGAAATATCAGTTGTATTTCCAAACCCTATATATTTAAAGAACTTGTGCACAATTTTTTGAAAGAATTTTAGTGCCCAGTTTCAAACCCTTGTCATTTATATTAAGTTATATAGTCATTGGTTTGAAGTTTTGATGAGACTGAATATAAAATGGTCATGTAGAGATTTTGGGAACCCTCACATCATATTTTTAAGTTTGAGCCATATGAAACTCATGGAGTTTGTTTTCACGATTCAGATGGATATCGGTGGCCACCCACCTTTTCCAACTAGCTCAAAACAATTTTCTGGCAATTTTGGCAATTTATTATTTTTAGCAGGTTTTAATTTCCGGGGCCATTTTGAGGGCCTAAATGAAGGTTTTTTGGGATAGACCCAACTCAATGATATCCAAAGGCATGATTGAGGCCCCAAAATGAATCTCCTCGATGATACCTTTCCAACGGGCTATCATGCACCTAAAATAGAGATCGTATGCAAAAGTTACGACCTCGGGAAGTTGATGCACTAACTTACCCAAACGATGCCCACATGACTTTTGACTCTTCATCTCCTAGGGTTAGGTTTTTCGATGTCTAGGACTTTTGGCATTCCTGTTTATTGTAAAAAAATGCCTTCAGAGCCTCATTGTAATCATCTTCTTGCAAATGCGAGTAGTTGTCACATCTCTTCTCAGAGATAAGCTGCCACCATTCTAGTGATTCTTTCACTCTGTATTTTTACAGTCTCTATACATTTCTTTTATTAATAGAAATCATGTATTATTGTATATTTGTGTTTATGGTTGCATCTCTGATACATTTCTGTTATATTATTGAATATCTGTGATATCTCTATGCATTTCTTTATTATATCTCTACTCTCCTTTTGTGCCGAAAATAATCCGGATCATTTGACCCAAGAGAAATGTTGTTGAAGTGGGTGGGTGTTCGACCTATGTGTTATTGTATGTACACAAAGTTGTTTGATGTAGGAGATTGTTGGGTTGATTACAATCTTGTTAAGTTTTGGGTTTTGAAAGTATGACTTGGAAAAAATATAGGCATGGGTTATAAACTGAAGTTTGGTAAACTTGTTGAATAGTTTTGAACCCTCATATGAAATATATATGGAAAATGTATAGTTTATGAACTATTGAGCCCGAATAGATTTTGGTAGAAACCCTCGTATCAAGTTTTGGGTTTGATTCATATGAAGACTCTTTGTTTTGATTGGATGAGTTTGAATTGGTTTTTAGAAAAAGGAAACAATATTTAAACGATTAAATTTTCAACCTATATATTCAAGTAGCATGTAATATTATTGGGCTATAAATAATTGTATGCACAATTCAGTTGCTACAAAGAGTTTTTGGAAATTTAATGGATTGGTTAATGATAAAAACACTTTAAACAATTTAGAATTGAAATAAACTGTTTGTAATCAATCTATAAGTATTAATGGAACATAAGCATGTCCTATTTATGAACATGGGACCAAATCCTATCATTATTTCATTTTCTATTAGTTATTCCTCAATTCCAAAATTCATCTTTCATTGTATTCCATGTATGTTTCCCCCCTGTTGCATAGATAGAAATAGTTAAGAGATTATGATTGTCATACATGGTTGGTAATGATTAAAAAACAGATTATGATGCATGGCATATGCAATTTGATGGTTGAATAGTATGGAGCGTAAATACCAAGACTATGTGTTGTAAGATGTCAAACAGATTTGATGCTTGTTTTCTATTATGCATACATGATCAATCCCCCTCATTATTTCACTTTCCATACATTATTCCATTAAATCCCAAAACATGTATCATTTCAATCTCCATCTTTCTTTTCCCCTATTATATAAATAGAAAATGTTCTTTTAGAGGAAGTTTGTTGGCAGTCTGGCATGAACAGTTATGTAGGCTATTGCATGTATGGCTCAAAGCTTGGTTGTTATTTGGGCATGAATATAAAACAATGAACATAATGTTGATAAATTGATGAACATGTACCATTCTTTCCTATCATTCAATTTCACTTCACATTCTTTACAAAACACTTCATCTTCCCATTTTCATTATAAATCCCATGTTCTTAAGGGATTATCAGTTTATGACAATATAAGTAGTGTGCAGTTTTATTGAGATGCATAAAAGAAAGGAATGTTCCAAAATTATTCCTTGACTGTCTTAGTTTCTCATAATTTCCCTTTACTTCCTGCATGCTTAATTGCTAGTTGAATCAGAGCCACTTTTAAATTATGTTAAATGCAAAATCATATTTGATGATTTACTTGATGTTGTTTGCATACACTAATCCAATCTACATGATTAATTAGATGATATTTTTCATCCATGGAAGTAATTGATCTAACATAGATAACAAAGGAAACATGGGCAATTGGAACAAAGGACAACAAGCAGGTTGGAAGAGGGGAAGAAATAAAAGACTTAGATTCTTTGTCCATTTTGATGCGAAATCTGAGGAGTTTAATCAAATTCTACAAACTGGCCTTCTCAATCTAGTTGGGCAAGGATATTTTAATCCTCCTCCACCAATGATTCGAATGGGATCCAACAAGAAAAATTGGCTATTGGCACAAGACTCTAAGATGATCAACACATGCAAAGTTTAAGTCTATGGACGAAGAAGGAGATCAACTTGTTGGCATGAAGGGCCCCATGCCATCACAATTAATGTCCATTTTTGTATGTAATGTATGTATATTCGGGCAGTACATTATTCTATAAAATAAATAATGAGATGCTCATAAGACCTTTTACACGTGTGAGAAAAGACAAACAAATAAACAAAAGAAGGAGAAACAGAATGACCAGAAGATAAATCATTGGGGATGTCTGACCTTCCAACTATTCTCCTAGTCAACTCAACATTCTATATTATGTATCCCCACAATGAGAAAGGGGTTCTTTGGGGGGGTTGTGAATGATGTAGAGAGGCTGCCCAGATGTCACTGAGGAGCATAGAGATGAACTAGAGAGGTTGTAACTTTCTCATTGTTGAATAGAGAAGAGCCTGGACGAAGCCAAAAGAATGTTGGTTTTCCATTTGGGTTTCTAGGGTAAATTTTGAGTTTATGCGTGATCATTGTTTGTGGTTGTAATGTTTGTGAATGGTTAATGTGTGCATTGCAACTTAATGGTTGTCTACGTTTTATGTAGCAAATGGAATTCCATACCAGTTTGGACTTGAGCTCATTTTATATGCATATGGTCATTATGGGTTTGTAAGATATCCTAATAGCTCTTTAACCATAGTCGCGCATTGATTTTGAGTTGGGAATCGACGACCATCCTTCCCGAGTCGGTTTTATTTCATTGGGGGTTTCTAATTTCATTTTTAGAGTTGTTGGGTATATTCTTGACTTGTTGGGGTGTTTTCCTTTTTCCCATAAATCATACACAGAGTATCTTTAGAAACCTGGGGTTGTCTGGGTGTTTTCTAGCTACCCACAAACCATATACACATTTTGAAAATTCTCTTGCTATCAATTTTTCCCCCACACATTTTTCGTTGTCCGTGAATGTTCAGTTCGACTCCCACACATTTTTTGTTGTCTCTGAATGCTCAATTCAACTCCCACACATTTTTTCATTGTCCGTGAATGCTCAAGTCGACTTCCATACATTTTTCTTTGTCAGTGAATGTTAAAAATCAACTCCCATACGTTTCTTTGTTGCACTGGGTTTCCAAAATTGCTCTGGATTTGTTTTTCATTGTGGGTTATTAAAAATAATCTCCCAAACATTTTTACATGCCATTGGTGATCAAATTTTCCCTTAGAACTTTCTTCTTAGCTTCTAGTCACTTATTCTGATATGCAGAGGGTTTCCATTTTTTATTGGTTGTCGAATCTGCCTCTTATCTATTTGTTTTAGCCATGGGTCGACCCCCTTCAACTTGTCTTCCACTTTGGTCGAGTTCCCTTCCTCATTCAACCAAAATCCATCCCTTCGTCGACCCAACTTGGGTAAATTTGAATTGGTTTACTTGCTTGGATTCTGACTCAACTTGTGTTCCTTCCGACTCATTACCCTGACTCGATTTCCAGGAAGTGGGCATCATTTGTATTTGGGCCGACTCAACTTATGGATTGATTGTTCAAGTATTTCCCATCATCCAAAGAGATAATATCATATTCATTTTATAGATATTTCCATGTTGGTGAGATGGATAGGCTATAATTCTTTAGTTTACGGATCAAATGGTATCAAAGCAGAAGTTCGAATGCATTTAGTGAGACATGTATGGTAAGTACCTACAATGATTAAAAAAAAGTGTACAATAGTTTTTGCTAGGGATGGAGCAAAGTAGATCATCAATAATGTCGGGGAAACATTATGAAGGAGAAGAGGAAGAAGATTCTAGAGTCAAGTTGGATCAATTTGAGCAAAGTTTGGCCACATTGATATCAATGGTGTCACAACTATTGGCAGCAAAGAGAGAAGAAATTCCCTCAACAAATACTTTTCATGAAGGCCCCAAGAAGGAAGAATATAAGCCAGATACAGAGCGTGAGACTGAACCTGAGGTGGCAGAGTGTAGATATAGAAAGACGCATGTACCTTTCTGTGTGGAGGAAAAGGTGCACATCAAGCCATATACTAGGGAAGTGGATGTTATCATATTGAACCAGTGGCTACAACAGAGAGAAGTATACTTCAGCATGCATGAAGTAACTAGAAAATGAAATATTTCTTTTGCTCGGTTGAAGCTTGAAGGCCATGCTTTGACATGGTGGGAGAGTGATACAGTAAGTAGAGCACTAGGAAATGAGCCAACAGTGATTGATTGGGAAGTTTTCAAGAACATGATCAAATCTCAATTTTATCCAATAGGGTACGAGGAACACCAACAAATAGTATGGCATTACTTCATACAAAAAAAAGGACAATCAGTGCAAGAGTTCACGACAGAGTTCAGGAAGAGAGAAATTCAGATGGGAGTCTCTCGTAAAAGTCCAGATATGTTAGTCAAGTATTTGGGGGAATTGTTGCCTCATAGTCATAGGAAACTTATGTTATTTAGATCAAATACAATTGATGAGACCATTATTCAAGCACAATAACATAAGGGAGACAAGTGGAAGCAACAAAAAAATCCTCACAAACAAGTAGAACCAAAAGAGAAACATAGAAAGAAGAAAAACAAGAAGTGGAATGAGAAGAAGATTGTGGAAATAACACAAGAAGAAACACTTTCCATCCAAAAATGTAAAGGATGTGATCGAAAGGGACACGCTGAGGAGAATTGTTGGAAACTGCACCCTGAGAAGTGCCCCAAATATTTTCAGAAAAAGAAGAAGAAAGCATTAATATCAGTGGATGTTGAGGAACATGTGGATAGGACGTCAGACCTAGAAGGGCATATTAATTGCACTAATATCTGGAAATAAGTGGCATTAGTTGGCTGCAATCACAAGGAAGAGAAGGTAATGACTGAACATTTCTGCATTAAAATCCACATGAAGCAAAGAAAGATGGATTATTTGTTCAATCCTGGTTCACAATCCAACTTGATATCTACACAATTGGTTGAGAAGCTTGGGATGGAGACTTAATATCATCCACATCCATACCCCGTGGGTTAGGTAAGGAAAGATGTGGAATTGAAAGTGAGAAAATAGTGCAAATTTAAGTTTTCCATCAATCAAAACTTTGTTGATGAAGTAGTTGCAAATGTGGTTCCTCTGGACATATGTGGAGTCATCTTGGGAAGTCCATATTTTTACATGATGGATGCCATTTTCAAAAGGATATCGAAGAAGTATAGACTAGACAAGGACGGAAAAGCTTATGCCATAAATGCACACAAGGAAAATTCTAAGATCTCTTTGATCAGTGCTCATCATGCAAGAAGAATCATGGGCAGTACAAGGAAGTTTGTCTTTTTGTTCTTGGGAGAAGGAATCATCAAGGAGAAGGCAGAGAGTTGGATATAAAGGCATCCTTGGAAGGATGTAGTGGAAAGTAGTATAAAAAAATACAACAATTGATTGAAGCCTATAGGGAAATGTTTCAAGAGCCTTAGGGACTGCCACCCAAGAGAGAGGTTGAACACTAGATTCAATTGTTGTTGGAGTCACCATTGCCTAACATTGGGATGTATAGGAAGTTCGCCATCAAATAATATGAAGTAGATAAATAGTTGTAGTAGTTGTTGGAGAAAGGAGTCATTAGACCCAATACATCACCATGTGCTTCTCCTATCATCATGGTGCCAACGAAAGATGGAAGATGGAGAATGTGCATTGACTATCGTTCCCTGAATAAGATCACCATCAATAATAGATATCATTTTCCAAGGATTGATGACTTTTTGGATCAACTGCAACAAGTCAAATTATTCACTAAGTTAGATGTCAAGTCATGTTACCACCAAGTGAGGATCAAAGCGAAATACATGTGGAAGACAATGTTCAAAACAAGACAAGGTTTGTATGAGTGGTTAGCAATGCATTTTGGATTATCCAATGCACTTGCAATGTTTATGAGACTAATGAATTATGTACTACGTCCCTTCATTGATTCTTTTGTAATAGTATATTTGGATGACATACTAATCTTTAGAAATGCTTGGAAAGAGCACTTCTCGCATGTGACACAAGTGCTAGAGACCTTGAAGAAGAATCAATTGATTTTCAACTTGCAGAAGTGTGAGTTTAGAAATAATTCCTTGATATATCTTGGACACATGATTGGAAGAGAAGATCTGAGGGTATATATGTTGGGCCTCAGAAATGTCACATTTATATCCTCTTTTTCCTTCACTATTCATTACATTTCATCGTCCCATTAACCTTCCATCGTACCATTTCCATAATGATACTTGGGTTTCTCCTTATTATTTTCTATTGTATTCATTTTAGTATTATAAGTGAATTTGTGACTAAATATTAGAAAAATAACATATTTTCATTATATATCAAGGTTGGATGAGTTTGATGATGTGTGCAAGCATATGTGAAGATTTCAACAAAGTCAAATATTACCACCTAGCCTCAAATTCGAATTTCATCTTCAAGNNNNGAAGATTTGAAGAATATTTGGGACAATCATTCAAGCATATTCAAAGGAGAAGATCATGGAAGATTTGGATGGCATATCTTATCTAAGATATGTGAGAGATGTGTGGAGGATTTGAAGGGATAATATCTTCTAATAATAGGAAAGTAGTTGAGAATGGTTGAGAGAATAGTGGATCTGTAATTATGAAACTCTTCAAGACTTTCATGTATATGAGAGAGTGTTCTCTCTTCATGAGGGGGGTCATGTTATTCATAGGATATTATCTTGGAGAGTTATAGATCATGTAATTCATAATTTAGTCTTGTAATTAGGAGAAGAGGACTCTTAGCTTTGATTCTTAGCTTTGTTATTCTTTCATGCTTTGTCATTTGACTCTTGTAATATAATTTGAGATTGATATATTGTGTGAGCTCACATATGTCTTTTGTCATTCAACTCTTCACATGTTGTATTACTTTCCTAGATTAATTTCCTGCTTTCCTAGATTAATTTCACTTCAACAATTTAGATTAGATTAGTTCTACTTCAGTCTTGCATATATAGTGTGTGTGCTTCGTAAGCCTACGAACCTCAGATTGACAAATTAAATAGTTGGGAAAATACTACAACGGAATTAAACGACAATATTTCTACCTAACAATATCCAGAGAAGATTGCAACCATCACCCAAAGGCATATCCCCACCAATGTGACAAATGTTAGGAGTTTCATGGGAGCAGTTGAGTATTCAAGGAAACTCATTATAAACTTCTGCATAGTAGAAAGACCACTACATTTCATAACTTCCAAGGGAAATACTATTGGAAAGTTAGTTGTCATCGATGTCAACTCTAGATGAACTCTGGAATCATTGATGTCAACCCTAGTCAACCTTAGAAGAAGCCCTAAAAAGATGGCTAAGTGGTTAAGTGGTTGAGAAGCCCCAGAGGTGTGGTCATGGAACCTAAAGTTGTTTGAGGAATAATGATAGGAAGGATAGTGTAAATGAAGGTAACACATTCATAGTTGGATATTCCTCTTCATGCCATTTCCAATGGTAGGTAGTACACCATGTGGTTCCTCATGGTTAGGGATATATTCCCTCATCAAGTTGGAAGCCCTGAAGAATGGTTAAGAAGCCCCTAAATAGTTACAAGTCATTAATCAAAGGGTAAAATAGTTGTAACAAGAAATAACGAGTTGAACCTAAAATCGAGAAAAAGGGTAAAACAGTCATAACAAGAAATAATGAGTTGACCCTAAAATTAGGAAAAAGGATAAAATAGTTACAAGTTAGCCCCAAAAGAAAGAAATTGAAAAGTATAAATAAGGCACTTAGAAGTTCATTTGTTAAATCACCTCAAGTGATTTTTATCTAAGGTAACCAGGGATATCTTAGGTGAATTTCAGAGGCAGGATGAAGTGAAGAATAGTGAAATTCCAAGGGGGGATGAAGTCTTGTGATGATATGTTCTAATGTATGTTATTTAAAGGTCATCTTACCATTTTCACTATAAATATTTTTCTAGAATGAATCAGATCACGAAAAATTAGAGGTTTTTAAAAAGACATATCAAGGTACATTTGGTAAAAATTTCAGATTCTGGGTCGTTGTACGTTTGGAGATACACTCTGTGGAAGATGGGGTTTTTTACTAGTTCTGAAACTAGTCTCAAACAGGTGTTCTGGGTAAAACAATTGTTAGAAAAACAGGACCGCGGAGCAATAAAATAAAACAAATGCAGAAACAAAAAACACAGAAGACACACAATACAAGAGAGACACAGATTTACGTGGTTCACCCAGTGTG
>JZKD02S0898874.1:791699-834446 GCA_000966675.3 Picea glauca
AAGAGTGTACATACTTCTGGGGTGTAAATACTTCATGGGGTATAAACACGGCTGAAATCAAGGACCTCTGAATCAGGAAGATAATCAGGCTCCACAACCAACAACAATCATAACTTATTCATAGAGGATCCAAATTTAGTGAGGAAAGAGTAAAGTCTAGATTATGTGGTGTGTGAGGTTCATAGCCATATACCAAATATTAAGAACATGGAATGCTCTACAAGTTCGCTCTCTAGAATAGGACAGAATTCAACAAGGTATTCCATTTTCTCTATAACTTTTGTTTTGAGAAGGTTCAAACCCTGAAATTTTGAGGAGATAGAAAAAATATCCCAGATTATCTCTGGTTAAAATTTCATACCTTTATTCATTACAGGTACAGAGTTATTCTTGTTTAAATTTAGGTTTTGTGACTAATCTAAAAACTAGTCTCACGAGACTGAGGTAAAGTTTTATGAATATGTTATTCTCTTGTTGTTGAGGCTAAGGAAGAGGTACAGGTCTGTAATATTGTGTATCTGATCTATACAGGATCATAGGTATTCTTTACATGTGTTATTTAGGGTTTTGTTTATGGTACATGCTTGAGGCATGCCTTGATAATGATGGTACATGATATGGTACACCTTTGTGATGATATGATACATTGTTAGAAGTACATCTTGGCTAGCTTGGTATCTCGTTTGGTATATGTCATGGTGATGTTATCACATGCTTGAGGAACATCTTATGGTACTTGGTTGAGGCACATCATTGATGATATCTTATGGTACATCGTGTATGGAATGATTGAGGAATATCATGAGTGATATGGCAGATGTTTGAGGTACATCTCTTGGTATATGGTTTATGGATGTTGGCACATGCTTGAGGCACATGGTTTGAGGTTGTGGTGCATGGTTGATGCATGATATGGTATAGGTGTTGATGCATGTTATGGTACAATTTTTGGTACATGGTTGATGCATGGTATGGCATAGGGTTGTGTACATTGTATGGTACATTTTTTAGTACATGGTTGATGCATGATATGGTATATGTATTTGGTACATGTTTGTGTACATGGTTGAGACACATAGGTTGATGATGGTATATCAGTTACAGTGACAGAAACAATGGCAGTTATAGGTTGATTTGACAGTGACAAATACAGTGGAAATTACAGGTTGATGTGACAGTGACAATGATAGGTTGGATGACAGTATCAATGGTAGCGACAAGTTGAGTCTACACTTATATTTCATGGAGGCAGGACGGGGAAAGGAAAGGGGGTTGTAGCCTCCTTCTGGTTGGTGTCGTGGAACTCAGGGATTTGGAGCTTCCTACAGGTTGGAGCCTATAAATCAGGGGGTCATAGCCTCCTTCTGGTTGGATCAAGAGAATATAGGGATTTGGAACTATTTCCTTCATGTTGGAGCCTGTAAACTAGGGGGTTGGAGCCTCCTTCTAGTTGTAGCTAGTAAATCATGGATTTGTAGCTTCCTTCATGTTGGAGCCTGTAAATAGGGGGTTGGAGCCTCCTTCCAATTGGTGTTGGATAATTGGAAAGTTGGTGCTTCCTATCAATGTATTCCTGATATATATAAGAAATAATTGTGTGGTTTTCTCCCATTTGGGTTTCCACGTAAATTCTATTGTACTGTGTATTTTATGTGATGGTACTGCTTATGATCATATGCTCATGATATATTGAATGAAATCATAAATGATATATTGTTGATAAATTTTAAGTTTATATATTGTGGTTAAAAGTGGTAAAAATTTATCATACTGATTCACCCCCCGTCTTGGTATTCCAACAATTGGTATCAGAGAAATTCATTCAGAAAGCAGTTTAATCATTGGAGGGAAGATCATGGAGTATGCTAGGATTGGGGTACCACATTTAAATGGACATAATTATTCCTTCTGGAGAAGAATAATGAAAACATATGCACAAGCACATGTATTTCATGTCTGACAAAAAGTAGAAGATGGATACACAACACCTACCACTCCTCCAACAAATAAAGATGAAAAGAAACTCAGTGAAAACAATTCGAGGGATAAAAATGAAATTTGGAATGGTCTTGATGAACCAGTATATGTCAAAGTTATGCATTGTGACTCTGCAAAGGATATTTGGGACAAACTTCAAAATATCTACGAAGGAGATCCTAAAGTAAAGGGGGGCAATATTCAAACTTAAAAAGGTCAATTTGAACAACTAAAAATGAAGGAAGATGAAGATATTGCGGCTTACTTTCTATGAGTTGATGAAAAATTCAATTCCATTAAGGGATTAGGAGAATAAATCAAATATCCATTAATTATTCAAAACGAACTAAGGTCTCTTCCAATGAGATTTGATCCTAAGATTCCATCCCTAGAAGAAAAAGCATATCTAGCTACATTGAGCATGGACGCATTACATGGGATACTCATATCCTATGAAATGAGAAAAGAACAGAATAGTTTACCTAGGAAGGAAGCATCATTCAAGGCATCCAAGAAGACAAAGAAGAATAAACAAAATCCAAATTCAAATCCAAGTTGTAGTTGTAGTGGTGATTCAGATGAAGATGAAGAAATAGCCAACTTCATAAGGAAGCTGAAGAGAGGAACCAAAAAGTACAAAAGTATGCTTCCATTAAAGTGTTTAAATTGTGGTAAAATTGGTCATTTTTCTAATAAATGTCCTTATGCTAAGAAGTCATAAAGTGATGAAGAACAAGTTCCCAAGAAAGAAAAGAAATATCAAAATGGAAACAAGAAAGGAGATAAGACAGCTCCTCATCTTATGAAGATGATGACAGTGATAGTGACTCAGAAAGACTACTCTTTATGGCTATGAAAACTAAGAAAATAACTCTTGAAAGTGACGAAGAAGAAGGTGAAGTGGATCTTGAGGCAGAATTAATCAATCCTTTAAATGATCTAAAGAAAGAAAGGAAGAAAAACAAATCATTCAAAGAAGAAATCATCTCCTTGAAAACCCAACTTGAAGAAGGAAAGAGAATGGAAGAAGTAATGCGGATCCAGATGATAAAGAAAGAAAAAGAGTGTGATAATCTTGAGAAGGAAGTCGTCTTATTGAGAGTTGAAGTCAACAAGCTCAACAAGAATTTGAAAATATCCCAAGTGCTAGAAAACATTCTCAACAGTCAAAGGTCATGCAATGACAACTCTAGACTAAGATACAAGAAAGATCATTTTGAGGAAGGTTCAAGCTCCATGACGAAAGAAATAGAACAAAAGATTTATGAAAATGTTCTCAAAGGAAGGAATCATGATCAACAAGAGTCAGAAAAAAAATGAACACAGAAGACCTTCTACATTCAGGCAGCAATAAAACAACCAAAGAGAAGATTGTGATCAACCAAGGCAAGAATTCAGAAGGACTACACCACAAAGAAGATCATTCACTCCCAGGTATCAAAAATTATATTTGGTTCATTGTTTTTTATGTAATAACTTTGGACATAAAGTTGTGGATTGCAAAGCATATGGAAGAAATGATCAGGGAAGAAATGCTTATGTGGCCCCTCAAAATATTGAATGTTACAATTTCCACAACCTTGGACACATAGCTCGGAACTGTAGAAGTATGATGGATCCTTCCATGAAAGAATATAGTGATATTAGTTACGAGAAGGATTGGAGAATAAAATAAAACCAAGAAGAACAAATGAATGAAGAATAGGTTCCAAAGATTGTACTCACAAGACTTGCATTGGTGCAAGATTAGGATAAAACTATAGGAAAATAGGAAGATGTCAAAATTTAGAAAGATGATGAATCTACAGGCAAAGAGGAAGATGTCAAAACTCAGGAAGATGACGAATCTACAGACAAAGAGGAATATTACTCTGCATCAGAGAAGGTATTTTTTTGAGCCATTCGGCTTAGAGACTCCCAGTAAATATGAATATTGAATAGGGGGGGTCTAAGAAACAACTCTACAGATCATAGAACTATATTTCAAGCAGTCTGAAGTATTTGCAAATTTTGGGAAGGAAGGTTCAGAGTGGTGTTATCACAGAAGTGAAAAATGTCTTGTTTTGGAACACATGCCCATGCAGGTATCAACTGGCAGTTACACATACAAAGGTTCATGATTGTATTTTTTGCATGTATTCAGGCAGGGATAAACTCAATACAGGTTGTTCCAGACATGTAGAGTCTGATTTGTAGATAAAGAAAACCACTGGACACATTTGATTAAGGTTGAAGAGAAGGACCAGCTGCAGTAGATGGGTAGCAGGATTATGGATAGTTTTATGACATATGAGCAGAGATGGATCTTTTTCAGGTCTATGGCAGAGAATATTTAGAATTGGAATCAGTGGAAAAAATCGAAAAAGTGGAATTAGTGGAAAAGTGGAATCGATCGACAAGTGGAATCGATGGAAAAGTGGAATCAATTAGTCACAGAAAGGAAAATAGTGAAAGGCACAACAAAACAGGGGAAGAGAAACCGTCAGTGGAAGTTATATCGAAAAAGGAAAATTGTTGAATGGTATGGTCATTGATGTCTAAGCAGTGAACATGACAGGACATGAAGATTTGAAAGAAATAAATTTTGAATGCTTTTTATATATGTAAGTGAATTACAAGAGGAAGCACCAATGGACAAGAAGCATTGGAAGAGAGGAAAGAAAGCAAGTACAGGAAGCCCCACATTAATCTACACGACATCTTGCAAAAGAAGACAGAGGTAGAGAAATCATCATAAGCATTTACCCTTATGCCAAAGGCGAAGAGAAGAAACAAAAGCAGAAGAGAAAAGATCAGAAGCATGAAGATAGAGGGAGTGCATGAAGACAGAGAGAGATTGTTTAGAGAAGGTATATCGTTAGGGGAGTTACCATTTTATCAAAGGGAGAGAAAAATAAATATCAGAAGAGAAAGAAAATAAGCATGAAGATAGGGGGAGCATTCCCAAAGAGAGATACCATTTTCCATTGATTTCAAAGGGGGAGAGAAAAACATGAGGAGAGAAACATTGATGAGGAGTGAAGGTCACAGGGGGAACATGAGTGTTTCCATCAATGTTTGGAGTATAAGTGTTGCCATTTATGTCAACTCTAGATGAACTCTAGAAGAATTGATGTCAACCATATTCAACCTTATAAGAAGCCCTGAAAAGATGGCCAAGTGGTTGAGAATCCCCAAAGGTGTGGTTATGGAACCTGAAGTTGTTTGAGGAATAAATGTAGGAAGGATAGTGTAAATGCATGTAACACACTCATACTTGGATAGTCCTCATCATGCCATTTCCAATAGTAGGTGGTACGCCATGTGGTTCCTCACGGTTAGGGAGATATGCCCTCATGAAGTTGGAATCCCTAAAGAATGGTTAAGAAGACCCTAAACAGTTACAAGTCATTAATTAAAGGGTAAAATAGTTGTAACAAGAAATAATTACTTGACCCTAAAATCAGGAAAAAGGGTAAAACAATTGTAAGTTAGCCCCAAAAGAAGGCACTTGAAAAGTATAAATAAGGCACTTAGGAGTTCATTTGTTAAATAAAATCAAGCAATTTTTATTTGAGGTAACAAAGGATATTTGAGGCAAATTTCAAAGGCAAGATGAAGTGAAGAAGGGTGAAATTCCAAGGGAGGATGAAGTCTTGTGATGATGTGTTTTAAGGTATGTTATTTAAAGGTCATCTTACCATTTTCGCTATAACTATTTTTATAGAATGAACCAGATCACAAACACTGGAGGATAATGAGAAGACATATAAAGGTACCTACAGTACAAATTTCAGTTTCTGGGTGATTGTAAGTCTGGATATACACTCTGTGGAAGATAGGTTTTTTTACTAGTCCTGAAATTAGTCTCAAATAGGTGTTCATGTTGTTAAAATGACTTCAATTAAGACTATTTTAAGTTATGTGGCAATAAAAGATTTACATATTGAACAATTAGATGTAAAAACAACTTTTCTCCATGGGGATTTGGAGGAAGAGATTTATATGCAGCAACCACATAGGTATGAGGTCAAAGGGAAGGAAAATTTGGTATGCAGGTTGAGGAAGAACTTGTATGGCGTAAATCAAGCTCCAAGGCAGTGGTATTTGAAGTTTGACAGGTTTATGACAGAACAAGGTTATAGTAGATGTCATTCTGATCACTGTGTTTGTTTTAAAAGGATAGAGAATGGAAGCTATATTATCTTGCTATTGTATGTAGATGACATGCTTGTTGCAGGGTCTAATATGAAGGATATAAATGTGCTCAAGAAGAAGTTAGATAATTCATTTGTGATGAAGGATTTGGGTGTTGCAAAGAAAATTCTTGGTATGATAATCACAATTTGACATTGTCTCGAGGTGAGTACATAGAGAAGGTGTTGGAGAGGTTTAGAATGAAGAATGAAAAACCAGTTAGTACACCTTTGGCCGGCCATTTCAAATTAACCAAATAAATGTGTCCCAAGACACAAGACGATATAGAATACATGTCTAAAGTCCCTTATTCATCAATAATTGGCAGCTTGATGTATGTGATGGTTTGCACATGACCAGATATTGCACATGCAGTGGGAGTTGTGAGTAGGTATATGAACAATCCAGGTAAAGAACATTGGTAGGCAGTAAAGTGGATTCTCGGGTATTTGAACGGTACTGCTACTCATGCATTTTGTTTTGGAGGTTCATACATTGTTCTACAAGGATATGTTGATTCAAATATGGTAGGTGATAAATATAGTAGGAGGAGCACCATAGGGTATTTTTTTACTATAGGTGGAACATCAATAAGTTGGATTTCCAAACTGCAAAAGGTTGTTGCACTTTCAACAACAGAGGCAGAGTATGTTGTTGCTACAGAGGCTAGTAAAGAGATGATTTGGTTACAGAGATTTATGGAGGAATTGGGAAAGAAGCAAGAGAATAGCAAGTTGTACTATGACAATGAGAGTGTCATTCATCTTTCAAAGAACTCAACCTTCCATTTGAAGACTAAGCATATGCAAATGAGGTACCATTTCATACAATTTGTATTAGAAGATGGACATTTGAAGTTGGAAAAGATACACACTAGCTAGAATCATGCAAACATGTTAACGAAGGAAGTAACCTAGGAGAATCTGAGTTCCTACTCAGTTTCAGTTGGTCTTCAAGCATGAAGGCGAAGATGAGAAATTTTCCAGGTCTAAGGTGGAGTATAGTCAAGCAGGTACAACAGCAGTGGAGTTGTTGTTATCAGTCTCCAAGTGGGATATTGTTGGTTGTGGAGCTTGATTATCTTCCTATTTCATAGGTCTTTTTTTTAGCTGTGTTTATACCCCATGAAGATTGTACACCCTGGAATACTGTACACCCCTCCATGCGGGGGGGTTGTAGGGGGGCCTTTCCCCCCCTGCTAGGTCTGGGGGAAAGCAGGCCCCTGATGAGGGCTCGGGGTGAAGCCCCCGATGGAAAATTTTCCTTGTAAATGTATATTGTAATTTCATAGTAAATCTAGACCATTAATTATAAGGTCACAGATATGACAGTAGAAGTTATGATAGGGTTTTTTTTCCCTAGAAGGAAACCCTCTTTTATGAGGGAAATGCATTGCAGCTATGCATGATTGCGAATATTGTATTTTGAAAGAGGAGACTATGAGAGAAAGAAAAGGAAGTTACAACGAGTGTGTTGTAAGTTGTATCCCTTCATTTGTTGGATAATAAAAAGGAACGACCTGGCAATTTCTCTCATGGACGTATCCCACACTAGGTGAACCACGTATATCTATGTCTCTATTGTATTGTGTATCTTTTGTGTTCTATTTCTGCATTTGTTTTTATTTTATTGCTCCGTGATCCTGTTTTTCTAACAAGGAATGTCATGCATTCATATTCATGTAAAAAAAAAAAATTACGGAAATCAAAGAAATACAAAAGCCTCATTCTTCCTTTCCTTAGTTCATTTGCAAAACTCTAGTGTAGAGGAATCAAAGCTCTAGTTCAATGGGAAAATGCTCATGAGGATAGTTTGTACAATCTACAATCAAGTTCAATAGGTATGTCAAGATGCCCATTCATTATCTTAGACTTCATTATAGGTGGTTTGCACGGTTAGTTGTTGGTGGTTTTTTAGTTCCATTGTCTTTTGCACTAGTTTTCATGGAGGATTTTATTGTTGGCTATGATTGTTCTAGAAATGTTGGTAATAATTTGAATGGAGGATTTGTTTGTGGAAAAAGTATACAAGAGGAAGGGGATTGGAACCTCACTAAGGAACCAAGCCCAAGTCACCTTGGCCCTCTTAGAAACTATTGCATTATTGATCATGGTTAAGAGTTGGTTATTAAGTGTATGAATGGTTGTAAATGATTTCTCTTTGTGCTAGTTTACTATTATTTTCATGGCATTATTGTGTATTTTTTTACCCTTTTAGTACTATAAATATGCCTAATCGTCGTTGCCTCAGCGCCACCACCATAAGCCAGGAGTGAAATCTTTTATCACGTTCCCTCAACATTCAAACATTCACAAAAATAATTATATAGCAATCAAAGTTTGATTTCATCATGATATATCATCTAGGCTTAGCTAAAAAAAAATTATATGGTTAGAGCTTTACAAGGGTGAATATATATAATTGAATACTAAATTAAAAGATAGCTTACGCTTATTTTTTCCTAAACTTACTTTTCTATCAAACTTACTTTTACATTTCACCTTTCATCTTAAACTTACTTTTCCATCAAACACGTTCATTTTTTACCAAACATTTATTTTGATAGAAAGCTTTCAAACACTACAACTTCATACCAACACAGTTTTCTCCATATTTTTATAGTACTGAATCCTAGTAAATTGTTTAAAAATTTAATTAAAACCAGATATAACTACATACCAACAAAGTTTTTTCCATATTTATAAAGGAGTGAATCTTATTAAATTGTTTAAAAGTTTAATTAAAAGTAAATATAACTAACCTTTTTAACAAGTTTTAATGTATAATATATATTTAATAACATTTTTATTATCAAAATATTGATAAAAGCCATTTTATAACACAAAAAAGTGTGGAAATTTCTTTGGAGGAATTCAGTAAAAAGGAAGCCCAACAAACCAAATCTACACAGTTTGATATATGTCAAACAAATAAAATGAATACATCTAGAAACAATGCAAATGGTGCAAAAACAAAAAAGGAGTTATCGTTGTCGAGCAGGTGGCTCACGTCTCCATGTAGGACAGGAGATTTTACGAGCAAACCATTTGAGAATGCAGCGTGAATGATAAAGATGGTTGCATGCCAATTGTTTTGCAGTCTCCCCATTTCTAAACTTTTCGTAACAAATTACGCAAATCACTTCATCACCCTCCTGGCGAATTATAACGTCCGGCAACCTATCCACTATTTCTGCAGGATTACTACTTACAACTTCGTAATTCATTTCAATATTGATAATTTCAGGTTCGAAATTGAAGTTTTATGTATTCTCTTGTATATGTTGCATGATCTAACGCAAACTGACTCTGGAATTCCATATAATTTGGCTGGAGTACTGGACTCCATTGTTAGGTTGGTGATAATCTAGTATGTATCGAATTACAATGATATCTTCATCCAATGTAAATGTTGAGAGATAGTCTTCATTCGCATTTTCATCACTTACAATTATCCTGCCACGCTGTACGATCTCTCCTCTCCATTGATCATCTAGTTCACGTATATTAACATTCTCTAAGAAATTCTCCTTAAGCACTTGTGCAAAAGCATTTGCAGCAGAAGCATATTGCAGTGGTAGCATATTGTTCATATTGCAGAGAAGATAGAGGGAGATATTCTTCTTCCCACGATTGGTTGCAACAACATGATTCTAGGAGGCGAGATGATTGGAAGCCATGCCATCAACATTGCATCATAGTGATATCCCTTGTCAAAGGGGCATATATTCATCAGATGCACGGTTGGAGAGTTAGATTCTTGGAGAAAGCAACCCATAGGACAATGCAGCCAGGGGGAGCAACCTCAAGGACAAATCAGTCAGAGGGAGCATCCTCAAAGAGATATACCCATTTCCATTTATTTCAAAGGGGGAGATATAGTCACATTGATGCGTTGAGATGGATATTGATGAGAAGCATTTCCATGTCCAAGTGTTTCCATCAATGATTGTTTTTGACATCAATATTGGTGTTGCCATCAATGCCAAAGGGGGAGATTGTTTATCATGTTTTCATTGATGTCAAGTATTGTCACTGTAATATCATTGATGTATTGATTGTTGGATCATGTGGTAATGGATGTAATTGATGTCAAAGGATTGATGTAGTTGATGTCAAGTGGTGTCATAGTGATGTCTTGGTTGATAGGAAGAAGTTGTATCGTTGATGTCATGTCATGGCTGATAGGAAGTACCAAATGGATGAAATCCAAAGTGGCCCCCTTATGTTAAAATCCCTCACAGTGAATTTTCAAGTGAGAATATTCTAGATGGATAGTGCTTGTCATGCCATTTCCAATGATATGTAGAACTCCACATAACTCCTCACGGTTAGAGAGTTATGGCCATGTAAAGTTGGAGAACCCTCATGTGTTGTCTAGAAGCCCCTAGAAGGTCAAATAAGTCAAATTATTCTAGAAACTTATAGAATAAGTTAACCAGCCAAAGTGTTTAGTCATGTGTTAAGTGATTGCAACAAGAAAACAATTAAAAATAAGTTAGTTGCAAATACAAGTGGAGAGTTTACTATTTGAGGATAAAGTGGTTATAAGTGGAAAAGTGGTTAGAAGTGGGTTAGCCCCAAAAGAAGGAAGTTGGTTAGAGTTGCTTAGATGAGGAAGCTACTTGGAGAAGTATAAATAAGAGAGAAAGGGTCTCTTATGAGTGAATCTCTTGAGTATAATTGAAGATTTATTTTGTTGAAAGATTCATTGCAGGTACTCATGGATGCATCATAAGTTCTGTAAGTTTGAGGCTTCACGACGAAAGTTTCGGAGGTTCAGAAAACCCTAGATTTTTTAAATAATACGTGGGATGCAGTAGGTTAGGGCACATACGTACGCAGGATGAAGGAGAGAAGGGTGCATACAGTTCGAAAAGGACATGAAAATATTAAGTAAGTGTCGGTGCCAGGTTCTTGAAGTCTGAAGCAAGTTCTAGATAAACATTCTACATGTTTAGATATGCTACAGAGGTTTTGGTATGCGTAAATATTGTCTTGATGTCTAGATTTCCTTATGGTATGGTGAATTATTGAGGAATTATTTGTAGGGTTGTATTGATGTCTGAATATGGTAGTTGGTTGGTTGAGTAGTTCAGTTCTGATATGATTGAGAGATATTCATGATCTGTGATGGTGTATGCATTAGGAGCATGCATAGATTGTTGGATGGTGTAGATTTGTTTGTGGTTGGTATGGTATAGGTTGAGCAGTGAAAGGATGATTGCAGTGACAGGTGATTGGTGGATGTGACAGAGGCAGAAAGAGTCTGAAGGGAAGAAGTTGTGAAGTTTCAAAAACCCTAGTTTCTGAAGGTGTACATAGGCTGACAGAAGGAAGGATGCATACATACGCGTGTTTTAGTATAGGCATATTGCGTACATACACAGGCTGCAATATAAACAGGTCACGTACATGTTGACAGATTGGTTTATGTCCACAAGCAAGGTCTTGTACTTGAGGATTGGATTTATAACATCTCAGTTGGTGTTGATATATGCAAGATGAGTCTTGCAATGAGAGTCGGTGCTCTTTTAGAGTTGTTGGTCTTTTAAATTGATTCTGATAAACCCCAAGGATTGTAGTTTGTAATAGAAAATAAACTTATACATATTTTATTTTATTTTGTGTTCTTTATGGTTATGGTTATTGATGATATATATATATTGTTGAGATATGTTTACTTGCAAGAAACTAAGTATGAATGGAATTAATGAGAAAATGGTAATTGCTAACTAAAGAGTTTTGTAAAGAAGTGTAAAAATATCCCTACATTGATTCACACCCCCCCACCCCTCTCAATGTGGTCGGTGTGTCCAACAACTTGAAGGAGTCTTCCTGGTCCAAGAATATTTTTCAAAGGTGAAACCTCTAAAGAATGTCTAGTTCTATTTTTAGTTGTGTTCAGTCAAAGTCAATGTGTGTTTTCTTTTAGTGATTTTTGTTTTCAATAGTGTATGTCTTAAGAGGGGGTGTTATATTATAAGGCTTAATTATGTAATAATATCAAATTGTTAGGCATTGAGCTATTCTTAGATTATGGTTGGCATAGTCACCCAACCATAAGTATTTAGATAGTATGACCATTTGCAATATATATAAAAGAGACATATGATATTGTAATGAAGAACCAAAGCTAAAATTGAATATCTTCTTCCAGTTCCTCTCATTCATCCTTCATTGTGATATCATTGTGTTTCCCATTTATATACATATTATTTTGATACAAATGAGAGAAATTATTGTAGTTAAAAGATCCTAAAAATTTTCCAATCAGTTTGACCTCCTCTACCACTTTTAATAAGACATCTCCCAAAATCTTGAAAAATCCTAAAAAAAATTCAACTATCGACTCGTCGGGTTCTAGGATCTTGTCTCTTTAGAAAGAAAACAAAACAATCAATAGTTCATCTTGAAAGACCTCTTGATACATCATCTTTTTATCCTCATTCATGACTAACCTTGACAAAAAAAACTCCACCTTGAAAATATCAACAATGTTAACCCCCTTGGGCTCTTTATAAAGATACTCAAAAAACTTGACACCATATACTTCAGCTAGGTATTTAAAGATTCTCATAATATCCCTATACTCATTCACCATCTCCTATATTGTATTAATACTTTCTTTATAGTTAGAAAACTGATTTTTTTTGTGTTTTCATCTCTTAGCTCAAACTAAATGTCCTGAACCTTCAGTCTCCACTGCACCTCTCTCTCATTCAACAAATTTAATTTTTTTTTGGATTCCATTAAAGGCCTCATAATCCAATTTTATCACTAAAAACATTGTTTTCATTATTATGTAGAAAAATTGTGATCACATGTTCAGTTTCATGGAATAGTTTGTCTTTATTCCTAAATCGATCCTCGACTCAGATGATTGCATTCTCCTTCACAAATTTAAGAGCAACAACAAATTTCTCACTATCTAACACCCTAGAGCTAGGATCAGAATATTTACATTCTCTCTTCACTAAATAAGTATAATTCTTCTTCTCCAAGCCATCTCGAATTAACTTGAATGGACTTCCTAGCTTCCAATTACTAAAATCTATCTCCAAAAAAATAGGATTGTGATTTGAACACCTGTTCAACTTGGTCAATGAACTGGATCTATCAACAATTTAAAAGAAACAATCATATACTAAAAACTTGTTAAGTTTCTTAGAGACCCCCTCAAATCCATCCCTACTATTTCTGCAAGTGTGTCCCATGGAGATGGGTTCCACAACAACCAACCCAATAGTATTAATATGATAAGCAAAGAAATCAACCAATTTGTCAACCCTAGAAGAAACCCCCACATTTCTCTTCTATTCATTGAAGTGAAGTTTAAATCACCACCTATAATCACATTACCATATCTTAAACACTGCAATGCAAGAAAAAGTATCCTTAAGCACTTGTTTGTCATCATAGAGTCCGTACATGTATAGATAATTATAGGTTGGCCCAACCTTTTACTGAATAAAACCATGCATAGACATAAAAATGTAGCATGAGAGTTGATTAGCACTAGACTCAAAAAACATCATGTGGTAATACCTTCAGATAGACCAAAAGAGTTAAGAACATAATACTCCCACTCCTTAAACAACTTGTGAAATTCCCACATGTGTGTATCCCCATTATTGATGTCTTCTTGTAATGGCATGATTTTTGGTTTATCTAATTCTATTAACCATCAAAGGGAAAGTATTTTACGATGACCACCCAAACCCCTAATATTCAATGAGAATTTAATTTCAAACCACTTTCGTGGGGCGTACCTACTCTAAGAATTCTTGTGATTGTGTATTGATGGCCCTACCAAATATCTTTTACTACATTTTATTGTGCATGTTGGAGGTAATACTTTCTGGCTACTGAGATAGTCCCATTATCCCTCATAGGATAAATACCCAATTCTCCTAATAATAAATTCTCCAAAGCCCCCTCATTCTTCTTAGATCTCAAGAAATAATGACCTTTCCTCATTTTAGTTTTGAGTGTAGGCCCCTTTTATTGCGCATGTTGGAGGTAATACTTTCTGGCTATTGAGATAGTCCCATTATCCCTCATAGGATAAATACCCAATTCTCCTAATAATAAATTCTCCAAAGCCCCCTCATTCTTCTTAGATCTCAAGAAATAATGATCTTTCCTCATTTTAGTTTTGAGTGTAGGCCCCTTTGGTTTTCCTCTTGATTTTGGCTTTTTTCATTTTAGCGTTGTAGGATTCCTACTTCTCCTTGGAATTTGATTTGTTTTATTTTATCATGAAAATTAACTTTCATGTCACTATATTGCTAATTGAAAAGAGTGTAATCCTAGGAATCCTTTTGATGAGTTCTTGTCACAAAAGAAAATTGTTGCTTGGTATCACCATAAATGAGATTGAGTTTGATTTTCATTACGATAAATTCAATGGGTTAAAGTCTAAGGGAATTACTATATAATGTTATTTACTGAAATTGAAACTTGATGCAATGATGGCTAACATGGCTATACAATGACAACTATTATTTGTCCAAATCTTATGATGTGGCAGTTCCTAAACAAATTTATTTTTTCCCATAGACTACAATCACTTGAGGGTTTTAAGATACTTCAGTATCTTTTGCAAAATAAATTCATATTTATTTAACCCCTTAGATGTTTAATTTATTTTCTAGTTTCTTTCTCTTATGAGCCACTGATTGTAAAAGACTCCCACTTTCTTGTTTGTATGTCAGTAATTGAAGGAATTCCTAAGACTTTGTGTTGATTCAAGGTTCACTTTAAGCCTTGAATCTCATAGTTAATCCATTTTCCAAGCAAGGCACCCATGTGACTTGCTCCATATTACTCAACAAACCTCGAGTCATTATTCCATTTCTTCTATCCTATGTAAATATCAATACAAATACTTTTGAATGGTTCTATTGCACTACTTTAATACTTTGGTTTATCCCTAAAGTGATAAATGGTAATCATACCATAGTCAAATGTTTTTACCCTCCCTCACCCACCTTGGCCAAGGCTTAAAATTACAACTTTTACTGACTATTATTTCCTATCATGTGGGTGATCCCATTGTTTGACATTTCTTAGAAGGAATTTCTTCTTCAATGCCAAGAATGTTGATCGAAAAGTATATGTTGGGATCAACATGGTGTTTCACACAATTAATATTCCCAACCTAGTAAGAGGGTCGCTCCATGCAACCTTTCAAACTCTGGTTTCATTCAAAGAAAGTACTAATAGTCAGTACCTTTATGACTCTTAACCCATTAAAGAGTATCATAGGGTTATATTGATTTATTTATTTAAGTACATAGCGAATTATAAAAACTAGAAGAGTATTAGTCATCAATGTTAAGTCACTTGGTCTCAATGCAAGTTAGTTACATGGTTCAAGTTTCAGTTTGGTCGAGGCCTCAATCATCAAGTTGGGGTTGGTAGGGATAAATAGATTTCAAAGTTACAATATTCCCTAGTCTACTATCACCTATAATACACCTCCATGATAGTCATCAATGCCATAGTGCCTAGCAGTATCTTATCGACAGTCAAGCAAGCTCAATTCAACCTTTTTGGATTGTTTTGGGATTATAATTATTCACTCGTAGAGGAGTTCATCCTGGGATTATTTCTAAGTTATGAAACCTTCTCACCTTAGAATTCACTATGTCAAGGATGATTAGTTTAGATTTCATGGGATGATGACTGAGTTTCTGAGATTTTTAACATTGACCCCTTTTATGAGTCACTCGACAGGTTCCACATGAGCAAGATTGTTCAAAAAAAAAATTGGATTTTATTCATTTTATACAAAATTCAATGATTTTACCCAATAGTCTCTAGATAATATTTCCAATGAGCCATCATTTTTCAAATTTCAACTTTTTTTTCTTATTCTATGAAGGCCACAAGTTGCATGCCTCCTAAGTGGCCAAATTTCATAACTATGGCATCCTTATCAGTTTCTATTTTAAAATGACTCAAAAGGAAAATTAGGCCTAAAATTAATGTAGGGAAGTCTGAGACCTTTCCAATGGTGTATCATATGCCAAGATTCAACAAATGGTTGTTGAGAATGAGCCTTCTCGATTTCAGGACTAGTTTTATATGACAATTTGGTGACAGTAGTTCAAGGTTTAAATAGTGATTGATATGCTTTGAATCACAAAATTAGAGTTTCCATTCTAGAGTTGACTCTGAGAAATTTCCAATAGTACATCAATTGCCTCATTTTGACATCGGATGACCTAGTTAGAGTTGTCACAAATCTTTGTATTAGTTGTGGGGCCATGGTCTAGTAAGCATACATGGAAAAGTTTTAAGTCAATAAAAATAGCACTTGGGAACCTCGTGTCAAATTTGTGGGTCTATATCATTGAAGTAATAGTCAATAAATTTATAATTATACTTTGATTTTCTCAATTGGATGTCATATGACGATGTGGCAACCTTTGCAAGTGTGAGTACCTTGCGAGGCCCACTAACAAAATAATGTTTAAAGGAAGATATTACTGGCCAAAATTGAGGGCCTAGATGACACAAAATTAATTCATTGATTGTGCAGATGTGATGGTATTGTTGGGACCTTTCCAACAACGTGCTCCATGCAACATTCCAATTTCATCTCATGTGTCTCCATGGTATCCTTTTAATGAAAATCAAGTCAACGTCAACTCAGTGGACTTGCACACAATTCGATAAATATTTAAAAACAAAACGTTTAGGGTGGGGAGAAGGGCATGCCATGCATTCCTCTTCATGTAAAAAAAATCAGAAAATTATGGAAATCAAAGAAATACAAAAGCCCCATTCTTCCTTTCCTTAGTTTATTTGCAAAACACTAATGCAGAGGAATTAGAGCTCTAGTTCAATGGAAAAATGCACAAGAGGAAAATCTGTACAATCTACAATCGGGTTGAATAGGTATGTCAAGATACCCATTCGTTGTTTTAGACTTGATGATAGCTGGATTGCATGGTTAATTTTTGGTGGTTTTGAGTTCTGTTGTCTTTTGCACTATTTTTCAAGGAGGATTTTATTGTTGGTTATGATTATTCTAGAAATGTTGGTAATAATTTGAATGTAGTATTGGTTTGTGGGAAAAGTAGAAAAAGGAAGGGGATTGGAACCTCACTAAGGCACCAAACCGAAGTCACCTTGGCCCACTTAGAAACTATTGGATTGTTGATCATGGTTAAGAGTTGGATATTAAGTGTATGAATGGTTGTAAATGATTTCTCTTTCTGCTAGTTTGCTATTATTTCCATGGAATTATTGTGTATTGTTTTACCTTTTTAGTACTATAAAGATGTCTAATTGTCACTGCCTCAGTGCCACCTCCATAAGCCACCAGGAGTGGCATGTTTTTTCATGTTCCCTCAACATTCAAACATTCCCAAAAAGAATTATATAGCAATCAAGGTTTGATTTCATCATGATATATCATCTAGGCTTAGCTGAATTTTTTTAAATGGTTGGAGCTTTACAAGGGTCTATATATATATAATGGGTGTAAGAGTAGTGCGACATAATTTTTTTTTATTTTTTTTAGTAAATAAACATATATGTTATCTTGCCTTAGTAGATAACTTGTGTGTATGAATATACATGATAGCATGCCAGTTGTTCTTCCACTATAGTGGAAACCAGAACACATGGACAGGACGATTGTTCATAGTTCCATAAATTCAAGAAAAAACGACAATTGTCGACATACAAACAAGGGGACTTGCCACCTATTTTTCCACTATCGTGGAAACCAGAACAGCCAGTGGACTGTGTGCCTCGACCACCTATCAGACCTGAACCTATCGAACTTGAGATAAAGACCACCTATCTTGACAGAGTCTAAAGATGAAGGGTTGGAAGCAAGTTGGGCAACGACTCTTCTCAGGCTCACTTGACAGGGAATCATACAGGGCATCCAGTTGTTTGTTGAAGAAACTCTGGCGGTGTTGTTGCTCGGCCAAGTCCCTTCTCATCTCAAAGATTAAGACCAGGTGGTATTTCGTGAGTCTGTAGGAGTCTGGAGTTGGGTGACTATGGTCATCTTGAGCCTGGTATTCATCCATAGTGGCAGCAATGGAGTTATATGCAGTAGCAAAGTCCATGACAGGGCCTTCGTCCATGGTGCCAGCGAAGTTATTCCTCGAGTGATCCTCCAGAGGTAAGGCTTCTTCTTCCACAATGAAACTCGTTGCAACTGACTCCTGAAAGGGACTAGTGGTGCAGGTGGTGGCCTGGTCCTCCAGGGTGGTTGACGGTAGGAAAGGAAGAAATTTCGCACAAATGGGAGGAATTTCTTCTTCCACCGAGCATCAACCATGGAGACTCTCTGTGCTGGGAGGACGAGGCTCATGTTGAGCCTACACGAACCATTTTTTCCTAGAGTAAACCGGATGGTCTCCGCCTAAAATGAGATCTCAAGAGGCATGTCCTAGGCTGTAGTGAGTTCCATGGAGACCCTCTGTACTAGGAGGCCAAGGCTTTGTAGGAGCATGTGTAGGCCAGTTATGCCCCGAAGAGCCCGAATAGTCCCTGTCTGGAGTGAGAGATCGAGAGGAAGGACCTGGGTGGTTGTGATGACTAAATCTGCTATAGTAGGCTAGCCCTCGTCGGGGCTTGCATATTTCTCGTGGCATGGCTGGGGAGAGCACCAGGCAAGATGAAATTCTAACTGAATGGGTTTAACCTTGGAGAAGAATTAACAGAATGATGTTGTTCTTTGGGTCCAAGTTTCCCATATAAAACTTCTCGCACAGTGAAAAGACCGGGAGGGCGGAGGAATTGATGGCTCCGGTAGCCATTTGTGCAGGTGTAATGGCCATAACCAAAATCGTACTGAAGCCGAGGAGCTGAGCATGGGCCTCCATTAAGGCCCAGCACACTAATCCTTGGATCTCATGCAGACTGACCATTGCGTCTGGACAGGGGGGTAGGGTGGAGGCGAGGGGCTTTAAATTCCCTCATAATCGCCTCGTCCACTGACGCGTGTGACCCATGTGTCATCCCATCTGGGGAGAGGCAGTCCTATAGAGCTAGTTCTTGGCATTGTTGTAGAAGTTGTGAGTCTTGATGTTCCAGGGTATTAAGGATGAGGTTGAGCTCTGCCTGGGTGTTGACACCTTCATTTTATAGTCGATCTGCTACTTTTTTGGCCTCCCTTTTGATGTGTGAGGGGATGATAGTGATGGGAGGAAGTAGTGAGGCTTGTAGAAGGGAGAGGGGACCTGTAAGGCGCCATCTCGATGTGATTTTTTCTGGATCCGAACCTTGGATAACTTTTGTGACCAGTGAGATGATGATTTGTGAGTCTCCCTCTACTATTAGGGGATGCAATTTGAGGCTAAGGGCTAGTTGGAGGCCTTTTATGAGGCCCCAAAGCTCAGCTGAGTTGTTCATGTCATACCACATAAAACCTGCTTTGAGGCACTTGATTTTCCCTATGTTGTCTATGATGACCGCTTTGTAGCCTATCGGGCCTAGATTACCCTTGGAAGCTCAATCGAAGTTTAACTTCCAAAACCCTGAAGGGGGGCACCTCCAAAAAGTGGAGAAGAAAGTTGTAGGGGCTGGGGGGTTGGAGAGACGGAGAGGCATATTTGGGTTGAATTTCTTCCAAGAGGTGAGAATGTTTAATTCTAGAGGGGCATTTGGGATGTCCTTTGGATTCCAAGACTGAATTTGAATTGTTTCCCAAATGTTGGTTGTAGTTATGTCCCAAACATCAGAGAGGTAGGAGGGTTGAGAGTGGAAGATACGCATGTTTCTTTCTTTCCAAAGTTGTCAAATGATAATCCTCGGAAGAAGTTTCCAGATTCTATTTAGAATCAGGATTTTACAATCCCAAGAGCCCCAATTTCTTAAAGTACTTGGAATGATAGTTCTATTACACTTTGTTTGCCTCATGATGATAGTGGCTCGATCCCAAATCTGATTACTGACCTGGCATTGATTGAATATGTGTTCCATGGTTTCTTCCTGCTAGTGGTAGATATGGCATATGGAGGGCCCAATAAATCCTCTCTTCCTTACGTTGTCCTAGGTGAGGAGCTTATTTTGTACCACGAGCCAGAGAAAGGTAGAAACCTTTGGCCAAAGTTTGGTCTTCCAGATTATGTGCCAAATGTAATGTTTTTCCTGTGCTTGAAAGTTATCTTGAATCTAATAGGCCTCCCTGATCGTGAAAGTGCCCGTTGTTGAGTATTTCCAACGGAGGATATCCTTGTCCATATTGATGCGGATTTTCCTATTATCCATTGTTTCTCGCCAAGGTTGCATCTCGACATCGTCTGGTAGATGAATATCTTGAGGTATCATTTTCCAATGGCCCCAGGGGGTGTTATGTTGGGTGTTGAGCCATAGTTCAGCTACTTTGAGATCTCTTAAGTCTGGAAGGTAGGTCTGGTAGGGGGACATGTTTTCCAGTGATTGCAGGGGAGGGAGTTTATGCCAGGCATTTGTCCAGAACTACGCACTTCGTCCATTTATTACTTCCCAGAAAGCGTGTTTTTGAATGAGTCGGCAATTTCGCCAAGATTTATTCCAAATATTGGAGCCTTGGATATGATCATTAAGCCTTATGAGTTCTTCTTGTTGTAGGCCCAGATTATATTTTTCTCGCCAGACTCATGCCCAAAGTTCATGAGGATATTTGAGCCATTGCCACCATATTTTTGCTCTCATTACGTTGTTAAGTTTCCCAGGGTCGTGGAGCCCCAATCCCCCTAGGGATGTGGGTTTTCAAATCTTATCCCAGCTGACCAAGGCCCGGGTTTTTCCCTATTTGTGACCATTCCAGAGGAATTTCCACTAAATATTTATTATGTTTTTTATGACAATTTTTGGGGCCGCCAGAGCCGTGAACATGTAGGTCAGGATGGCTTGAAGCACCAATTTCAGGAGGACAAGCCTCGCAAGGAATTTAAGGGTTCTGAAGGTCCAGGAGCTAAGGCGATTGGATATTAAGAGGATAAGGGAATTCCAGGAGGTGTTGCGAGCCATTGAGTTTGTGAGGGGTAATCCAAGGTATTTGGACGGAAGGGAGCACCCAGGGATGTTCAGGAGATGGGAGATGTGTCATTGAACTGCTGGTGGCATGTTGAAGAAGAAGAGTTGTGACTTCTCTAGATTAAAGGTGGTCCCAGAGGCTTCACTGAAATTTAAGAGTATAGTGCAAAGTTTGGCAGCTTCCCTGGTAGTGGGGGTGTTCAAGAGAAAGGTATCGTCAACAAATTGGTTTTGGGAGACTGTCTGTTGGAGCCCATGAATAGAGAGGCCTTACAAGGTTCCACTGGCAATTGAGGCAGAAACATACCTCCCCAACCCTTCCTCCATGATCACAAAGAGGAAAGGTGAGAGTGGATCTCCTTGGTGTATGCCTCGTGAAAGGGAGAAGGGCTTAGAGGGGACCCCATTGACTAGGATGGAGAAAAAGGAAGAAGAGGTAAGTTTCATGATCCAGTCTATCCAATCTGAGTTGAACCCAAAGGCAGGGATGATTTTAAGGATGGAAATTTATTTTAAAATGTAGAAACATTGGTGAATCTTACTAATCCTTCATATGCCAACTATCAAATGTTTGGCGATATTTTTGTAAAAATATTCAAATTTCTAAGGATTTTATATAGTTTGTATAAAATTTTGGCGATTTTTAAGGTAAAGTTATTGTATCTTATAGAATTTGGGCGAATAATATTTAGAATAACGAATATTTTTTTGGGAAAAAATTAGAAAATTAGCCCATGAGCAAAATTTAGCCCCTAAAATCATTCATGCCCAAAGGCTAAGAGGATTGAATGCATGTAATGCCATCTTAGTTTTTCAAAGGCTTTAGAAAGATCAAGTTTTATGAGCATACCTGGAGTGCGGGTACTCTTGAGCAAGTGGATGATTTCATGCACCAGAATGATGACGTCCATGATGTGTCGCCCCTCCACATAACCTGACTATTCCTTGGAGATGATGTAAGGGAGTATATGTTTGAGCCTGAGAGATATGACTTTTGTTATGATGTTGTAGATGACATTACATAGTGCAATCCGCCGAAACTGCTTTGGATTGGTAACACGCTCTTCTTTGGGGATCAGAGTGAGGAAAGTGGAATTAAGAGCTGAGAGTACTTGCTTTGAGGTTCTGGATTCCTCCATCAGTGGACAAACTTATTTGCGAACCATCGGCCAACAATAATGGAAGAAATCTATGGTGAATTCATTCGGCCCAGGGGCCTTGCCCAGTGGAATATCCTTAATAGCATGGTCCACTTCATCTTGCGTGATTAGTCTCATGAGGGAAACATTCTACTCTGCGGTGATTAGGGTGGGGATATGTTGAGTGACTCTTCTGATGGCTGGCGTCCTATCAACAGAGGATTCTAAGAGAAGTTCTCTGTAGTATCTTACCAATTCCTCTTTTATGTCTGCATGGTCCATAAGAGTGTTACCCTATGATCCCTCAAGCTTTATTATGCGATTGATGTGCCTTTTGTGGATCATGGAGCGGTGGAAGAAATTTGTGTTTTTTTCTCCCTCCTTAAGCCATTGAACTAAGGATTTTTTCCTCCAAAGGATCTCCTCTTGTTTGTGTCTTTCCTCAAGTTGCTTCTTTAGGGTGGTTTCCTCCTATAGAAAGGCTTCCAAGAATCCCGAGACCATGGAATCTCGTTGTACCTCCTCTAGACATTGTTCTAGAGATTGTTTTGCAAGAAAGATGTCCCCAAAAGTATTTTTGTTCTAGTCCCGTAGTTGTTGTTTGAAATTCTTCAGGCGTTGTTGGAGTTTTCACATCCATGTTCAATTTATGCATTTGCCCACCAGGTTTGGGAAAGTTCTGGGAATTCTAGGTGGGTTATCTAGAATTTCGCAAAGCAGAAGGGTTTGAACTTTGGAGTTGCCACAGTTTCCACCCAGAGCTAGACTGGCCAGTGGTCTAATCCGACCTTGGGTAGTATGTCTGCTTCAATAACTAGGCCTTCAAGCATTATGTTCTCTGAAATTAGAAAATGATCTAGGCGACTTGAATGTGTTGAGTCCCTATGTGCTTGTTAGTCCAAGTGTAGGGGCCATTTCTGGTCTCTACATCTATTAGGTTGAGGTTGTCCATGAGGTGTCGAAACTTGTTGTTGTCCTGTTCTAGGTGTTTTGTGCCCCCACTTTTTTCCTCTAGGTGAGGATGATGTTGAAGTTGCCTCCCAGTATCCACCGGTCTTGTCCTCGAAGAGTGTTGGTGTAGGCCAAACTGTCGATGAAGTGATCTTTTTCCAGGTTGAGCTGAGGACCCTAAGAATTTGTTATGATGCTTGCTTTACTTGAACCTATGACTCTGTACTTAGCCTTAAGCATTCCCACCGTTGAAAATGCAGGTTCTAGGATAATGGTAGCTGGATTCCAGAGAATGGTTAATCCCCTAGTTGCTCCTTTGGAGTCAGTATAGGTGAAGTTTCAGTGCCTCCAACATCTTCTGAAGGTTTCCTCTGCAATATTACCTGCACTTTTTTTTCCTGAAGTAGTAAGATATCCGGGTTTTCTTATTTAACGTAGTTTCGAAGAATCCTTTGTTTGGATCTTCCATTAAGACTTCTAATATTCCAAGTTATGATCTTCATCATAATTAACTACGGGAGGGGGGGTGGAAAAAGCCTTCCGAGAGGCGTTGTATTTTCCCTGAGTTGATTATGAAATTGCCTACCTCTTTGATTAGTTGATGTGCAGTCTTCTGACCCCTTCTCTTTCTTTCTTTTTGGTTTCACTTGGGATCCGAGTCGGGCTCCAGGTGTACACAAAGTCGTGAGGTGGCTCCTGTAGTGGATTCGATGAAGAATTTGTGGACTTTTCTGAGTTGTTATATCAGAATGGATTGTAGTTCTTTATGGTTGAAGGCATCCTCCATCTTATCTAGGTCAATGTTTGTGAGTTCCTTTTCATCTATCTGCATTATGATGTCACCATCATCTTGGTCTGGGATTGTTGCTGGTTTAACATAAGTTTGGGGATTCTGGCTTGGGGTTTGCTCTAAAACTGGCTCAAGGGTTTGCTTTTCCTTACCTGTTCCTTTACCCAGTGCCTTCGTTTTGTGAGGTTTTTCCACCTCCTCTGTGTCCGGTAACTTGTTGAGGGCATCAAAGGAGTTTTTGGTTGGGATTTTCTTGTTACCCATCTGCATTGCTTTTTTTGTTGCATGTTTTTTGCGCCATTGCACCTGGGTGAACCCATGTTGTTGCGTTTCCTCTGCTATTAGTCATGTTGGTGCATTGAGGAGGAAATATCTAAAGAGATGCCCATGTTCATGGAATTTCTAGCATATGAAGGGGATGTGCTCATAATCTATGGTCTGTGTCCATTCTTCATCCTGATATTCTATGGTAATCGATCCTGAGAGAGCTTTTGAGATGTTCATGTAAACACATATTCGAGCATAGGATGTGTATTTTCTCGACTTCGTAGCCTATGAAGATTTGACATATCTGCCTAGTGTGTTGTTGATGCCCGTTAGGATTTCCTCTAGCCAGATCGCATGGGGGAGGGAATACAATTGGATCCAGACTGGGGCGCATGCAAAGTCTTCCTTCTCCAAGTAGAAGCAATCTATCCAAAACCGCAGATATAGCCCCGTCGAGTCGTAGAAGTATGGACCATTTTCAAAAACCTTGTCCTTGTCCTCCAAGTTGTAGAATATGATTGTTAAGAAGCCTTTGGAGCTTAGTTGCAGTTCATAGTCCCCTTTCGAGTTCCACTAGTGTTTGAACCACTTTATGAGATCCTTCTCAAATGTCTAGATCCCTAAAAAATTTCCAATCATAGCATGGTCTTTCATAAACTGTGTGTTTTCTCCTACCCTTGTGGATTTTATTACATATTTTGGTGCTATTGGCACTTGTGGTATGCATTTACCTGCTACCTAGTTCCGAGATGTCTTTGGATGCGATGAATCGGCTTCCATATCCATGCTTTTTCCATTGCTCTATTCTTCTTGCAACAAATGCTCTCTGAGGTGTGGCGGTGGTTCAAATGAGGGCCTCCTGGCTCTGATGCCATCCATCTCGTTTTCCACCGCATTCCTATAAGAGGGGGTTTTCACCCCTCCATCTGAGGTCATATTGCGTGGACAGTGTCGCCCAGGATTGCAGGGACAATATTGTGGTGTTTGGTGCAGAGAGGGGACTGATGTCGCCGTAGGCAGCGCATACAGTGTGCAGAAACCCTAACCTGCATAAACCCTAGCCTTCCAGTTTAGAATTCCCAGGTTTGGGTTCGACATAATTATTTTTGGTTAAGGTTATGGCCTATTTCTTTTTTTAATTGGATTACAATATAATCTATGATAGAGAGACTGTACCATACACATTTCTTATAAACCTAAGTTTTGTTTCATACACTTGAGATAATGGTTGCCTATATAAATATCACATTTTTGTTATTGTGGTATGTTTGCCTATATAAATATCACATTTTTTCCTAAAAATAACTTACAATTATTTTTTACTAAACTTACTTTTCTATCAAATTTACTTTTACATTTCACCTTTCCTCTTAAACTTACTTTTCCATCAAACAAGTTCATTTTTGACCAAACATTTATTTTGATAAAAAGCCTTCAAACACTACAACTACATACCAACACAGTTTTTTCCATATTTCTATAGGAGTGAATCCTATTAAATTGTTTAAAAGTTTAATTAAAACCAGATATAACTACACACCAACACAGTTTTTTCCATATTTATAAAGGAGTGAATCTTATTAATTTGTTTAAAAGTTTAATTAAAACTAGATATAACTAACCTTTTTAACAAGTTTTAATGTATAATATATATTTAATAACATTCTTATTATCAAAATATTGATAAAGCCATTTTATAACAAAAAAGTGTGTAAATTTCTTTTAAGGAATTCAATTAAAAAGGAAGCCCAACAAACCAAATCTACACAGTTTGATATATGTCAAACAAATAAAATCAATACATCTAGAAACAATGCAAATTGCAAGAAAAAAAAAAAAGAGTAAATCGAGCAGGCTCATCGTTGTGGAGCAAGTGGCTCACGTCTGCATGTAGGACAGGAGATTTTACGAGCAAACCATTTGAGAATGCAGCGTGAATGATAAAGATGGTTGCATGCCAATTGTTTTGCACTCTCCCCATTTCTAAACTTTTCGTAACAAATTACGCAAATCACTTCATCACCCTCCTGCCGAATTATAACGTCCGGCAACCTATCCACTATTTCTGCAGGATTACTACTTACAACTTCGTAATTCATTTCAATACTGATAATTTCAGGTTCGAAATTGAAGTTATATGTATTCTCCTGTATATGTTGCATGATCTGACGCAAACTGAATCTGGAATTCCATATAATTTGGCGATAATCTAGTATGTATCGAATTACAATGATATTTTCAGCCAATGTAAATGTTGAGAGATAGTCTTCATTCACATCTTCATCACTTACAATTATCCTGCCGCGTTGTACGATCTCTCCTCGCCATCGATCATCTAATTCACGTATATCAACATTCTCTGAGAAATTCTCTAATTCCCGAGGGCCGAGGTGAACCGACTCATAAAAAGAAGATCCAGGCCCATTATTAACAATCACGCTCGACACCAAATGTTGTCCAACATTTTCATCTTCAATTCTGTTCGTTTGGGTTGTTGTGTCGTCAGCTGAGTTTTGTAAAGAATCAGAAATATTACCTGCGTGGAGCTGGGCTTCCACGCACCTCATAATATTCAGAACTAAGTCTCTGTCATATACCGTAGCTCTGTGCCGCTGCGAGTTGAAAATGGAAGCTTCCATTATTTCGAAATGACCGAATTCAAATATTGGTGTAGAATTTCCCGCAATGTAAAGATAGAACTCAGACTAGCAACCACTGCCTGAAGATAAAATAATGTAAACTTAAAACTCAGTACGATATTATAATTTTTTGTCTGTCGAAATAATGGTTGAAAGTGGTATTATATATATATGTTCTATTACTTCTTTCCTGAGCAATTAGTTTTCAAAGCCGACATGAGCACACGGCGATCTTTTCTCGATGGCCAATACCATCCATATAATCAGCATGCTAAAAAAGTCAACGGAAATCAAAAGTAGACTTTTTTCTATTTTAGGCAGCATCCTTACCATGGAACAAAGTCAACGGAAGTCAAAAGGTGACTTTCCTCTATTGCCTTTTGACTTTTCTCTCCTCGTTGAAGGAATCTCCAATTGAATTGAATTAAATTAGTAATCTACAATTGAATTAAATTTAAGTTGGGCGTAATATTAATTATATATTTAAATCATTTTCGATCATTCAAATACCAACATTAAGTGATTTGGAGATTGCTTATACAAAGGATTGATGGGCTTTTACTTTCTAAAAAAAGGGTGATTTGAAGATTGTGAGGATTGATGGCTTTTTATTCTCTTCACATTTTGAAGATTGTGTAGTTATTTTATTTTGAAAGTAGTAAAAATTATTACCATTATATATTAATAATAAAAATAACAAATAAAATTTTAAATAAATAAATAAACTGTTATAATTTTGATAATTTTGAGGTTGGTTATATTTTATAAATTTATTTTAAATAAATTATTATTATTAATGAAAAAAAAGTAATTATTTAATTATTCAATTATAAATATTTACAGGAAAGGTAATTTTATGAAATACAAAGTGGAAGTGGATTAAATATGAAGTTACTTGAAAGTGTAATAGAAATGAAGTTACATGAAGGTGAATTAAATATGAAGTTATATGAAAGTGGATTAAAAAGTAAAAGTAGATTAAATATGAAGTTATGTGAAAGTGGATTAAAAAGTAAATTGAAAGTATTTGGTGATGGTTCCTAGAGGACTTTCGAGTTTGTATTGAGTTATTTTAGTGCCTCTTTTGGGGGTCTTCATTGGCGGGTTCCCTATGTTTAACCTTGTTACTATTTCTACACGGAAGTTTTTGGACATTTGGTGGCGGCCTAAACATGGAGGTCTCGTTTAACAACTAGCCATTGTCATGGACTCTCTAGAACTTACTGGAGATGACAGGGGCGTTATGAGGTTGTCACTTATGTCAGTGTTTTTTTTTTTTTTTTAACCTTCGTTTTAACTGCCTTTATTGATCTTGGAGGTTACCTTGGCTTCTCCCCTCAAGGAGGCCCTAGTGGAAGCTAGGTGGCGCACTCTCCATTGTTTTGAAGCTCCCATAACAAAAGTTGTCGTCAGCGCACTTATGAGTGTGACTGACAAGGAAGCTTGGGAAAAGGCTGAATTATTTAATCTGCCTGCAACGTTTATTACCTCTACACTTCAATCACCTCGAGAGTTATTAACCTTGGACTCGACACTTCCCCCAATTACGAACTCGCTTTTTGATAGGGGTGATGCTCCTTTAGTGAAGTTAGATGTTGGTTCCTTTGTGGATACTCCCTCTGTGAGAGTGGATGCTACCCAAGGCTACAAGCGTCTCGATTGTGCAGCTACTCTGTCACTTGTTGGTGCTAACGTTGTTGCGTCAAAGCCTGCACCCCTGAGGTTTATTGGTAAAAAACCTTGGCTACCAAATCAATCTCGACGCAAAATGGTGTTGGGTGACGACCTTGGCTTTGATGAAGCAGTTTCTTTAGCGTTAAATGCTCTGGTTGGTCGGTTCTCATATCGCTCGAGGTGTTCCACTCCACTTTCTACCTGGGTGAAGTTGCATTGGCTACCCATCCTGGGTTATGAGATGGAGATTTTCTACCTGCCGAGAGGCTGGTTTGGCTTCAAGTTCCACTCGACAAACGACACCTCTAAAATTCTTGATAGGATCTGGTCCTATGACGAGGGGAGCATGATGCTAAAATGTTGGAGGATTTCCTTTGATCCTGCGCAGGATTACTTCCAGTACAAGCACCTTTGGGTTCTCCTACCCAGGTTACCTCTGAATTTTTGGAATGTCAAAGCTCTGACTGCTATCGGAAATGCTCTTGGTCGATTCATCAAAGTTGATGACCAATCACTTCCTGCTCCGGACAAAAAGATGGGAAATATTTTGGTGGAGGTTGACATCCATTCGGGCTTGTTGGAGACATTGGATATACAGTGGGGTAAACATTTTTACTGACAAAAGATGGACTACATGGGCCTACCCTTTCGGTGTACATTTTTTCGCAGGACCGAACATTTGAGAAGTGATTGACAGGGCTTCGTGGAGGAGGAGGAGTCGGAAAACACTCGGCTCAGGAAGGCGCTTAGATGTGACTCGCTAGGCGTGGACTCCTTTGAATGAGATGTAAATTTCTCTAGGACCTCAGACTCTCCAAAACAAGCAGTCTCTGCCACTATCACAGGTAAACTCCAAGCATTATGTCCTTTTTTTCATTCACTTACGTCTTGGGAAAAACTTTCCTTGGACTCTTCGTCTTCACCAGTGGCTAAGCCTTTGATACCTTCTTATGCTACTAAGCTAGCTACTAAGGTTTTTTCCCCTACTATGGAGGGTATTCCACAGTTCTTTGTGAGGGACACGGATACGCTCAGTCCAGCCAGGGTAAACACTCCTCTAGAGGAGCCTAGAAAATGTCTTGTATCACCTGACTATTCCTCTCCCACGACAAGGGCACATTTAACCGAGGATGTTATGTTTTCCAAAGGAAATCGGGTGGCTAATGAGGAGGGAGGAAAGATCATTTTGTATTATCGAGGTATAGGGAGTCTGAACCAGGGGAGTGCTCGTTGGGGGAGACATTTGACTCCTTAGTCCCACTACTCTATGAGGTGAACTCTACTATCCCGCTTCCTACTTATCAAGGGAGAAATGTTTTAACACGTTCGGGTTCTACTGAACTTGTTGGCTAGTCGGGGAACTGGATTGGGGGAGTTGGGAATGTTTACACCTGGTCAAAAGGCTTGGGTTTCGAGACTTCTCCTATAAAAATGAGAAGTGCTCGTAAAAAGGCCACCTGCTCAACTTGTGTACCTGAACCACACTCATACTCTGTAACTGAATCAGGGGTGCTTAGAGGCATGAAAGCCCTTGCTCGGGCTAAACCATGATCTTACTCACTTTAAATCTTAGAGGGGTGGCGGGGACCCTAAAATTGGCCTCCATGCACAGATTACTTAGGAAAACCAAACCTGATATTATTTTTTTACAAGAAACACTTGTTGACAAGGAGAAGGCACGTTTGTTTATGTTAAAGATCATCCCTGGTTGGTTATCTTGTGTTGTTAGCTCTGTGGGAAACTTGAGTGGTCTCTTGGTGACATGGGATCCCAATAAATTTGTTATGGAGCCTTCACTCTACTATGGGGGCATTTTTTTTTTCTGGCATCTCTTTAGAAAATAACAAGCATATTTGTTTACTCAATGTCTATGGTCCCTACAATGAGAGAAAAGTTTTTTGGGATCAGGTGGCTGGGAGTGGTTTGTTGGATACTAAAAATTTGATTATTGCAAGAGACTTAAATTTCACTATAGGTGTTGATGAGGTCTGGGGAGCGACGACACAACTGGATAATCTTGCGGGATATTTTAAACTTTTGCTCCAGGATTATCATTTGGTGGATATGATCTTGGATGATTTGGTACCAATGTGGAGAAATGGCAGATTTGGGGTTGATAGTATTGCAAAGCGGTTGGATCATATTTTGATTTTAGAAAGTTTTTTATGTGAAGTGGGTACGTATCGATCATGGGTTGATCTTCCATATGTCTCGGATCATGCGCCAGTAATAGCTCAATTTTATTTTCAACATTTTTCGGTGGCCTATCCATTCAAATAAAATCCATCTTGGATGGTAGAAGAAGAATTCACAGCTATAGTAAAAGAGGTTTGGATGGACACTGGTTCCCTAGTGGAATATGATTTCCAACGTAGATTTGTGTGGAAATTAAAAGTGCTAAAGTCTCGGATAAAAACTTGGGCAAGACTACGACAGTGCGCAAAACAACACAGTCTGGAAACATTGTAGGAGGAGCTCAGGGTGGCATACTCAGGTTTGCAGAGGGATGGGATGGACCCTACATCTAATAGTCACTTAAAATCCTTGGAGGCAAAATGAAATGTAATCCTTCACCAAGAAAAGGAACTCTGGAGGCAGAAAAGTAGAGTAGTCTAGTTGAAATGTGGGGATCAGAAAACTAAGTTTTTCCACAACTACACCAACACTAGAAGGAACAAGAAACACATTTGGGAGATAATGGATGAGAATGGACAGATCCATAGAGGGAAAGAGGAACTCAAAAAAGAAGCAAATGGACACTTTAAAGGTTTGTTTGAATTTCACTCCCATACTTCCCCTGTGGAGCAAGTTAAGATTGTCAGGTTGTTCTCTCATTTTTTCACAGTGGAAGACTCCTTACACATTGATCACCCTTGCACGAAACTAGAAATTTTGGAAATCTTAAAGCTATTTGCAAAAGATAAAAGTCCATGCCCGGACCGCTGGACGGTTGAATTCTACATCCATTATTTTGACATTCTTGGAGATGATCTGCTGGAACTAGTGGAGGATTCAAGGACCAAAGGAAAGGTACAAACATCACTAAATTCTACTTTCCTAGCGTTGATTCCAAAGGAGAATAAACCACTGACTTTCGGTGATTACAGAGCCATTGTGCTCTGTAAATTATGCTATAAGTTGATAGCAAAGGTGATTGCAAATAGAATAAAACCTATTCTCTCGAGGGCATTGTCAAGCAAACAACTTGGTTTCTTAAAAGGAAGGCAGATTTTGGATGCCATAGGGACAACGCAAGAGTGTCTACATAGTTTCAAAGAAAAGAAACTAAAATCTCTTATTTTAAAGATGGATTTAAAAAAAGCATACGACTATGTTAATTGGGACTTTCTTCGCTTAATTCTTGTCCAAACCGGTTTTATCATTTCTTCCACAAACTGGATTATGAGTTGTGTAGTTATCTCCTCATTTTTGTTCTAATAAATGGTGAGACTTCCTCGTTTTTTCATAGTGAACGTGGCTTAAGACAAGGATGTCCACTCTCACCTCTGTTATTCATCCTAGTTACGAAAATCATAAGCCTATTGTTGAAGAAAGGACAAATGGAGGGAAGCTTGATGGGTGTTAAGGTCTCTAGGATTATAAAAATACTACATCTTATTTTTGTCGATGATATTCTCATCATGACAAAGGCTTCACTAGAAGAGTAGATGGTGATTAAATCACTACTAGAACTTTTTTTTTGTGCCTCGGGCTTAAAAGTAAATTTAAATAAGTCAACCTTCCACCACTCGGGGGTACAAGAGGAAGCCCTGGAAAAGCTTAAGGAATCTTTTACCTTCAATTTTGTGGAGTTGTCCAAAGGTTTTAGATATCTGGGGTATTTCATAAAAGCGGAGAAAACATCCTTCGAAGATTGGATATGGCTTATTTTTAAGTTTGAAAACAGGATAAAACATTGGTGTAATCGTTGGTTATCACTCGAGGGTCACTGCATTCTTGTAAAGGCAGTTTTAGAATCACAACTTGTTTATTGGATGGCCCTAGTGGCGGTCCCTGTTTCTATTCTCACAAAGATCCGTCAATTGATTTTTGATTTCCTCTGGTTGAGTGGTTTCATTGCACATCGTTTTCACCTCTGCAACTGGGATATGCTCTCAAAGTCGAAGCACTTAGGAGGGTGGGGACTTAGGAATCTCTTCCTTTTCAACTGTGCCTTGGCTGCAAACTCACTATGGAGTGTTCTGATGAAAGATGGGATTTGGAACCAGGTGATCAAAGACAAATATATCCCCTATAATTCAGTTTCTACTTGGCTCAAATCAGCTACAGTTTTTCAACCTTCGGCTTCGCAGATTCAGAAAAATTTCTTGAAATCAATGCCTTCCATTACTCACTAGTTAAGTTGGAATCTTGGCAATGGGATTTCAGTATTAATCAACCCAGAAAATATTTTTGGCATTGGTGATTCCTCTTTACTCTCTGAGTATCTCCTAGTGGCCTTAAAGAATAAAAATATCCATTATCTTTACCAAGCCAAGGCTTAGTCCTCCATGGGATTTATAACGCGACAGTGGAAAATAAGCATAGAGTTGGGACTTTCGGGGTCCATGGCTACCGAATGGAATTCATTCTGCAAGGCACTTATCGATTCGGGCATCTATATACATCCTAGAGATGATATCTTAATTTGGAATGGAGGATATCAATTGGGCACTCTCACTGTTAAAAATGTTTATAATGCTCTGGCGAAAAAATTATAGCCTCATCAGATTGCAGGGTGGAGGAGGCATTTGTGGACTTGGGATCTATCCTATAAGATTAAATTGTTTATTTGTCTTTCTCTAGAAAACAAAATATTAACCTGGGATATTCTGTAGAAAAGAGACTGGGAAGGCTCAAGTATTTTCCCACTTTGTTACAGGGACTCTGAGACTTCTCTACACTTATTTGTAAACTGCTCTTTCACTCACAAACTATGGCAATTTTTACATACATTTTTTATCCTTAGTTCACCATGGGGAGGAAACTCTCTAATGAATTTCTTAGACACCTAGTTGAAAAAGGAAAAGGTTTATGTTACTCTTCCCTCATTGGCATGTTGGTACATTTGGCTGGAAAGAAATAAGTGTTTGTTTGAATCTTGTATTCCCTCCCTCCAGGGGGTTGGCATTAAAATTAGAGGGATGGTGGAAAAATCTTATGCTTTGTGTCCTCAAAAAAGGAAAAGTAACAGAATAAAAAAGACACTTGACATTACCCTGGCCTCCATGTGTTGGTTTGATGGTGCAACCCAAGCAAATGGGATTTTGAGTGGGCCTGGGGGTGTTATTAAGATATCTGGAAATACTATTTACAGGTGGACGCTCAACTATGGGCCAGGAAAAAACACAAGGGAATAACTCCTTGGTGTGTGAGCTTCCTTACCCTTGGCTTATCAGCTGGTTATTGATTAGTTACAAGTCCTAGGGGACTCAAAAATTGTGATAGATTGGCTAAAATTTAGGGGAAATTTGCAAGTCTCTTCACTTGTGGGATGGATGGACGAGATTCTGAATCTCATAAAATCTTTCAACACCATTATATATGATCACATCTATAGGGAAGAAAATGAGGAGGTGGATGCCTTATCAAAAAAAGCTCTACAGGTGCCAGAAGGGAAGATCCACTACAACAAATGGAAGGATGGCCACGAGGGCCCCCCTCTATTTTTGTGCCTCTATCTATTATTTGGTTATCACATACATATTGGGAGATTGTTGTGATATTTTGCTAGAACTGGATCCCACTTTTATTTCAGTGTTAAAAGTAACTATGTCTCACCTTTAGTTACTCTGCCCTTTTTTGGGTTTCAACTATATGTAATAAGCACTTGACAGTCTGTCTTGGTATGACCATTTGGTTTGTGGTTTTTTTGGAGATAGATGTAATTCCACAGCTTTGTAATTTTTGAGACCATATATATTAATATATTGAGAAATTTTCTGCTGGAAAAAAAGTAAAGTGAAAGTGGAGTAAAAGTGCACATGGTTTTAAACCCATGGTGGTATTTTTCCCATGGAGGCTTAATTTTTTTTAAATATTCATTTTATTTCAAAAAAATAAAAGGTATTTTTACATCAAAATATTATTTGAATATGATGCAGATAAAGGTGCTTTCATGTACAATTTATTATAGTTTTTTATATACATGACATAAAACCCATGGTGGTATTTTTCCCATGGAGGCTTAATTTTTTTTAAATATTCATTTTATTTCAAAAAAATAAAAGGTGTTTTTACATCAAAATATTATTTGAATATGATGCAGATAAAGGTGATTTCATGTACAATTTATTATAGATTGAGGAGTAGGGGCTACATTTAATTGCATATGTGCAGAGGAAATGAACTTCTCCCAAGCTATGTTTCGCTTCTTCAACTCCTCCATCACAAGCATCCTAATCAATCCTGAGTGAAAAAAACTTGAGTCCACAACCTTGGACTTGGCTTGGACCCTGTCAGCCATTTTCCCCATACTCCTAAACAAATAGAAATGGATGTCCATGAGGTATTTGCCTATGAAGTGCAACAAAAGTCTAATGTGGTATTGGTAAATCATATTGAATCTGCCCTCAAAGGTAAAATACCTCTGGATCACCTTTAACATCTTGTCAAATCACTCAACCAAGGGGCTCCTAGGAACTCCCTTTGATAGGTTATCTCCCTAACATTCTGGTTTGAGGAAATCTTTAGAGAAGGTTGCATTAAGATTCATGGATTTAAACCATCTTTCACCTGTGTTGGGTATCTCAGTGGCTATTGCAATGGTGGCTTCAGATACCTCCAGTTCAAGGGTTCCCACCTTGGTTTTATTTCCATCAAAATTCAAAGAAAATTCTTTGGCTACCTCAGGGTGTCCCCTCTGCATATTCAGACAAAAATTGAGACATCCAACTCACTGGAAGACCTTTCTAATCAAAGGTTCAGTATCAAATAACTGCATATCATAGGGCTCGGTCCTGACTACACTCCCACCCTTGTGAGCCTTATTTTTATGAGGTATATCCATTTGCTTATAATATGAGGAAAAATAATACAATAATCTGAGAGATGTGACAGACCAAACAAAGAACAGACATCTTAGGATTTGGAATGATGGTCTTTTTACAAGTTGGCTTCTTCTAAGGCTTCAGAGTTTTCCTGCCTATTTGAATTCTGAGCTTATAAAAGGGAAACTGATGGTTAAGAAATGTAATAACACCCTTCAGGAAAATATTTATGCAAGGAGGAAGAAGCTGCCAAAAATTTAAGCTAACATTTCACCATCATTTGCAAGGTTATCACAACTTTAATTAACAAGGCTCTTTACACTTCCAGCATAAACAGACTTTAGACTTGAAATAAAAATTGGAAATTTAAAGGAAATGAGCTAATGCAAGTTATGTGATCAGAGGATAACGATGTTGAGTTTGATGCACAGACTCACAACTCTAGAGCAGGGGATCCGTAGCATAATTCGTAGAAGATTTCACAGTATAACAACAAGGGCCAAGAAAGAGATAGGCACAATGGTTTTGACAACAAGATTTGTTCAATTGTAGTAAAAGAAGCTGAAAATACTACAACAAACTGATAATTGGTGATAGCAAAGGTAAAAGAGGCAAATTGGTAATATAGAGCATCAATTCGCAGTGCCCAGGAGGGGAAACATAAGCATATCCTTAATCCGATCTTCAACAGAACTCAAAAAACTCAATGAGTACCTAGACACTGTGGCTTGATAGTAGTGTTGATTGGGCCTAAATCCCCTGACTCAACAGTAGGAACCAAACCCACCACTGAGGCCTAATTAGAATCTGCAGCGTTTAAGATGGAATGGTTCTCCAGATCTTGAAATCCGACCGATTTATCATTGGGCTTTATGTTTTCTTGTGAAGGCTCTTACTTCAGTTAGGACAGTTCTTTTTCTGTATTTCTCTTGGGTGGGGCTGGTGTGAGAGATGCAAGCCAGTATAAACCAACTTGACAAATAACAGGACAAATTTTTAACTATTGGGAAGAGGTCGAGCTTGGGATAACCCGCTACTCAAACGTGCAGACAATGATTCTATGCCAAAGGGCCTAGTACTAATACATTAACCAAATGAGAGTCCAATTACTATTTGAGAGAAACTATTTAACAGAAAGAAAACACATATGTAATCAAGATCACGGTAAGAAAAATAATTCATCTACCATAACATTCATCACATAACAACACAACGATTTATCTTCATCATTAAAGCAAAGAACATCAAAACATTGTACCAAATAACTTGACAACAAAATTAATTACTATTACTCATTTACTGCATCATTCATGGAACAGGAAAGGAAGTAATTCTTTTCCAACTCCAATCACATGCATCTGATGAAAATAGCTTGTCTTTGGTCCAGAAGGACTTCTTAATTCATAATAGTCTCAAAATAATTATCCACAACAAAAAAGAAAGAGTTCTTACAACAACCATCGACCTTTGTTCATTGGTCGATGTCTCTATTTATAATATCAAGTTTAACTATAATTAATGGATAAATATAGTTTGCGACAAACAAAAATTGCCACGTGGCGTGACCATCCAATAGTTTCTTTAACAGTCCACCCGAGATGTCTCTTCAAAAGGGTGGCTTCTTTCATATTCAGACCAGTTGATAAACAGATCTTCATAGATTTGGGCCCATGGGAACCTGTGTTGTTCCATTAGGGAAGCATATATTCCTTTGATATCCACTACATGCGGTCGGTACTTCACCAAACTGGAGTTCATCTATTGCAACATGGCTCGAGCTCTGATCGGGTGTTCCACGAATTGTTGCACTTGCCCTGGCTTTGCATTGGTGACCTTTGCGCACTCTTCGACCCATAGTGAGTCTTGCTCGCCATGTATCTTGAACACGTCGCTCAGGTTGAAAAATTCATCAGGGGTACCGAACTCAGGAAGCCTGATATACTTCATCGCTTCGACGATTCAATTTCGGCGTTTCTTTCAGTTCTTCACCAGGGTCACAAGACGAACTCTGTTCGGTAGTCAGGAGGATTTTTCTGCAATCAAAGTAGAGGTAGTTTAGTGATTAAGCAACCTATGATAAGACATAAACAAACCGAAAATATTAACACGTACCTGCGTAGCTCGCTAGTCCCCATCATTTTTAATACTTACATGATCCCGGAAGCACCTGTGAATGACCTGTGATGACCTAGCCAAAGTTGTCGCTTCTCTTTGGCAGACATGAGCACACAATCTGTCACAGTAACCACTTGACCTTTGGGGCCAGGATAAGACATCGGGGTGGAGCGTGTGCATATACGCTCACAGAATTCTAGATCCCGTAATAATGAAGTCGTTAAATGCCTCCAGGATCCGTATTACCAAGTGTGTCAAATATCATTCATTAATAATGGAAGCTAGGAAGTTTAAAGGGATAGGGATGACTGTACCGTGTGTTCCCTGCAACCCTGATAGACGACGTTTTACGTGTTCTTGATCGCATCTGTTGATCATTTGTGGCGCGTTCAAACTTCAAAACATCATGTCGCGAGGTGCAAGTGGTTTATTGGCACGCTCTGTTTAGCTGCTTCGTTTCTCTATAAATACCCAGAGTTCTGTGGGGAATTCTACTCATATGTCGGGCCTATACTTCCGTAATTCTGGTTTGGCGAGTTCATCTTGGAAAAAACCCTTGTAGTAGCCTTCGTCATCTACAGACGCCCGAATCTCTACGTTGTTGCATTATGGGGTCTCCTTCCAATATGGGACGGGGTCTGCGATGTAGCCGGAGTGCCCGGCCAGAGCCACAACATACCTGAGACTCTTTCTTATTAGCTTCTCGTGTACTTGAAACTCCAATAGGAGGTACAAGCCCTTGCTTGGAGACGGTGTCAGCATCTCCAACAAATCTTGGGGTGGAAAAAAATACGTCTAAAAGAGGCATGCTGGGAACCGCGCCTTCTCAGGAACCAACACCATGGGGAAAAGGGAGGCCTAGAAAGGATATGAAAATAGGGGAGGAAGATCGCCTCCTGGCTGAGCTAAGTGTACGTCCAGTCGTTGAGGAGTCTGTGAGGTTTACCCATTGGTTGGAGCCAGTTGGGACTACTGGTAGAGGAGGCGGGAGACGAAGGGGAAAGGAGAAAGCGCCGGTTTCTCCCATCGAGAGCCCCACTTAGCAATTAGAGCTGGCTAAACTTGTGATAGCTGAACTCTACCAAGAAAATACAGAGTTGCGGCATCAGTTGACGGAAAAAGACCAGGAGATACCATCGTCACAGGGTCATGTAGGAAGCATTATTTGGCTGTAGAGACGACTTCGGGAAGCACAAGATACAATTGTGCAGCTGCGTGAGGCACAACGGGAGGCGGAGGAAAAGAACCCATTCCAAGGTGCGAGTAGTAACCTAGGAAAAGGTTCATGTGTGGGAGAGGCTTAGTAGATGATCCTGTGCCTTGCATTCTCCCGAGCGATGCTTGGACAAATTTCCCCTTTTTCTCTTTTGTTGCAAGGATATATGTGGTTTTACTGCCACCGGGCCGGTTGGTCGTGGTGTCGGCATGGCTTAGTTGTATGTGATCCAAACTAGGCGGGAGCCTTCAATACTAAATATCGGAAGTATTTTGAATGTATTATGCTTTCCTATGGATGTAAATAGAACATTAATCGTGTTTTCTTATCACAAATTATTAGTCTGCACAAATCATTAGATCTTGTAATTGTCATTGTTGTACTGTGGGTCTATTGATACGTTTCCTTTTGTAAAATTTCTAATATCAATAGATGTTTCTGTGGCGTTATCAACCCTGGATCATTAAAAATGTTTAGTTATAAAAGGCATTCGTTGGTAGGTAAGGATCTTACTTGGGACCTTGCTCGCATCGAAAACACTAACAAAAGACCAGATACTACGGGTGCCGATATCGGGTGGCATCGGGAAAAGAAAATAATGTAAATTTTTTTTTTCTTTGCAGATTTACACATGGTAATGTCTTTAATGCCAAAAAATGTATCAGGGGTTGGAGGTCGGCAATGTCACTCTTCCTTTTGCGCGGCAGTTACTATTACATATTGCTGCTGAAACCAAATGGATCAGCCTTCGGCAAAATCCTTCCTAGGGTTTATTCATAGGCAAGAAATGATTTCATCGGCCGACGCTGATGAAAGTCGGCATTCGGCTACTTTAGCTTCCCAAACGATTTTCGCCACCTTTAACTTTCATCGATGCCAAACTTCTCAAGTGAGTCAGGGAAAATTTTGGGTCACCGATTCCTTGAGTAGTAATTAAGCCTCTTTAATATTTAAGATGACTCTTTGTTTCATGTTCAAGCAGTCTTTAATTAATTTAATCATGAAATATATAAGATAGGCAAAGGTATCGCTTTCATGTTGAAGTGAAAAATGTCAATGCAGAAGATCGTGTGGTACCCAAAAAATGTAAATGGTCACAGACCTTTTTTAGGGTCTGTTGAGTACTCAACAAATGGTGATTCACTGAGCGGATGCAGAATCTTTGTTCCTCTTTCATTTCCCTTGAGGTATTTCTGAACCACAAGGTAGATATCTCTGACACTTCTTTTATGCGTATTAACCGAGCTTATTATTATTTTTTTTATTAGTATTATTGGAAGTATTGTTTTAGGGCTTGGCCATTTACTGGGAGGGCGTCAGGTTCCCCCCTCAAATTTTGCAACCGATAAGTGCCTGCCCTGATCTTCTCAGCGACTTGGAAAGGCCCAAGCCACAGGCTCTGAAACTTGGAATGTTTCCCTTTGGGTTCATTTTCCCTATCCCACTTTAGGACTAAGTCTCCTACCTCAAAAATATTTTCTTTAGCCTTATGCTTATCAAACCACCTTTTCACTATTTGTTGATGAGATAAGAATTTTGACTTAGCTTTTTTCTCTCTCCTCTTCCAGCATGAGCAGAGTATTGATTCTTTGTTGCATGGCTGATGACGGTTCCTCATTGGAATCTTGGGCCAATTGAAGAGACGATAGATAGAGCGTGTTTGGGAGGATGGATTCTTGCCCGTAGACTAAAAAGTATGGGGAATTTTCTATGGCTTCTTTGGGGGTGACCCTATCGTCCCATAGGGCATTATGAAGTTGATTATGCCAATTTATTTGGTTATCTGTAACCATCTTCTTTAGTATCCTTACCAGGTTCTTATTGGTTGATTCTACCACACCGTTTCCTTGAGGGTAATAATTTGCAGAGTACTTGATTATGATTCCTTTGTCCAGAGAAAACTCTATCAATAGGGTAGAAGAGAAGTGAGTTGCATTATCAAAGACTAAAACAGAGGGGACACCAAACCTTGTGATCAGCGATTGTTCTATAAATTGGATCGCTATCTTCTCATTTACATGAGTCAAAGGAATGGCCTCTGCCCATTTTGTGAAATATTCGGTGGCAGTAAGAATGTACTTGTGCAGTTTTGAAGAGCTAGGCGTAATTTCTCCTATGATATGCAACCCCAACTACTCAAAAGGTCTAGAGACAATCATAGGCTGAAGTGGGATTGTTTCCCTTTTCTCCTTGCCAAAACTTATTTGACAAGTCTTACAATTCCTAGCGTAAGTATGAGCATTCTTGAACAAACTGAGCCAATAATAACCAGCTCTCATAATTTTATGAGCAGTGGTGTTCCCTGCAAAATGTCCTCCGGCAGGACCGTCATGGAGTTCCTTTAACACTTTATCAGCATCTTCTTTTTCAAGACATCTTAACAATACCCCGTCATAGTTGATCCAGAGGAGTACTAAATTTATAAGGAGATATTGCATGGATTTTAATCGGAGGGATCTTCTCTCTCTGGGGTTGAGGCTTTCGAGACAAGTCTCGTGATGTAGTAGATAAGCTAAATCCTTGTACCAAGAGTCTCATCCTGGGGAAATGTATGCTACTTCACCACACCATAGTGCTATTTCATTTTCCCACCCGGGATCTTCATTTACTTGATCTTGAGCTTCGGCTGCAAGCTTGCACAAACCTTGTCCCTTTACTAGCTTGGCGAGTTTTATATCTAGATCAAATTCTTGGACTACTAACATCCAGTTCCCTCTTCTTTCTCCCATTTCTTATTGGGTAAACAAGGATTGGACTACAGGGTGTGGCACAATCACCCTAGTGTGATTCTTGAGGATGTAAGACCTGAAATGCTTTACTGCCTTATAGACCGCGTAGGCCTGTTTGTATATTGCGAGATAATTGAGCTCAGATCCTTGAATATTGGTACTCATAAATGACACTGGGGATTCGTTGTTGTCATCATCCTTCTGAGTCAAAACCGTAGCTAGCGATTGGTCAGAAGCGAAAGTATACAGATTAAAGTCCCTAGTGAAATCAGGACTTCCCAACACCGGGGCTCGGGATATGGCAGCTTTGATATTGTTGAAAGTGTCTTTTTGTTCATCATCCCACTTAAATTTGGAATCCTTGCGAATTATCTTTTGTAAGGGTTTGATGATTTCGCAAAGTCGAGACTGAATTTCCTTACAAAATTGACTTGCCCGAAAAAGGACTGCATGGCCTTCTTGTTATGGGGTAGCAGAAGTTGATCTATGGCCTTAATCCTTTTGAGGTCTATGTGAATTCCCGCTTGAGATATAATATGACCTAACAACTTACCTTCTTTGACACCGAAGATAGTTTTCTTAGGATTCAGTGATATATTGTATTTTCGGCTTCTTTCAAAAGTATGAGTTAAGTGTTGGATGTGCTCTTCTCTATTCTTCGAATACACTGTTACGTCATCTAAATATACTACCACACACTTATTTATAAGTCCCCGAAATGCCACATCCATGGCCCTTTGGAAGGTCGTTCCTGCGTTAATTAAGCAGAAAGGCATGCATTTATAAGCGAAGGTTCCCCATTTGGTTCGGAAGGTAGTTTTTAATCGATCTTTCTTCGAAACCAACACTTGGTTGTATCCTGAGAAACCATCTAGCAGAGAGAAAATTTTCGATCCCGACACGGTTTGTAGGAGTTTCTCCATCGATGGGACGAGATCATTTTCCTTTTCTAAAGCTTTGTTGAGGTTCTGAAAGTCTACGCACAGTCGGATCTCTCCCAATTTTTTCCTCACCAGAACAAGATTTGCTACCCAGGCAGAATGCCTAACTTGGAAAATTATCTTCGCATCTAAAAGCTTCCTTAACTCCTGA
>JZKD02S0898874.1:840217-877798 GCA_000966675.3 Picea glauca
AACTTGCGGTGATGGTATATGCTTCCTCCTTGTCGGATGAGAACTTGGCTCCACAAGTTGACCTTCTCCTCTTGTGAGTTTCAACCTTGTGAGCATCAGAAACAAAACTTGAAAAACAATCAAGTCTTCAAAAACCAATGCTCTGATACCAACTTGATCTAAAAATGAAGAAGACTTGAAAATCTTGAAATTATTGCAAGTAAATGTTATGTGTTAAAAGCAAATGGATCAACTTTGCAACACATAAATTTAAGGATTACTTATGCAAAATACACATAGACAGCAGCATAATCAATGAACATAAGCACATAAAACACAGCAATTGATAAAGGAGTTTACCCCTCTCTTGGGCTACATCTCTTGGTCCAGCTTCCAATGGATCATTATTATTAATTGCTCAAAGTGCTCAAAAACATGCCTTACAATGCTCAAACTGATCAACTGACTACTCCAATGGCTTCAAAGCGTACAAAAACCCCTAGCTGGGCTCTTTCGGCACCTCAATCGGTCGAAAAACGAAGGAGTCAGGCCTCCTGGAAGTCCCCCCTTCAAGCTTGTTGTCTCTGCATCTACAAAACGCACCCTTGTCAAATGAACCTGGCACACACGCAATAAATAGCATGAAAACCTAGCACCGGGCACAACTGCACCAACGGTGCAAATTGTAGGATGGTTATGGGCACGCCAGCCCCTAACCGCCTAGCACCTGGGCACATGGGTCATATGACTGCGTGCATTTGGAAAAAAGGCTAAATGGTTGAACCGCTTCAACTCCCCACGCATTTAGTTATGGTCATATGTAATGTTGGCATATAGCCATGGGCTACAACTTTAATCGTCCAAACCACATTTAAAAAAACACGCGCGCATTTTATATACACAAGCGTCGGTTATATGGTATGTGGCGCGCGACCAAGGGCTGGGGCTAAGCCCTGGCCCGGTCGTGGCCCAAACCTTAACCATATATAATGTTAAATATAATATACGCCACTTACATAACAAGCAATGCACGGCGGCGCACTGGTTGGCAGCTACTTGCCAATTCATTCCCCTACCCGGAGGTCACGAGGTCGACTCCGGCCAACAACAAAGTTTTAACCATATAACAAGTGACACGTGGCGCCCATGGATTGGGCCACGTCAACATACCATTAGCCACCAAACGACACATGTCAAACAATCATTCGACCACACCTACCAATCAACATCTGCCACATCACCACCTGACACATCATCGTATGGTCGTATGGCCCTGCCATGTTAGACTGTACGGACTGTACAGTCAGCGTCCTTTTTTTTGCCTGTTTGACTTTATGAACAGATTGCAATATCTCTCGCTTCGGACGTCCGTTTGAGACGAAACGAGTTGCGTTGGGTTTGCAACAATGAGGCCTACGCTCTCGTCCAGTTTGAAGAAATTCCGAGCACTTTGAATTTTTGAGCAAAATTTGATCCCCTGATCATAAAAGGAAAGGTGGTACAAAAGGCCTTTCTTTCCTACCTTCCAAGTAGGTGTTTATGGTTGGCTTGCTCACCAGATCTGTTGGGGGTAGATTCTTCTTCTGACTATCGTCGTTGGTCGGGTTTTCTACCAAATTCAGAGCTTGCAATAGAAATTCTTTCTGCTGAGGAATCCTACATATGTCCATAACTGATATATTAGCCTTTAGCTTTTTCAAATCTTCGACTACGTTATAATCCAATTTAGGAGATTCCTTGGTATGGATGCTTATAGGCTTTTTATCGGGGGTGAAAGGAATTTTCGGGCGATCGGGAGTTAACTTAATTTGTGAGGCCCGGGTGGCGTCAGTATCTTTTGAGCCGGGCTGGCCTTCACTACGTGTCTGTACTAACGAAACTTCTTCGGGTTGTTCTCGAGACTCAAATATATCATTCGAAGACACGATCATGTCAGGATCCCATATCAGCATGGCTGTGTCTCGTGGTGGGTCATCTTCTTCCTGATCGGCAATGACTAAGGCTGAACTGCTTGACTCTTCAGTCAGTGAGACTTCGTCCAGAAAATGATTGGCCATTAAATTCATGGCATGGACCCATTGAGGGCATTCTCTTTTAGAGTGATTCTCTTGGTGATAAGTACAGAAAGAATCAGATGCAACATTCCCTAGGTCAATGTTTAAATTGGCTGGGGGAGGTTCAATTGGTTTGAAAGGCTAGTTTCTTTTAAATAAAGGCTTATAGGAATTTTGGCCTTGGTTTCCCTCCCCTGCGCTTATTTTTAGGTCTATAATATCATTTGATAGTTTCTTTACCATGTGTTTTAGATCTTCTATATCTCCATTACCCTTGTCGGGAGTTTGTTCAGCCAGTTTCCCCGACAGTCTAGTCAGAAGGAGTCATCTCCTAGGAGGGGGTTGGCTTTCTTTTCTCACTAGAGAGGCCTGGCCTTCTTTACATCCTTTCATCTGGAATTATATCGTCTTGGCCTCTTCAAAATTCTCCGTAAGGGTTTTCTTGGCGGCTCTTTTAACGAACATGGAAATAGAGGCCGGAAGCGTTTTGGCATAAACCTCAATTTGCAACTCTTGAGTTGGTTTCGCCGCGGGCTGAAATTTGTTTAGGATGGTCGCGAATATTTGATTGAAATCTTTGACCCTCTATTTTGGGATCATGGTGGCTGCAAACAGTTCGGCCATCAGGGCTCCCGTAGTAGTTTCTTCAACAAATTTGTCCAAGAAATCCTTTTGGAACTTAGTCTAGCCAGTTATAGACCCTACAACAAAAATTAAAATACCTTGTGGAAGCCGAATTTTCAAACATGTAGGGAAAAATCCTGCAGACTACATCTTCATGTTGAACATTCATAAGTTTGATCACAAGTATGAACTTATTGATATGATCTTCAGGTGAACCTGAAGTTTCAGAATCGTACTTGGGAAGCAACTTTTCCGGATGTCGGGTCAGGTTATGTATTCATCCAAGGACGGCTACGGCGTCTCCGACCAACCAAGGTTGGTTGTCTTGAAGAGGGATTTCCCTTTCCTCCCCATGATCATTGTTACCTTCCATATCTTCGGAATCTAAGCTAAGCTCCTCTTCTTCCGAAAAATCGTTTGGCTCAAAAATATTGTTGGTTGGAATTTCGGGTATTAGATCAATAGGTTCTTGGATTTTGGTAATCGCAAAATCTATCAAGTCTTCTACGGAGTGTACGAAAATCTCTTCAGAAGTACTAACCACTGGTCTACTTTGTTTTTTTCTTTGAGGAAGTATATGAGCTAAGGACAACACGTCGATTTATCAGGCGTAGGCTCTAGTGATTCTTCGGAACTAATTCACTTCCTCGTGAGGAAGGGTGTAAGGCATTTTAGGGTGAAAAGGTTCTTCCTCATGCTGGGGTGAGTTACTTGATTCGGGAGTACTCAGTAAGTGTGGGTTGTCATTTGAATGACTAGCCATGCATGTGGACCATTACGAATCTGTAGGTTGTTCAAAATACTATATAAACTACATACTCAACCATTCATTCTCAGGCCCTTCTTCTAGCGCCAATTTTGTTGATGGGGCCTAAATCCCCTGACTCAATAGTAGGAACCAAACCCACCATCGAGGCCCAATTAGACTCTACAGGGTTTAAGATGGAATGGTTCTCCAAATATTGCGATCCGGCCGATTTATCGTTGGGCTTTATGTTTTCATGTGAAGGTTCTTCCTTCAGTTAGGACGGTTCTTTTTCTATATTTCTCTTCGGTGGGGCTGGTGTGAGAGATGCAAGCTAGTATAAACCAACTTGAAAAATAACAGGACAACGTTTTAACTATTGGGAAGAGGTCGAGCTTGGGATAACCCTCTGCTCAAACGTGCAGACAGTGATTCTATGCCGAAGGGCCTAGTAATAATACATTAACCAAATGAGCATCCAATTACTGTCTGAGAGAAACTATTTAACAGAAAGAAAACACATATCTAATCAAGATCACGATAAGAAAAATAATTCATCTACCATAACATTCATCACATAACAACACAACGATTTATCTTCATCATTAAAGAAAAGAAAATCAAAACATTGTACCAGATAACTTGACAACAGAATTAATTGCCCTTACTCATTTAATGCATCATTCATGGAATAGGAAAGGAAGAAATTCTTCTCCAACTCCAATCACATACATCTGATGAAAATAGCTTGTCTTTGGTCCAGAAGGACTTCTCAATTCATAATAGTCTCAAAATAATTATCCATAACCAAAAAAAAAGAGTTCTTACAACAACCATCGACCTTTGTTCATTGGTCAATGTCTCTATTTATAATATCAAGTTTAACTGTAAATAACGGCTAAATATAGTTTGAGCCAAACAAAAATCGCCACGTGGCATGATCATCCAATAGTTTCTTTAACAGTCCACCCGAGATGTCTCTTCAAAAGGGTGGCTTCTTTCATATTCAAACAAGTTGATAAACAAATCTTCACAGGTTTGGGCCCATGGGAACCTGTGTTGTTCCATTGGGGAATCATATATTCCTCTAATATCCACTGCATGCACAGTACTTCACCAAACTGGAGTTCATCTGTTGCAACATGGCTCGAGCTCTGATCTGGTGTTCCGCGAATTGTTGCACTTGCCCTGGCTTTGCATCGGTGACCTTTGCGCACTCTTCAACCCATAGTGAGTCTTTCTCACCATGTATCTTGAACACGTCGCTCAGGTTGACAAATTCATCGGGGGTACCGAACTCGGGAAGCCCGATATACTTCATCGCTCCGACGATTGAATTTCAATGTTTCTTTTAGTTCTTCGGCGGGGTCACAGGACGAACTCTGTTTGATAGTCGGGAGGATTTTGTTCTGCAATCAAAGTAGAGGTAGTTTAGCGATTAAGCAACCTATGATAAGACATAAACAAACCGAAAATATTAACACGTACCTGCGTAGCTCGCTAGTCCCTATCATTTTTAATACTTACGTGATCCCAGAAGCTCCTGTGAATGACCTGTGATGACCTAGCTGAATTTGTCGCTCCTCTTTGGTAGACATGAGTGCACAAACTGTCACAGTAATCACTTGACCTTTGGGGCCAGAATAAGACGTCGGGGTGGAGCGTGTGCATATTCGCTCACAGAAGGCCGAATCCCATAATAATGAATTCATTAAATGCCTCCAGGATCTGTATTACCAAGTGTATCAAATATCATTCATCAATAATGGAAGCTAGGAAGTTTAAAGGGATAGGGATGACTGTATCGTGCGTTCCTTGCAACCCTGATCGAAGCCTAGAAAGGATATGAAAACAGGGGAGGAAGACTGCCTCCTGGCTGAGCTAAGCATACGTCCAGCCGTTGAGGAGTCTGTGAGGTTTACCCACTGGTCGAAGCCATTTGGGACTATAGGTAGAGAAGGGGGGAGACGAAAGGAAAAGGTGAAAGCACCGGTTTCTCCCATCGAGAGCCCCGCTCAGCAGTTAGAGTGGGCTAAACTTGCGATAGATGAACTCTACCAAGAAAATAAAGAGTTGTGGCGTTAGTTGGCGGCAAAAGACAAGGAGATACCGTTGTCGCAGGGTCATGTAGGAAGCATTGTTTGGCTGCAGAGACGGCTTCGGGAAGCACAAGATACAATTGTGCAGCTGCGTGAGGCGCAACGAGCAGCGAAGGAAAAGAACCCATTGCAAGGCGCGAGTAGTAACCTGGGAAAAGGTTCATGTGTGGGAGAGGATTAGCGGGTGATCCTGTGCCTTGCATTCTCCCGAGCGATGCTTGGACAAATTTCCCCTTTTTCTCTTTTGTTGTAAGGATATTCATAGTTTTACTGCCACTGGGCCAGTTGGTCACGGTGTCAGTGTGGCTTAGTTGTATGTGATCTGAACTAGGCGGGAGCCTTCAATACTAAATATCGAAAGTATTTTGAATGTATTACACTTTCCTATGGATGTAAATAGAACAGTATCCGTGTTTTTTTATCACAAATCATTAGTCTGCACAAATCATCAGATCTTGTAACTGTCATTGTTGTACTGTGGGTCTGTTGATACATTTCCTTTTGTAAAATTTATAATATCAATAGATGCTTACCTAGTGTTATCAACCCTGGATCATTAGAAATATTTAGTTATAAAAGGCATTCATTGGTAGGTAAGGATATTACTTGGGATACTATGGGTGTCGATATTGGGTGGCATCAGGAAAAGAAAATAATGTAAATTTATTTTTTCTTTGTGGATTTACACATGGTAATGTCTTTAATGCCAAAAAATGTATCAGGGGTCGGAGGTCAGTGATGTCACTCTTCCTTTTGTGCGAAAGTTACTATTACATCTTTCTATCGAAACCGAATGGATCGGCCTTCGGCAAAATCCTTCCTGGGGTTTATTTGTAGGCATGAAATGCTTTCATCGGTCGACGCTGATGAAAATCATCATTCGACTACTTTAACTTCCCAAGTGATTTTTTCCACCTTTAACTTTCGCCGATGCCAAACTTCTCAAGTGAGTCGGGGAAAATTATGGGTCGTCGATTCCTTGAGTAGTAATTAAGTCTCTTTCATATTTAAGATGACTCTTTGTTGCATGTTCAAGTAGTCTTTAATTAATTTAATCATGAAATATATAAGATACGCAAAGGTATCGGTTTCATGTTGAAGTGAAAAATGTCAATGCACAAGATCGTGTGGTACCCAAAAAAGGTAAATGGTCATAAACTTTTTTTAGGGTGTGTTGAGTACTCAACAAGTAGATGTGCTTTAGATTGTATGAAACTTCCTACAATGGCTCTACCCTCCAATTCCCCTCTACCAGCCAGTCTGTAGTAGATTCTACAGTGCCTGTCCGAACTTAGGAGTTCCTACAGTGCCAAACTAGGAGCAAATTTGAAATCTTTGAGAAAACAGTTAGACGGCCTTAAATGACTAAATCCCAAATTATTTCCTTTAAATCATGGATGTTGAAAACAATGAGATCGGCTGAGACAAGCCTCATAAGTGCAATAATGGTAATGAGGGAAGATGTACTCAAGATGCGCTATGAAATGTCCTGATGAGATAGCAACGTACTAAAACAAATTTGATTTGATCTTCTAATGGGTGGAGGGACAGAGTGGAGGGGTTTGAGCACATAGTGGAAGTCGTGACATGTCATGGTAGTGGTGGCATAAGGGTGATGGTGATGGTTGTCTAATCTTGTGATGAGATGAAGACATAAACCAAAGATATGGGCCAACATCAACCTTGATTTATTTGTGCACACAATTCAGGCAATATTTAAAAACAAAATGTTTGGGGGGGGAGAATGGCATGCCATGCATTCCTCTTCATGTAAAAAAAAAGAAAATTACAGAAATCAAAGAAATATAAAAGCCTCATTCTTCATTTCCATAGTTCATTTACAAAACACTAGTGCGGAAGAATTAGAGCTCTAATTCAATGGAAAAATGCACAAGAGGACAATTTGTACAATCTACAATCAGGTTCAATAGGTATGTCAAGATACCATTCATTGTCTTAGACTTTATGATAGGTGGATTGCATGGTTAATTTTTGGTGGTTTTGAGTTCTGTTGTCTTTTGCACTAGTTTTTGGAGGATTTTATTGTTGGTTATGACTATTGTAGAAATGTTGGTAATAATTTGAATGTAGGATTAGTTTATGGGAAAAGTAGAAAAGAGGAAGGGGATTGGAACCTCATGTAATGTCCCCCACCTCTTGATGAAGAGGTTTGGGGAAGACTTAGTGGTCTAGGAATCCCCATTAGACCATAGTCTCACACAAAGGGTAAAACTCAACCAAACTAATGTTATATTTTTAATTTGACTTAGTAAAAAGGTAAAAAGGGTTAAAAAGGTAACTCAATGAGGGAATAGAGCATTGGAGGTTGAGTTAGGAGTTAACCCTAGGGGTTAACTTAACTCAACATGGAAACAGAAAAGAAGTATAAAGAGAAGGATAGGGTGCACCTCTCATTTCATCTTGGATATTTGGTATTTGCTTTTTGATGCTCTTGAGCATACAGTTTTGAGGGTTTTGATATTACAAACCCTAGAGAACAACTCAGTGGTGAAATATTCCACTCACCTTGTTCCAAGCTTGGTATCGAGGATGAAATACTCCACCCACACCATTCTACATCCATCATATATTCAGGAGGATTAGCAGTGTCATACCAGTTAGGGTTTTCCAGCAAGGGCGCACCATTTGTGGAAGAACAGTTCGATCCAGCCTATTGAGGAATCTTTGGGAGAATTCATCATTAGGGTTTTTCTTGCAAGCCCTTACTCATCAATTTGGAGTCTTTCTTGAGGATTTATCACATCCCTATCATTGTCTTCAGGTTGGGACGGTTTTGGGAGAAAGAAGACGATTTGGTGATTCAGTGATTTTCAGATCTAGGAGGCTATACCTCAGATATGACCTTGAAACTTCTCTCATGGGTTTGTAACAGCCCAATCTATCATCCTAGAGAGTTTCAATTGATTTAGAGACCTTATTCATCAAGGCCAAATTATTGAGCATATTCAGGGTTTCAGGAGGGTTGTACCAGTTTGGGGTTTCTGCAGTTGGAGGAGGAGGCATCAGTGTTTGGGCTCCATACCTCAGGAGGAGGCTATTATTTCCCTGATCTATCACTTGGAGGATTTTGGTAGAATTTGGGAGTCTTCATCTTTAGGAGGGTCGAACCCTTGATCTCCATCGTCTTTAGCAGGTCGTACCAGCAGCTTGAGGGTTAGGCTAAACCCTAGTTTTGTATTGCAGCCTTTGGGAGGCTTACTTTGTATATCCATGAGCATTTGTATTCAGCTCATATTATTGTCTTGAAGCCATCTGAAGCTATTCCAGTATTGTATTAGGTGCTTTCTTTCTTATAATAAAGTTCAGATCTTGTTTGTGGTTTCTATCTTGTGTATTGTTGAGATCTTTATATGTTGAAATACTTCTTGTATAAACTATGGATGAATAATTGAATAAACCCTAAGGCCGAAATTTTCATGGCCAACCTGCATACACAATAGTAAACAATCAAATCAGTCGTTAGTTAGTGTTTCCAAGAGAAAAAAATGGCTTGGGAACATTACAGTGGTATCAGAGCTCTGATCCTCCCATCCTATGAGGATTAGTGCATGCAGAGATACAGTGGTATCTTCATGGGTCGAAGGAAGAAACAAGCAAGTGAAACAGAGGCCGAGATGGAGGGTTCAAGTGATGACAGTGAACCCCAGGGCTTGGCTTACTTAGCACAAGATTTTAATAAAGCTCTAAACCAATCAGAAGGTAAACTGGTTGTCCATTTGCAAGAGAAATATAATATAACCCAAAGAGGACAAGCCGAAATCGTTGAGACCTTGAAGAAAGTAGAGAGCAACCTAAGGAAGGTAGATGAGAACCAGACTAGGATATGTGATCTATTGATGTAGATGACTCACAAAGGGAAGGGTCCAGAAATGTATGAAAACAGAGAAATCAGTGGATCACACGGTGGAAACAGGTATAATCCAGAAAGGGATCCCAGGTATAATTCTGAGCATATCTCCTATCATCAGTCCAAGGGAATCCATGGAGGAGGGAATCCACATGGACAAATGGGTAGCAGGGTTACCCCTAGATCGTACTTGCCCACATTCATAGATGAACAAGTACAGCATGAGCAGGTGGATGACTTTGTTGAGCAGATGGCACAGTGTGCCAGAGAGTACCATGATTTGGATATGACGATTCAAAGGCAGATGTCCCTAGATCAATACTGCCAACTCAAGTTCAAAAACAAGCCTAGGCCAAACCACAAGAGAAATTATGAATTTGAACGAAGAGCAGGGAAGATGGAGATCCCATACTTTGATGGTACGACCAAGATGACAGCACAGGCATGGGTGTAGAAGATGGATACTTATCTGTAGCTTAATCCCATGAGGGAGATGGAAGCCATCAAATTTTCCACCATGTACTTGGATGGAAAATCTCATGATTGATGGTATCATGGGCTCACCACACTAGGACACAGTCAGATACTGACCTACACAGAGTTCACTCAGAGACTCATTGACAGATTTGATCAGGGGGGTCCTGAGCTACACTTTCGGGAGCTCACACGGCTCAAGAAAACAAGAGCAGCAGAGGTATACATTGAATAATTCCAGAGGCTATCAGTCACAGTGCAGGATATATCACTGACCAGACTCATGATGCTCTTCATTGAAGGGTTGATGGAAACCTTGAAGGGTTGGGTAAAGGATTTTAAGCCTACCAACCTATAGGATGCTATTTGGAGGATGAGAGACCTAGGACCAGTTGCCAAATAGAAATTTGTGCCTAGCCACCTCTTAACACCAGAGGAAGAGATCAGAGACCTCCATTGAACCTGGGAGGACGTGACCCAAGGGGGTTTGACAAGGGCCGAGTCATAATGGATGAGAACACCAAGAGGAACTGAGAAGGAAGCAAATTTGCTTCACTTTCAAAGAGCCATGGAACCCATCTGTTGGTACAGGGGAAGACCCAGGGTTCAACGCTACAAAAACACACCAAAAAAACCCTAAATACCATCCCTTTCGACAACACCTGTGAAGAAGATGAAGTCTCACCCGAGGTAGAGGCAGGGGTGGTTATAGGACTTAGATGTCTGCAACCTTAGTTGGGACACAGATCTATGATTATAACACTTAACAGAGCACTTATCAATTAAAATTCATCAATATCCAGTTCTTAGTTACACCGCAGACAAACCCTAATTATAGAGCATCGCAATATTCAACTAGATCCAGCATTCAGTAGCACTTAGCATAAATAAACAGATCAAATCTAGTAGATTAAAGCACTAAGCATATTCACATAGGTCAAATCTAGCATTCATTCACATTATTAGGTGCAAAGCAACATCAGATCTATCTAACATTTATCTATATCAAGCACTAAGAAAATCACACATAAAACACATCAATACATTGCACAAAGTAGAGAAACACAACATATACGTGGTTCACCCCCACCCTTGGGCTACATCCACCAACTCTTCTTCTCTCTATTATCTTCTGTCAATATTCTTACATGCACAAAGTCTCAGAATCCCTACTCCGCATAGGACAGGAGATCTACACACTTCGCTAGATCCTCCTTCCCTAAGTTAGGTTACAGCACAAATCCTTCTTACAATTACTTACACTTAGCTCTGCAAGTCTTACACAGTATGCATAGAGCTTTCAAGACTATTCGCACTTATCTTATTAGCACTAAGTCGTCCATTCGATACTACCTACATCGCCTATATTTCTATTTATACATTGCAAAATCAGGCCTAAACATGGGTAACCCATGGGTCTACATCCCCATACCCATTACATAATCCCAAAACCCAACAAGCCCTAAAAAGGGGTCGAGATTCTGCGATCTCTACTTTGTCTTGTGCTCTGCCTTCGACAGCCTATTGAAGTCCCAAAAATAGGTCAATCATGACCAAGTATCCTCAAAACTTGGCCAAAGGCCAACAGTCCCCCAACACTCACCTGTGACTCATCCTGAGTCACTCTGATCTGGGTAGTTTTGCTTAGCATATTAAAGAACTAAGCATATTCACATAGGTCAGATATAGCATTCATTCACCTTATTAGGCATAAAGCAACATCAAATCTATCTAACATTTATCTATATCAAGCACTAAGCAAATCACACATAAAACACATCAAAACATCACACAAATCAAAGAAACACAACATATATGTGGTTCACCCCCACCCTGGTGCTACGTCCACCAACTCTTCTTCTCTCTATTATCTTTTGTCAATATTCTTACATGCACAAAGCCTCAGAATCCCTACTCTGCATAGGACAGGATATCTATGCACTTCACTAGATCCTCCTTCCCTGAGTTAGGTTACAGCACAAAGCCTTCTTACAATTACTTGCACTTAGCTCTACAAGTCATACACAGTATGCACAAAGCATTCAAGACTATTCGCACTTAGCTTATTAGCACTAAGTCGTCCATTCGCTACTACTTACATCGCCTAGCTTTCTATTTATACATTGCAAAATCGGGCCTAAACATAGGTAACCCATGGGCCGACATCCCCATACCCGTTACATAATCCCAAAACCCAAAAACCCCTAAAAAGGGACCGAGATCCTGCGATCTCTGCTTCGTCTTGCGTTCTACCTTCGACAGACTGTCAAAGTCCCAAAAATAGGTCAATCATGACCAAGTATCCTCAAAACTTGGTCAAGGTCCAACACCATCACACAAATGCATGGGTCATGGCCAAGTGCACTACATAGAGGTAACTTCAGACAATGAGGAAGAGGAATATTTCGGCCAGATACAGAACATGGAGGTAGAAACCATAGAGACAACAGAGGAAGAGACCACAAGACATGATAGTACAGCTGAGGAGAAAGCCACCTTGGCATCTATCAACAGAGTGCCCAAATATAACACCTTCAGGATGAGAGGAGTCTTGCAGGGGAAAAATGTATCAGTGTTTATTGACGAGGGAGCTTCTCACAACTTCATTGACTCAGCATTGTTGCGGAGGAGGCATATACCCACGGTTGAATTTGAGGGGTTCAAGGTGGAGGTAGCAGGTGGAAGCACTATGCCCCGTGACAGGTACATTCCAGGTATGAAGCTTACATTGGGTATGCATGAGCTGATACAAGACATCTATGTGATGGACCTTCCGGATACTAACATAATCCTTGGAGTTCAGTGGCTTAGTACGTTGGGGCCTATCACCACCAACTACAAAACCATGAAGATGTCTTTTATAGAGGAGGGTGGACAAAAGGTAGTGCTCCGAGGCATGACAGGTAATTCTGCCAAGGTAGTTATGGCCAAGAGGATGGAGGCCATCTTCAGGAGAGAGGAGATAATGTATGCAGCTGAATGTAGGATTTCAGCACGTGTGGACGAGGAAGGCAAGGTTCACTACACTCCAGAAATCCAAGAGATCATTGACAAACACAACAAAGTGTTTGGACCAATCCCACTAGGGGTGCCACCAGACAGGGGGTTTGAGCACATCATTGAGCTGGAGATAGGAGCCAAACCAGTCATCACCACACCATATAGGCATTCGAAGAAGTATAAAGATGATATAGAGAAATCCATCAAAGAGCTCTTGGACATGGGGCACATCAGGCCGATCTCTAGCCCTTTCACTTCTTCAGTAGTGTTGGTCAAGAAAAAAGATGGAACTATGTGCATGTGCATTGACTTCCGGGCATTGAATAAAATGACAATCAAAAACAGGTATCCTATACCAAGGATTGATGAGTTGCTAGATGAACTGCATGGGGCTGTATATTTCACAAAAATTGACCTACGTTCTGGCTACCATCAAATCAAGATGAGGGAGGAGGACATCCCAAAAACTGCTTTAAGGTGTCATTATGGTCATTATGAGTTCTTGGTGATGCCCTTCGGGTTAACCAATGCCCCAGCCACGTTCCAATCTTGTATGAACCATGTCTTCAACAAGTAGTTAAGGAAGCACCTTTTGGTATTTTTTGATGACTTGTTTATTTATAGCAGGATGTGGGAGGAGCACCTTCAACATGTGGATCAAATTTTATCTATCATGGAGAAGCAATCATTATATTCTAAAGAGTCCAAATGTGAGTTTGGAATGACGGAGGTTCTTTACTTGGGACACATCATCGGAGCAAAGGGGGTACAGGTACATCAGGAGAAAATTAAATCCATTATGGAGTGGCCTACACCTAAGACACTTACAAAACTAAGGGGATTTCTAGGCATGTGCACTTACTACAGGAAATTTGTCAAAGGGTTCTCTCAGCTTTGTGCACCCTTGATCGATTTGACTAAGAAAGGAGCCTTCAAATGGAGTGAGGAGGCTCAATTTACATTTGACAATATGAAAAAGGTGATGAGCATGTGCCCAGTCTTAGCCCTACCAGATTTCATCCAGCCTTTTACCTTGGAGTGTGATGCCTCAAGAGAAGGTATTGGGGCCATATTGATGCAAAACAGGCACCCTCTTGCCTGTGAGAGCCGAAAACTCAGGGGACTTGAGCTACTTTACAGCATTTATGACAAAGAGATGTTGGCCATCATGCACGCTCTAGCCAAATTCAGGAAATACCTGGTAGGTGCACAATTTGTGGTAAAATCATATCATAACAGTCTTAAGTACCTGTTGGAGCAGAAGGACTTAAATGAAAGACAACAGAAATGGGTAAGCAAAATACAGGCCTATGACTTTGACATTGAATTTTTCAAAGGTAAGAACAACATGGTGGCTGATGCACTATCCAGGAGGCCATCCATTTATGCCATGATAGATGTTTATGTTGATTGGAAGGACCACTTGGTAATGGAGTAAGCAAAGGATCAATTCGCTTGTCAGCTAACAAGATGACAACTTCAGGATCATTGACGGCCTCATCTACTATAAGGGTCGAATCTTTTTGGTTCGTGGATCGGCCTTCAAGGCCAAAGTGTTGCAGGCATGTCATGACTCACCAATGGTAGGGCACTAAGGGATTGGTAAGACATACAGGCAGGTGAGGGAGAGGTTCTCATGGAAGGGCCTCAAGGAGGATGTAATGAGGCATGTCAAGGAGTGTACTACATGTCAGGAGAACAAGGATGAGCACACTCACCCGGTAGGAATACTGCAACCCCTACCCATCCCAGAGCACAAGTGGGAAAGCATATCCATGGATTTCATCACAGGGTTTCCAAAGGCGCAAGGGAAAGACTTCATTTTTCATAGTGGTGGACAGGTTGACGAATTTTGCACACTTCTTCTCCATAGCTACAAACTTTAGTGCAGCACAGGTGGCCGAATTGTTTTTCAGGGATATTTTCAGACTACACGGCCTACCCAAAACCATTGTCAGTGACAGGGATAGCAGATTCATGAGTACATTCCGGCAGGAGCTGTTCATACTAGTTGGTACAAACTTGACCCCTAGTACCATCTATCATCTTTAGACAGATGGAAAGACCGAAATAGTCAAAAAATGGGTGGAAGGATATCTCAGGAATTATGTGGCAAGGCAGCAGAAAGCGTGGATCAGGTGGTTACACTTGGGGGAATACTTCTACAACACCACCCATCACATGTCCATAGGCATGACACCATTCAGGGCACTATACAGCTATGATCCACTCTCTTTTGTGGAGATTTCTTTTGGTGACAGCAGGGCTCCAATGGTACAGGATTGGGTGTAGCAGAGTTAGGACATCCTCAGAGAGTTGAAGGATCATCTACAGAGAGCACAAAATCAGAAGAAGGTGCAAGAAGATAAACACAGAGTTGAGCATACCTTTGAGGTTGGTGACTTAGTCTATCTCAGACTCCAACCATATAGGTAGGCTTCTATAAAAATAAGTGGAGCAGAGAATTTAGAGCCACGTTTCTTTGGACCCTATAGGATCAACAGGAAGGTAGGGGCTGTAGCTTATGAGCTGGAGCTTCCACAGGGCAGCAGGATACACAATGTCTTCCAGGTGTCCTTCCTAAAGAGGGCCATCGGCCAACACATCACACCCATTGAGGTGTTGACTCCTTTAGACGAAGAGGGGAAACTAGTTTTGATTATGGAGGAGATACTGGAGGTCCGGGAGAAGAGGCTCAGGAAGAGAAGCATCAAAGAGTACCTGATCAGATGGAAGGATTTACCCATCGAAGAAGTTACATGGGAGAATGAACATGTGGTATGAGAGAAAGGTTTGGAATTGCTTGAGGACAAGCAATTTCTATCAGGGGAGACTGTAATTTTCCCCACCTCTTGATGAAGAGGTTTGGGGAAGACTTAGTGGTCTAGGCATCCCCACTAGACCATAGTCTCACACAAAGAGGAAAAGTCAACCAAACTAATGTTATATTTTTAAGTTGACTTAGTAAAAAGGTAAAAAGGGTTAAAAAGGTAACTCAATGAGGGAATAGAGTGTTGGAGGTTGAGTTAGGAGTTAACCCTAGGGGTTAACTTAACTCAACATGGAAACATAAAAGAAGTATAAAGAGAAGTCTAGGGAGCACCTTTCATTTCATCTTGGATATTTGGTATTCTCTTGTTGATGCTATTGATCATATAGTTTTGAGGGTTTTGATATTACAAACCCCAGAGAACAACTCGGTGGTGAAATATTCCACTCACCTTGTTCCAAGCTTGGTCTCAGGGATGAAATACTCCACCCACACCATTCTACATCTGTTAGATCTAGAAGTTTCTCTTGGATTGCTCAAGTGCAAGCCTAGCACATCATGAATAAAATGACTTGATTTGGATAATTTGGGTTTTAGGAAATTATGAGAGTGGTTAAATTAATCAAGAAAGCAATGAAACCATTGGGCATGGAGTCCATGAAAAGAAACTGTAATTCTGAACTAACATTCTATGTGTAGCAAATCAGGTCAACAAAGCTAGATAATTTATAATGCTTATAAAAATATGGAATGAAGAAATAAGAAAAACAAAACTGAAAATGATCAAAGAGCATCCTGATCTTCAATACATATGACAACAGGAGGAAAAACTCAGTTTTCAGAAAACCTTTCTAAAGCTGAATCAAAACTCAGATAAGCTTGTGGCAAGGGCTGGAGCATATCCTATATAATGACCCTCTCAGCATAGAAATTGTAGACATATAACCTATAGCAGCAACACATATCCAAGAAGATGAAAGATGGGAAAATGATTTACACAGAAAAGAGAAAACAAACGGATACATAACTTCATTGTCAGCTGAGGTCTTTTACATAAAAAAAGCAGCACAAGTCTACAACTTAAAATCAAAGAATTATCATGCCTATCTATCTCCCTCACGGATCTTGAAATTTTACCCAGACCTCTCGGGTCTCTCCTGCCCCCTTCTAAAGCATTTGATCTATCTATTTATAACAAAAGGGAGGCAACAATTAGAGGTATGAGATGGCCTCCTTCCCTTGAAAATATATAAACATTTATTTGTTCTAACAACTTAGACAACAACCTATGCTATAAAACCGGAAAATGTTGGTGACTAATCCAACCATGCTTCAAACTGATTTGATCCTCTTTTACTACGCGGCTCCTATTTTTCCATGTGTCTCTTAGGAGCGTGTAGTTGTCCTCAAAATTCCAGTTACTTCTTATGCAACTTTCTCCATCATCATCTTATCCAAAAGTTGTTAGCTTGGTCCTCCTAGATTCCTGGTATTTGTTGGCAGCTTCCTTGGGTAGCAAATTTGGGTAGCGCACCTCAAAACGGGACAAGGAGAAAAAAGTAACGCCTGTAGGTAGCGCCACTATGTTGCATCTGTGTGCAAAATCTGTTCTCTGTCAGATATTAGGTAGCGCCCAAGAAATTTATGGTGCCCAGGAGAAAACACAACGCCCAGGAGAAAACGCAGCGCCCAGGAGATTTGGCAGCACACTGCACTCTGCACATCCATGCATGAAAACGGTGGAACAGGTGAGAAATGGGGAACATAATCATATATAGCATGGCTACATTGGTGACATGTCTTGATTTGAATGTGTGGCTTGAGCTTGAGGCTTGACTCGTGGCCTAGCTTTGACTTAGATTATGAATTAGGAACGTGATCTTAACTCATAGCTTAGCTTAATGTAATGACTGGTGACTAGTATAAGAATTGGGCATGTGGCTTTATAAACTCTATACTTAGGATAATGAAAAATATTTATGCATAGAACTTTAGGTTTAGAATAGAGTTAAGCCACTTTAAAGAACACACCACCTCTTCTACCAAAGTCAATAAACTCATTTACTGAAAAGGCAACTAAAATAAAACCTAGGGAAATCAACAAAATAATTATTTTAGGAAAAACTACTAAAAGTTGGTTTTTTGGGTTATGCAGGTCAAAAAGACAAAGGCCATAGGTTTTAGGAGAAAAAGATTTATGAATTAAGACTCTTCCTGACTCAATGAGGAAATTGGAATTTATGAACTAGGGAAAATGAGCAAAAGATTTCAAAATTTTAGCACAATGATGCTAAAGACACTTAAAATTTCCATAAAAAATTAAGTGCTAACATTGGCTCTACGGGGGATGGCATGCTTCTCGCGAGCTGCCAAGAACCTATAGAACAATAGCCTTATCCATATTCATCTCTGTCCATGAAACCAGCAAGCCTGAGAGCATCTATGCTCCTTATTTGAAACTGAAAAATAACTACTACAAATTGACAGAAAGGAAATGCTAAAAAACGAGCTTATTTCTTCCTACTCCTACTCTAATCAAGTGTGTTGCTTCTTGATCAAGTAATATCGTGCTTCCAATGAAACCATACAAGCATCTGATTAGCTAGTGAAATCCTTGATACGACAATGATGAATGCAGGAACCCATAGATTATTGATATGCAATTCAAAAGAACAGAACAACCAACCTTCATTTTACAAAAGTGTTCTAACATCTAAGTTGCTCAAAGATCCAAGATAATCAGAAAACGGATCAATAAAACTGAAAAGGAATACCTCTTCCTGCTATTTTAGTTGAACATCAGAATATTTCTGCATATCCTCATGTTGATCATGGTTGCTACCTACAACTGCCTGCAAATCTGAACATAGTTGCAAACTAACTTCATTGTTGATGATAGATTGTTTGTTGTTATCTGCATATTCAGGTTCAAATATAGTGCATGTGGGCTCACTGATTTGTAGGGATGATTGTTGAATGTCTTCAGCGGTTTCCTAATAGTTGATTTCTTCACAATATTGTTCTCTATCAGAATCAAATTCATAACTGTCATAACTCGGTTGGCTGCTCCTCAAATCAGCAAAATGGATCTGCTCTTCTTCATCAAAGTATTTATCAAAGATAGGTGAGCCCAAGGCTCCTTGTTATTTCATAGAAAAATGAACAATCCCCCAATATCTCTCTTCAATCTCAGGTGAAAAGATATCATGGGAAACCTCTTGCAGGAAAAGAGAAAGATCATCTTCTACAATTGGTTCTTCTTTCGAATCGGAGACATTAGATGCATAAGGTACAAGATATAATGCCATTGAATCCATGCAATCATTAATACAATCATGATTGATATTTGGAAGACTTTCTTCTCGGGAATAAGAAAGAGAAATAGGTTCATTCATATCTTCATTTGGACAGTGAATAAAATAGTTTTCATCTTTATATTCAGCAGAGCAATCTAACAAATCTTGAGCACATTCTACATATCCCTCACAGCAGTTATGACAAATACTTTCAAAGGGATAAAACCTTTTGCAGTGTTCATTGAATACTCAGTGGAAATCCTTCAAGGATGAAATGTTGGAAGGGGTTAATGAGAAATACCATTTACGTGAATCCCCCTCCAATGAATACATGAACATTTTCATCAATATATCTTCATGATGGATGTCAAGCTGCTGCATCAAAGCATGAAATTCATGAACATGCTCAACAGGGTTGTCATCCTTACCTTCATAAAATCTAGACAGCAGATCTTGTCATTCATCTATAAGAGGCACAATATGTGGATAATCCTCTATAGCTGAGAAATTGAGTGGGGCAAACCTCTTGGCTAGGATAGCCTTCATAGCCATTTAATTGGTCTCATTCTAGTGGAGTCACCAACAGATTCTGAACAATGGAGTCGCCATGGTGAATGTGCAGTCTTGAAGGTGTCCAACTTCAGTCACCATCTAAAGTTGGAGCTATGAAATGTCATTCTTTCTAGGGAGATTTTCAATCTGCTCAAATTCGTCCCCGACAACGGCGCCAAAAATGTTAGCGCTAGAAATTGCTCTTGCACTGCTCAAGTGGAAGCCTAGCACATCATGAATAAAATGACTTGATTTGGATAATTTGGGTTTTAGGAAATTATGAGAGTGGTTAAATTAATCAAGAAAGCAATGAAACCATTGGGCATGAAGTCCATGAAAAGAAACTGTAATTCTGAACTAACATTCTATGTGCAGCAAATCAGGTCAACAAAGTTGGATCAGTTATAATGCTTATAAAAAGATGGAATGAAGAAATAAGAAAAACGAAACTGAAAATGATCAAAGAGCATCTTGATCTTCAATACATATGACAGCAAGAGGAAAAACTCATTTTTCAGAAAACCTTTCTAAAGCTGAATTAAAACTCAAATAAGACTGTGGCAAGGGCTGGAGCATATCCTATACAATAACCCTCTCAGCACAGAAATTGTAGACATATAACCTGTAGCAACAACACATATCCAAGAAGATGAAAGATGGGAAAATGATTTACACAGAAAAGAGAAAACAAACTGATACATAACTCCATTTTTAGCTGAGGTCTTTTACATAAAAAAGCAGCACAGGTCTGCAACTTAAAATCAGATAATTTTCATGCCTATCTAGCTCCCTCATGGATCTTGAAATTTTACCTAGACCTCTTGGGTCTCTCCTGCCCCCTTCTAAACCATTTGATCTATCTATTTATAACAAAAGGGAGGCAATGACTATAGGTACGAGATGGACTCCTCCCCTTGAAAATCTCTAAACATTTATTTGTTCTAACAACTTAGACAACAACCTATGCTATAAAACCAAAAAATGTTGGTGACTAATCCAACCATGCTTCAAACTAATTTGATCCTCTTTTGTTGCACAACTCCTTTTTTGCCATGTGTCTTTTAGGAGCGTGTAGTTGTCCTCAAAATGCCAGTTGTTTCTTCTGCAACTTTCTCCATCATCATCTTATCCAAAAGTTGTTAGCTTGGTCCTACTAGATTCCTGGTGTTTGCTGGCAACTTCCTTAGGTAGCAAATCTGGGTAGCGCACCTCAAAAAAAGACAAGGAGAAAAAGGTAGTGCATGTAGGTAGCGCCACTATGTTGCATCTGTGTGCGGACTCTGTTCTCTGTCAGATATTAGTTAGTGCCTGTACGTAGCGCCCAAGAAATTTACAGTGCCCAGGAGAAAATGCAGCGCCCAGGAAAATTGCAACGCCTAGGAGAAAATGCAACACCCAGGAGATTTGGCAGCGCACTGCACTCTGCACATCCATGCATGAAAATGGTGGAACGGGAAAGAAATGGGAAACATAATCATATATATCATGGCTACATTTGTGACATGGCTTGAATTGAATGTGTGGCTTGAGCTTGAGGCTTGACTCGTGGCCTAGATTTGACTTAGATTATGAATTAGGAACGTGATCTTAACTCATAGCTTAGCTTAATGTAATGACTAGTGACTAGTATAAGAAATGGGCATGTGGCTTTATAAACTCTATACTTATGATAATGCAAAATATTTATGCATAGAACTTTAGGTTTAGAATAGAGTTAAGCCACTTTAAAGCACACACCACCTCTTCTACCAAAGTCAATAAACTCATTTATTGAAAAGGCAACTATAATAAAACATAGGGAAATCAACAAAATAAAGATTTTAGGAAAAACTACTAAAAGTTGGTTTTTTGGGTTATGCAGGTCAAAAAGACAAAGGCCATAGGTTTTAGGAGAAAACGATTTATGAATTAAGACTCTTCCTGACTCAATGAGGAAATTGGAATTTATGAACTAGGGCAAATGAGCAAAAGATTTCAAAATTTTAGCACAAGGATTCTAAAGACACTTAAAATTTCCATAAAAAAATTGAGTGCTAACAACATCCATCATCTATTCAGGAGGATCAGCAGGGTCGTACCAGTTAGGGTTTTCTAGTAGGGGTGCACCATTTGTGGAAGAACAGTTTGATCCAGCCTATTGAGGAAGCTTTGGGAGAATTCAGCATTAGGGTTTTTCTTCCAAGCCCTTAATCATCAGTTTGGAGGCTTTCTTGAGGAGTTATCACGTCCCTATCATTGTCTGCAGGTTGGGACAATTGTTGGAGAAAGAGAACGATTTGGTGATTGCGTGATTTTCAGATCTAGGAGGCTATACCTCAGATCTGACCTTGAAACTTCTCTCAGGGGTTTGTAACTTCCCGATCTATCATCCTAGAGAGTTTCAGTTGATTCAGAGACGTTATTCAGCCATGCCGAATTATTGAGCATATTCAGGGTTTCAGGAGGGTCGTACCAGTTTGGGGTTTCTGCAGTTGGAGGAGGAAGCATCATTGTTTGGGCTCCATACCACAAGAGGAGGCTATTATTGCCCTGGTCTATCACTTGGAGGATTTTGGCAGCGTTTGGGAGTCTTCATCTTCAGGAGGGCCGAACCCTTGATCTCCATCATCTTTAGCAGGTCATACCAGCAGCTTGAGGGTTAGGCTAAACCCTAGTTTTGTATTGGAGCGTTCATCTTATATTGCAGCCTTTGGGAGGCTTACTTTGTATCTCCAAGAGAATTTGTATTCAACTCATATTATTTTCTTGAAGCCATCTAAAGCTATTCCATATCTACTTCTCTATTGTATCAGGTACTTGCTTTCTTATAATAAAGTTCAGATCTTGTTTGTGGTTCCTATCTTGTGTATTGTTGAGATCTTCATATGTTGAAATGCTTCTTGTATAAACTGTGGTTGAATAACTGAATAAACCCTAAGGCTGAAATGTTCATGGCCAACCTTCATACACAACAATAAATAATCAAATCAGTGGTTAGTTAGTGTTTCCAAGCGAAAAAATGGCTTGGGAACATTACACCTCACTAAGGCACCAAGCCTAAGTCACATTGACCCACTTAAAACTATTGGATTGTTGACCATGGTTAAGAGTTTGATATTAATTATATGAATGGTTGTAAATGATTTCTCTTTGCGCTAGTTTGCTATTATTTCCATGGCATTATTATGTATTTTTTTACCCTTTTAGTACTATAAAGATGCCTAATCGTCGTTGCCTCAGCGCCACCGCCATAAGCCATCAGGAGTGGCATATTTTCTCACGTTCCCTCAACATTCAAACATTCCCAAAAAGAATTATATAGCAATCAAAGTTTGATTTCATCATGATATATAATCTAGGATTAGATGAATTTGTTTATATGGTTGGAGATTTACAAGGGTGAATGAATATATATATATATATATATATAGTGGGTGTAAGGGTAGTGTGACACAATTATTTTTGGTTGAGGCTATGGCCGATTTATTTTTTCTAATTGGAGTAAAATATAATCTATGGTATAGAGACTATAGATTACACATTTCTTATAAATCTAAGTTTTGTTTCATACACTTGAGATAATGGTTGCCTATATAAATATCACATTTTTGTTATTGTGGTATGTTGGCATTTTTTAGCTCTAGGTAGTTAATGTCAATGTTATTCAAGATGGCATGAGCAATATTAATACCACTACAATTACCAATTATTTTGAGAATATTAAATGATGCACCTATAAAGTTATTGTTAGGCAGTGGAAGCAAAACATAGCATATAACAGAGCATAAAATAAGCAAGATCAAACACACACTAAACCAAGCACAATAATCATACACTTGACAGAGTGATTTATGTGGAAACCCAATGAGGGAAAAAACCACGGGCAATGATTATCGATATTCTTATTATTCAAGGGAGAATTACAATAGCCTTCATAGGCATACAATCATCCTCTCCTCACGCACTCTTATCTCTGCTCCTTGCACACGCTTGAACTCACATTGTACTCCACCTCTATGGGTATGCTGACATATATAACATCTATCACTTAGTTATACAAACTGATCATGAATTGATCACATAGTTATACGAGCAATTCATAAATACATTTCATGCATGCGCATTAACATAGTTGCATGCATGTGCATGTGCATGTGACTGCATGAGGAAATTCGTTGACATGTTTCCAACAATCTCCACCTTGACAACAATTTACCTGATATATCATGCCCTTAATTAATTCATCACCTTTTCTGCAAGCCAAGAGAATGCAAACACCACCGTAGCTTCTCTAACAAAATTGGTTTCGTAAACATGTCTGCAGAATTCACTTTTGTATGGACCTTTTCCAAAGACACTCCACCTTCATCAACACCATGTCTTACAAAATGGTACTTAACAGAAATATGCTTCGTCTTACTGTGATAAGATGGATTTATAGCCAAATGAATAGCACTTTGGCTATCACAAAATACTTTCACCTTGTCCTACATCCTTCCAAACTCACCCAATAAACCCTGTAACCAAATTGCCTCCTTACATGCATGTGAAGCAGCCATATACTTTGCCTCTATAGTGGATAAAGCAACTACATTTTGAAGCTTTGACATCCAACTAACAGGCCCTCCTATAAGAGTAAAGACATATCCTGAAGTGGATCTCATTTTGTCCAAGTCACTTGCAAAATCCGAATCTACATAACCACAAACCGAATCTCTGGAACTATCATAGGTGATAGAATAATTATTTGTTCCTCTAAGATATCGAAGCACCCATTTCACTGCTTCCCAATGTGCTTTTCCTAGATTTTCCATGTATCAACTGACAACACCAACTGCATGTGAAATATCTGGTCTAATACTCACCATTGCATACATCAAACTTCCCACTGCATTAGCATATGGTACACGAGACATATAATCCTTTTCTTCGTCATTACTAGGATATAAACCTGAATAAATCTTGAAATGGGAAGCCAAAGGGATTTGCATGGGTTTCACATTATTCATACTGAAACTCATAAGTGTTTTCTTCACATACTTCTATAGTGATAACCACAACTTACCATTTTTCCTGTCTCTATGTATCTTTGTGCCTTAGATTTGTTGTGTTGCTCCTAGATCCTTCATATCTAACACCCTAGCCAACTGAGCCTTTATTTAACACACCCTCCATGGAATAATGGATTATTTTCGCCTTTTTCTCTCTCTTCTTCTCAAGGGACAGAATCCCTGAGTTCCTACAGGGTCCTAGTGCATGCTAGCTCTTCCTGTCGAAACTTTTCCCAAGCCAATTCGTTGGTTCTTTCATTGAAAACCCACCAGGTACAACTGAAGTACCAAGCGCGTGATTCACCTCCATGTGATCATCAGTTATGACCCCAAAACCCAAGATCATGCCTTCGTTGAGATTGACGGCTACGAATATCTCCCCTGATCTGATGGTCCTAGCTGTATCAAGACTTCGGTAACCAGGAGTTTGAAAAGCAAGAGAGTCAAGTCCTTTAACTCTTCAAACCCCGAAACCCAAAATCCTACCTTTGGTGAGATGGACGGTTGTGAATATTTCCCCTGATCTGATGGTCCTAGATGTATCGGGAGTTCTAGAAATAAGAGATTCGAGTCCTTTGACTCTTCAAACCCAAAAACCCAAAATCCTGCCCTCGGTGAGATGGACGACTGTGAATCTTTCCCCTGATCTGACGGTCCTAGCCGTATCGGGACTTCAGTAACTGGGAGTTTGAGAAACAAGAGAGTTGATTCCTTCGACTCTTCAAACCCCAAAACCCGAAATCCTACCTTCACACTAATCCGATTCAGAGTTTCACACTCCGGGACTTCGCGACTTGCGAAGATGAGGGTTATCGCCCTAAGGTTTCCCAGGAGTCAAAACGTCGAAAAGCCGAAAATCTATTTCCGCTAAGCTGCTTCGGGGTTTTGCACATCGGGACTTCACGACTTGCGAAGACGAGGGGTATTTCCCTTTGGTCTCCCGGGTACCGAAACGCCGAGACTTCGTGACTTGCGAAGATGAGGGTTATCGCCCTATGGTTTCCTAGGTGCCGAAACGCCGAAAATCCGAAACCTATTCTTACTAAGCCGATTTGGAGTTTTGCACTCTGGGACTTCGCAACTTGCGAAGACGAGGGGTCTTGCCCTTTGGTCTCCCGGGTGCCGAAATGCCGAAATGCCAAAAACTATTCCCGCTAAACCGAAGGTCCATATCACTCCTGGATCAACAACCATGATCACATCACGATCTTGCGAATTGTGAGTCATGCAATCCTACCCTTTGACCACTCCAAGTCGCGGGTCAGCGAAATGCTACCCGACTGCCATGTGTCCTGTGCCAATGGGCGATTACGAATACTTCAGGATTTTCAAAACGTTGCCAAGTCCACCCCTGGCCTATGCAAAGGTTAAGGACGACGGACAATAGAGCTCCACAGATCCTTATGAGGGTTCCTGGGTGAATTATCCCTAGGCTTGGTGACCTGACTAAATCCTTCCTAATTCGTCGAGCTATAAACTCTGTGATAGGGGTAAAGTAAACTCGTGGATTTACTATCATGGTATCCCTTTCAAGGGACTCACTCTGACTCTGGGGTGCGAGGAAACTTCCCGGCAGAAGTGCCTTCGGAAAATTAAGCCCGGGCATAGCACGATCCAAGTAGACGAGGCAACTTTCCAGGGCATGGACTCGTATCCTGAACCTGTTCATTCTATACCTAGACCGATCATGGTCACATAAGTATAAGCACACATCCATTGTTTCAAAAACACAGGAAAATACTTACATACAGAAAACATCCATGAGCATATAAACATGAGCATGCATTCATTTCAAAATACAAGACATGGCACTTATCAAAAAACACTAGTCGTGTTGCGACTGTTGAGAGGGGTGCTCGTTTCCACCCAACCATAGGCTTAGTGAATCTAGACAGATTTACCACTAGCCACCCCCGAGCTAGACCACGATGATTGGAGATTCAATCTCCTATTTCCATCTTCACGGAAGTCCAAAACGAAGGTTTTTCTCTCCTTCTCCATTGTTCGAGACCCCCATGTCTCTCCAGAGTTCCTTTTGTCTTCTCCTCTGTTCTCCTCGTCGCGTGTCCTCTCCCCCTTATCCCCCACGCTTCCTTTCTTGCCTTGTTCTACAAGGTAGCGTGTGGCACAAATTCCCCCGTCCATGGTCAGGTCTGAGGGATTATACAGATGGGCGGTTCACCCCCATCCCCTCATTAACTTATGATGAGCCTCCCCACCTACCATCCTGACGAGTAATTCATTCCAGGGTCAGAGAACCGCTTTGGGTCTTTGAGCCAGTAAAGACCAATATGGTATTGGTTCGGTGGAAGTTACCGCCCTCATTCCAGGTTCCTTCCACCACCTTTCATTAGCCATCGTGATCTCCTAGCAATCATGCAGCACATATTCATAACATTATTTACATTCATCGACCTTTTATACAAAGGTCCGTCCGATCAAACATTCACATCTTTGAGTTTGCCATAGTTCTGGGCCAATATAGTTATTTTTACAGACTGGGGAAAACAGGGTGTTACAATTCCCTCCCCCTTAAAGGAACATCGTCCTCAATGTTCTATCTATCAATAGGACGTGCATGTACATAAGTAAACAAAATCAGATATGCTTGTTTCATGGCATCTTCCATTTCCCATGTAGCCTCATCTGGGCCAAAATGTTTCCACTGCACCTTGACCTGTGCAATGGTTCAGTTCCTGAGTGGGGTTTCCTTCCTATCCAATATGCATTGAGGTTCTGGCATTAATTCTCCCTCCGGTTCCACCTGGATCACAGACCAGTCAGTTATATGATTAGAATCGTGTACATATTTCTTCAATAATGAAACATGGAAAACATTATGGGCTTTTACTATGGGAGGAAGTGTTAGCCTATAGGCTACAGGTCCTACTCTATCTATAACTTCAAAGGGTCCACAATACCGAGGTGCCAACTTGGCACAAGCTCCCATCTTCAGGGAACTCTTCTTGGGCCTAACTCCAAGATATACGTGGTCTCCCGTCTTGAACTCTCTTGGATTTCTCTTTTGGTCGGCGTAACTTTTCTGTCTGTTCTGAGCGACCTTTAGATTTTGTTTTATCTGAATCACTTGTTGTTCCATTTCTTTCAACATGTCAGGTCCAATAGTAACTCTGTTTATGGGATTACTCCAACTGACTGGAGTGTTGCATGGCCTACCGTAGAGGACTTCGAAAGGACTCATCTTCAGGGATTCTTGGTAGCCATTGTTGTAGGTGAATTCCACCAGTGGCAGGTAGTCTTCCCACTTTTTGGGTCGATGCATTACATGCATCCTTAGCATGTATTCTAATATTTTATTCACTCTTTCTGTCTATCCATCGGTTTGAGGATGGCAGGCTGTGCTAAACAGTAATTTGGTCTCCAGACCAACCATCAAGGACTTCCAAGAGTTGGAAATAAATTTTGTGTCTCTGTCAGAAACGATCTCTTTAGGCATACCATGCAGTCTGAATATCTCCTTCATGAATATGTTGGCAATGTCTATTTCCTTGCAAGTTGACTTGACGGGGATAAAATGAGTGGACTTGCTCAATTTATCCACCACTACCATGATGGAATAATTCTTTTTGGTCGAGGTTGGTCATCTGGTGATGAAATCCATGGAGATGGTTTCCCATTTCCATTCCAGGATTGGTAGAGGTTGTAATAATCCTGTTGGGTGTCGGTGTTTTGCTTTAACCTGTTGGCACTCTATGCATTTGGCTAAGTACTCAGCTATGTCTTTCTTTAATCCAGGCCAATAGAATTGTTTCCTGGTGGCCGTGATCATATTCCGGTATCCTGGGTGACCAGTATAGGGTATTTTATGTAGTTCATCCATTATGAACCTCTTCAAGTCGTCACAATATGGAATATACAATCTGTTTATGTAAGTTAGCATACCTCCTTCTATCATCTAGTAGTCTTCATACTTTATCCCTGTGGGTTCTTGCTCCAGGTATGAGGTCACGGTCTGGAAGAATGTGTATGTTTCTTGTGCATTCTTGACTCTTTCCTTGACATCCGTCTCGTAGGTGCTCACTGCTACCAGGTGAATTTTTTTCATACTTCTGCTAAGGGCATCGACCACCTTATTTTCCTTCCCTTTTATATGTTTGATTTCAAAATCAAATTCGCTAAGGAGAGCCATCCACCTAGCTTGTCTGGCATTGAGATTTGGTTGGTCAAACAGATATCGCAATCCACAGTGGTCTGTCATAAGTACAAATTTCCTTCCTAGGAGGTAATGCCTCCACATTTTTAAGGCGTGCACTATGGCGGCCAGCTCTAGATCATGGGTCACATAGTTGACTTCGTGCTCATTCAATTTTCGGGATTCATAATAGACCACACTTCCTCCTTGCATAAGGACTCCTTCGAGCCCTTCCTTGCAGGCATCTGTGCACACGAGGAAGTCAGCTTTGGGATCGGCGATATTCAACACGGGTGTGTGGGTCAGTAGATGTTTCAAGGTTTGAAATCTTTCTTCACATTTTTGTGTCCACGTGAATTTAGCCCCCTTCTTCTGGAGGGCAATGATTGGACAACCAATCTTGGAGAATCCTTTTATAAATCTTCTATAGTATCTTACTAAGCCCATAAAGGATTTGATATCTGAAACGTCCTTTGGGGTAGGCCATTCCATGATAGACCTGATCTTGTCAGGGTCTACTGCTACTCCTTCTTCAGATAAGACATGGCCCAAGTAATGTATTTTCTTCTGGAAATAGTCACACTTGTTGAATTTGGCATAGAGCTAATGTTCTCTTAGCACTTGAAGTACAATCCTAAGGTGTTCCTCATGTTCCTCTCTATTCTTGGAGTAAATTAATATGTTGTCAATAAAAACCAGTACAAATTTGTCTAGGAATTTGCTGAGCACATTGTTCATCAAGAACATAAAAGTGGCAGGGGCATTGGTTAATCTGAATGGTACTACCACAAACTCCTAGTGACCATATCTCGTCCTGAAGGCAGTTTTGTGGATGTCTTCACCCTTGATTCGGACTTGATGGTATCCAGATCTCAAGTCAATCTTTGAGAAGATGGAAGCACCTCCCAATTGATTGAACAAGTCATCGATCTTGGGTAAGGGGTACTTGTTCTTTATGGTTACCTTATTAAGTTTTCTATAATCTACGCACAGTTGAATGGTACCGTCTTTCTTTTTCACAAACATGACGGGTGCTCCCCATGGAGACACATTGGGCCGAATATAGCCTTTGTCCATCATTTCTTTTAATTGTAATTTAAGCTCAACTAGCTCGGGTGTGCTCATTCTGTAGGGTGTCCTAGACACTGGCACCGCTCCTGGTGCAAGTTCTATTGAGAAGTCAATGTCCCTTCTCGGAGGTAGACCCGGTACCTCTTCCGGAAATACATCTCTATATTCTCTTAGTGTGGGGTGGTCTTCGAGGCTTGGTTTGTTATCTTCAATTGATTTCAACACCTGTATTACATATAGGGGACATCCCTTTCGGCAATACTTTCTCATTTGAAGAGCTTATATCTATCTCACCAAGACAGGTTTCTGGATCCCTTGAAGGGTTATCCTTCTTCCTTCTTCACTTACACATTCTAAGGTTTTATGGTAACAGTCTAGTCTGGCTTTATGTGTGGCTAACTAGTCCATACCAATCAACAGGTCATACCGTCCTAGGGGCAATATGTTAAGGGTTGCTTGGGTGGGGAATTCACCCATAGTGAATTGGAAAGCTGGTATGACCTCTTCTACCTTTCTTTTGGTGCCAATGGCTAACTGTACCAACCATGGCTTGGCATGTTTATGTGGCTGTAATTTACACTTACCAACAGCCTTAGGGGATATGTAACTCAAATTTGAACCAGGGTCAATTAGAATAGACACTAGATGGTTGGTGATCATACCTTCTATTTCCACCACTGAAGCTTGGTGGTCAGCTTGGTGTTTATCCAAGGCTGCATAAATTTGCGGCACACTCCTGGCCACATCATTGATGGTGGTAGCTTCTTGAATGCTGTAAATTCTCCGACTGTTTTGTTGTCGGTGCGGGCAGTCCCTCAGTAGATGTTCTTCTCCACAACCCCAACATTTCAAAGGTTCTCTCTTTGGGTTATCAGTCTTTCCTGGGGCAGATCCAGAAGGTTTATTTCTACCCAAGGAGGGGAAGTTTTGCTGGTGTACACTTCAGGCTGGGAAGTTCATCCTTGAGTTCTTTTTATAGTTTTTAAATCTTGGGGATTTAAACCCCTCTTTCTGGAATCCCGAACTATTCTTCTGCTTCCAGCCTTCGTGAGGTTTTGTCCGATGCCCAAGCTATTCATAAAAGTATCTTTCCTCTCGGATAGTGTATTCTAGGTTCTTTGGCTCATTGAACTCAATCATGTTCTGATAGTCTTTAGGTAGTCCACTGATGAATTGTTGCACCTTTGCCTTTTTTGCTTTTATATAGGGTACATACCTCGACAACTCGAGGAATCTACTGAAATATTCCTCTATGGTGAGTTGCCCCAGCTTGAGTTCATAGAATTCTTTAGTCTTTTCATCGAAATACTTTTCCGACAGATACTTCTTCCTGAAGTATTTCTCAAAACGTTCCCAAGACAGGCCCTCTTCGTGAATCCCTTTTACATTCTTAAGGTCTTCCCACCAAATGGAAGCCTTTCCATTCAGGTTGAAGGTGGCTACTCGGGCCTTCAAGTTCTCTGAGAAGTCATGGACTCTGAAATACTTCTTTAGTCCAAGCAGCCATGCCTCTGCTTCCTCTCCCTTCTTTATTTCACTGTCGAAAGAGGGTGGTTTGACCTTCTTGAATTCTTCGAGATTATGACTCTTGGAATGCTTTCGCTTCTTTCATTTTCTTTGGGAATAAGAACTAGTTCTGTTTCTAGAAGATACCTTCGAGTCGCCAGCTTCCTTTCCAGAGGAATCGTCTGACGCTTGTCCCTTATCTCTGGGGTGGACCTTTCTCGAGGTGCTCTTCCTAGTGTGGCCACTTAAAAGACCACATCTCTATATCTCAGGTGGACTTCGACCTTTCTTTGTCTTTCGTCGGTCCGCGTGACTGGTGTCAGGTTCATGCTGCAATTGTCTTTGTATGTCGGATAAACTCTGCAGTAAGACTACATTAATTTCCATTTACTTCACTTGCTCTTTTATCATCCTCTCGTTGTCGGCCTTGCAGCACTATAGTTCAACCATGAGGCTCCTCACAATCTTAGCTAGATCTGGAGGGGTCCCTGCCACCCTCCTTTCGTCAAATTCTTCATCTCTATTGTGGGAGCCTTCCCCCACTTCGTGGTGAGTCACCATTTTATACGTCTACAGTTTCCCGCGGTTGACCGCCCACTTGTGTGCAAAAGAAAAACGCTTATTGTTAGTCAATATTTATATTCATTCATAACCAGCGCATAATTCATATTTTTCTCATGCACACACACAATAGGAGTTTTCATTCTTAACTTCGGCTTTTGATTAAGGGGGTTAATATAGAGGGTTACTCCTTTTAAGAGGACTTCAAATGGAGTCTCTGCACAACTCATTCATGAGCCCACGTAGGCCAAGTGTTGTAACCTGGCTCTGATACCAATTTGTAACACACCCTCCATGTCATAATGGATTATTTTCGCCTTTTTCTCTCTCTTCTTCTCAAGGGACAGAATCCCCGAGTTCCTACGGGGTCCTAGTGTAGGCTATCTCTTCCTGTTGGAACGTTTCCCAAACCAATCCACCGATTCTTTCATTGAAAACCCGCCGGGTACAACTCAAGTACCAAGCGTGGGCTTCACCTCCATGTGATCATCGGTTATGACCCCGAAACCCGAGATCGTGCCTTCATTGAGATCAATGGCTGTGAATCTCTCCCCTAATCTGACGGTCCTAGACGTATCGGGACTTCGGTAACCGGGAGTTCAAAAAGCAAGAGAGTCGAGTCCTTCGACTCTTCAAACCCCGAAACCCGAAATCCTACCTTTGGTGAGATGGATGGTTGTGAATATTTCCCCTAATTCGACGGTCTTAGCCGTATCGGGACTTTGGTAACCGGGAGTTCGAGAAACAAGAGAGTCGATTCCTTCGACTTTTCAAACCCCGAAACCCAAAATCCTGCCCTTGGTGAGATGGACGGCTGTGAATCTTTCCCCTAATCCGATGGTCCTAGCCGTATTGGGACTTCGGTAACCGGGAGTTTGAGAAACAAGAGAGTCGAGTCCTTCGACTCTTCAAACCCCGAAACCTAAAATCCTACCTTCACACTAAGCCGATTCGGAGTTTCGCACCCCATGATTTCGTGACTTGCGAAGACAAGGGTTATCGCCCTATGGTTTCCCAGGAGCCGAAACGTCGAAAAGCCGAAAAGCTATTTCCGCTAAACTGCTTCGGAGTTTCGCACACCGGGACTTCGCGACTTGCGAAGATGAGGGGTCTTTCCCTTTGGTCTCTCGGGTGCCGAAACGCCGAGACTTTGTGACTTACGAAGACGAGGGTTATCGCCCTATGGTTTCCCGGGTGCCAAAACACCAAAAAGACGAAACCTATTCTTACTAAGTCGATTCGGAGTTTCTCACTCCGGGACTTCGCGACTTCTGAAGACGAGGGGTCTTTCCCTTTGGTCTCTCGGGTGCCGAAACACCGAAATGCCGAAAACTATTCCCGCTAAATCGATGGTCCAGATCACTCCTATATCAACGACCATGATCACGTCGTGATATCGCGAATCGTGAGTCATGCAATCTTACCCTTTGACCACTCCATGTCGCGGGTCAGCGAAATGCTACCTGACTGCCACATGTCCTATTCCGATGGGTGGGTCCGAATACTTCAGGATTTTCAGAATGTTGCCAAGTCCACCCTCCGGCCTATGCAAAGGTTAAGGACGATGGAAAATATAGCTCCGACATATCCTTTTGAGGGTTCCTGGGTAAATTATCCCTAGGCTTGGTGACCTGACTAAAGCCTTCCTAAATCGCCAAGCTATAAACTCTGCGGTAGGGGTAAAGTAAACTCGCGAATTTACTATCATGGTAGCCCTTTCAAGGTACTCACTCCGACTCTGGGGTGCAAGGAAACTTCACGGGAGAAGTGCCTTCGGGAATCTAAGCCCGGGCATAGCGCGAGCCAAATAGACGGGGCAAATTTCCAGGGCACAGACTCGTATCCTGAACCTGTTCATTCTATACCTAGACCAATTATGGTCACATAAGTATAATCACGCATCCATTGTTTCAAAAACATAGGCAAATACTTACATACGGAAAACATTCATGAGCATATAAACATGAGCATGCATTCAGTTCAAAATACAAGACATAGCACTTATCAGAAAACACCAGCCATGTTGCGACTGCTGAGAGGGGTGCTCATTTCCACCCAACCGTAGGCTCAGTGAATACAGATGGATATACCACTAGCCACCCCCAAGCTAGACCACGATGCTTGGAGATTCAATCTCCTATTTCCAGCTTCACGGAAGTCCAGAACAAAGGTTTTTGTATCCTTCTCCATTGTTCGGGACCCCCCTGTCTCTCCAGAGTTCCTTCCGTCTTCTCCTCTGTTCTCTCTATCGCGTGTTCTCTCCCCCTTATCCCCCACACTTCCTTTCTTTCCTTGTTCTGCAAGGTAGCGTGTGGCGCGAATTCCCCCATCCGTGGTTAGGTCTAAGGGCTTCTACAGATGGGTGGTTCACCCCCATCCCCTCATTAACTCATGATGAGCCTCCCCACCTACCATCCTGGCGAGTAATTCATTCCAGGGTCAGAGAGCCACTTTGGGTCTTTGAGCTAGTAAAGACCAATACGGTATTGGTTCGGTGGAATTTAACGCCCTCATTCCAGGTTCTTTCCACCACCTTTCATTAGCCATCGTGGTCTCTTTCAGCACATCCCCCTCCCAGCAATCATGCAACACATATTCATAACATTATTTACATTCATCGACCTTTTATACAAAGGTTCGTCCAATCAAACATTCAGATCTTTGAGTTTGCCATAGTTCTTGGCCAATATAGTTATTTTTACAGACTGGGGGAAACAGGGTGTTACACTTTAACCTGTTTATTTCGACCATACTCTTGCTTGCCACAAGCATATAGTCAACATATAACACCAAAATAATGAACATGCCATTTTCCAACTTTTTAAAGTAAACACAATGATCATATTTGCTCCTTGTAAAATTTAGGCTCACCATGAAGGAATCAAAATTCTTGTACCATTTCCTATGAGACTGTCTCAGGCCATACAATGACTTCTTGAGTTTGCAAACAAACCTCTTATTGCAATCCTGAACAAACCCTTATGGTTGTTCCATATATATATCCTCATCTAAATCTCCATGTAGAAATGTTGTTTTAACATTTAGCTACTCTAACTCAAGATCAAGTAAAGAAATTAGTGCTAACATAACACGAAATGAAACAAGCTTCACAACTCGTGAAAAAATCTCATGAAAATCAATACCTTCCTTTTGAGAATACCCTTTTTCTACCAGTCTTGATTTATACCTTTGGAATTTATCATCAACACCCTTTTTTAGTTTGTAGACCCACTTGTAGCTGACAACCTTCATGTCCTTTGGAAGTTCTACCAGGTCCCATGTTTTATTCCTCACTAAGGCATCCATTTCTTCGTTCATAGCTTTCTTCCATTGAGCACGTTCAGATACCTTAATTGCTTCCTGAAAACAACTAGGTTCTCCATCAGTAGAAACCAAAGCCACAAATGAAACATATTCGTCATACCTTGTAGGAGGATTCCTGACCCGTGAAGATCTCCTCAGAGATGGTTGAGGCATATCCTCAGTTTCCTGGATATTTTCTGCATTTACATCTTCATATTATTCTTCTGGAACTTCTTCATGCTCCTCCCTTTCTGAAGATGGTTGAGTTTCCAACTGAATTTGTTGAACTTGTGGTACATGTTCTTGTCTCACTTCAACATCTACCAATTCTGATTTTAAGAGTGAGGATTCATCAAATACTGCATCTCTGCTTATGATGATTTTGTGGGAAGTAGGATCCCATAGTCTGTACCACTTAAATCCATCACCATAACCAACAAAGACATATTTCTTTGATCTAGGATCTAACTTAGAACACTGATCTTTAGAAATAAGAGCATAAGCATCACAACCAAATATTTTCAGATTTGAAAAATCACACGAATGACCTGTCCATACCTCTTCTAGAATATTACAGTTTATTGTAGTTGATGGTGACCAATTTATCGGATAACATGATGTAAGAATTGCTTCTGCCCAAAATTCCTGTTGCATCTTGGCATTACTGAGCATGCTTCTTTCTCTCACTAGAAGAGTCCTATTCATGCATTCAGCAACACCATTCTGTTAAGGAGTATAAATTGTGGTCTTATGTCTTTCGATCCCAGCTTCCTTGCAATAGTTCTCAAATTCCATAGATGTGAACTCACCTCCATTATCTATCCTTAAACACTTGATTGACACGTCAGTGCTCTTTTCAACCAAAGCCCTAAATTGCTTAAAAGTATTAAATACATCAGCTTTTCTTTTAAGTAAATAGACCCAAACCTTCCTAGAGTAATCATCTATAAATGTCACATAATATGACGATCCTCCAAAATAAACTGTAGGGGATGGTCCCCAAACATCTGAATGAATGTAATCAAGGATACCTTTTCTTATATGCCTTCCCGCTTTAAAATTTTGTCTACACTGTTTTCCAAAAACACAATACTTGTAGAAATTCAAATTCAAAAACTTCAAACTTGGAAGTGAATTACGATCAACCAGTACTTTAAGCTCTTTCTCGCTCATATGACCCAAATGATGATGCCATAAATGAACAAAGTCATTTGCATCTTCAGATGCTGCCACTTCTTGATTTACTTTTGTCCTTCCTTCAAGCTGATAAAGGTTCACGATCCTCTTTTCTTTCATGACTACTAAGATTCCTTTGGACACCTTCAGTACTCCACCTTGAGTTGTACACTTGTAACCAAAAGAATCCAGAACTCCCAAAGATATCAAGTTCTTTCTCAGTTCGGGGACATACCTTACATCTGTTAATGTTCTTACAGACCCATCATGCATTTTAATCCAGATGCTACCAACTCCAACAATTTTACAAGAAAAATCATTTCCAATAAAAAACAACATTATCATCAATAGATTGGTAAGTTGAGAACCAATTTCTATGAAGACACATGTGGCTGGACGTACCATAATCTAACAACCATTGTTGATGTTGATGTGAAACATCATAAGTAGACAATACCTCATCAAACATACCTAAACTAGAACCTGAACTTGTTTCAGCTACATTAGCTTCCTTTGAATCTTTTGTGGAGTCCTCTTTGGATGCATTCTGTCTTTTCCAGCAATGCTTCTTGAGATGCCCATATTTTCCACAAAACCAACATTTCTGCTTACTCTTCTTTCCTCTTGACTTAGACCTTGACGTACCCCTATTACTTTTCCCTCTTTCTGTAGATCAACCTCTGACCACCATTGCTTCTGTTGTTGAGGTTTCTTTACCGGATGTTTTCCTTATCTCCTCGGATAACAAAGCTCCCACAACAGTATCATAATCAATGACATTTGTTGTGTTAAACCACACAGTTGTGACCAGATGGTCCCAAGACTCAGAAAACAAACACAATAGCATAACTGCCTTGTCCTCATCTTCGAACTTTACTTCCATATTAGTTAATTGACAAATCAAAGTATTGAAAACATTCAAGTGATCAACCATTTGCATACCTTCTTTCATCCGCAAGTTGTACAACTGCCTCTTCAAGAAGATTCTGTTTGACAAGTTCTTTGTCATATACAGACTCTCTAGTTGTCCATTATTAAAAATCACGCTCGACACCAAATGTTGTCCAACATTTTCATCTTCAATTATGTTCGTTTGGGTTGTTGTGTCGTCCACTCAGTTTTGTAAAGAATAAAAAATATTACCTGCGTGTAGTTGAGTTCCACACACCTCATAATATTCAAAACTAAGTCTATGTCATATATCGTAGCTTTGTGTTGTTGCGCGTTGAAAATGGAAGCTTCCATTATTTCGAAATGATCGAATTCAAATATTGGTGTAGAATTTCCCGCAATGTAAAGATAGAACTCAGACTGGCAACC
>JZKD02S0898874.1:877901-902942 GCA_000966675.3 Picea glauca
TATATGTGTGTGTGTGTGTGTGTGTGTGTGTGTGTGTGTGTGTTCTATTACTTTTGTCATGAACAATTAGTTTTCAAAGCCGACATGTGCACACGGTGATCTTTATCTCGATGGCCAATTCCATCCATATAATCAACATGCTTAGCATGGAACAAAGTCAACGAAAGTCAAACTTTGACTTTCCTCTATTTTCGTCAGAATGCTTAGCATGGAACAAAGTCAACAAAAGTCAAACTTTGACTTTCCTCTATTTTCTTCAGAATGCTTAGCATGGAACAAAGTCAACGTAAGTCAAAAATTGACTTTCATCTATTTCCTTTTGACTTTCCTCTATTTTTGTTTGCGTTGAATGGAAGAAATCTACAATTGAATTAAATTAGAAATCTACAATTGAATTAAATTTAGGTTGGGCAGAATATTAATTATATATTTAAATCATTTTTTATCATTCAAATACCAACATTAAGTGATTTGGAGATTGTGTATACAAAGGATTTATGGGCTTTTACTTTCTTTTAAAAAATGTGATTGGAAGATTGTGAGGATTGATGGTTTTTTACTCTCTTCACATTTTGAAGATTGTGTAGCTATTTTATTTAGAAAGTACTAAAATTTATTGCCAATATATATTACTAATAAAAATAACAAATAAAATTTGAAATAAAGAAAGAAATTGTTATAATTTTGACGTTGGTCATATTTTATTAATTTATTTTAAATAAATTATTGTTATTAATAACAAAAGTAAGTATTCAAATATAAATGTTCAAAGGAAAGGAAAGGTAATTTTAAGAAATACAAAGTGGAAGTGGATTAAATATGAAGTTACTTGAAAGTGTAATAGAAATGAAGTTACGTGAAGGTGAATTAAATATGACGTTATATGAAAGTGGATTAAATATGAAGTTACTTGAAAGTGTAATAGAAATGAAGTTACGTGAAGGTGAATTAAATATGAAGTTATATGAAAGTGGATTAAAAAGTAAAAGTGGATTAAACATGAAGTTGTGTGAAAGTGGATTAAAAAGTAAAGTGAAAGTGGAGTAAAAGTGCACATGGTTTTAAAACCCATGGTGGTATTTTTCCAATGGAGGCTTATTTTTTTTTAAATATTCATTTTATTTCAAAAAAATAAAAGGTGTTTTTACATTAAAATATTATTTGAATATGATGCAGATAAAGGTGCTTTCATGTACAATTTATTATAGTTTTTCTTCAACAAACAGTTTTAAAATAATTTAAGATTGGGGTCGAGCCTCACATCTATTGGACCCCACACAACCTCCAACCATGTTGGTTAACTATCTTTTGAAAAATAACGTAATAAACACCATAAACATCTCCATAACATTTGTTAAACATGTGTATTTTAAAGTCACATCCACTTCATGACAAGTACACTAGTCAATCGTTGGTGTATTTGATTGTCAACTATTGGTATAGGGTTCAAAATGATCCATTTTGGGCACTTTGTAACTTCATCATTGACATAACAATATTTTGAACATGTCGTAGCCCTAGAAGAAATATAGAGATAAGGACCAATCTAATGTATATGTGAGATTTATGAGATGCATCAAATTTACAAGGACTTTACTAGAAAAATACTTCCACATGAGCTAATGACCCCCTTTGAAAGGGGAACATTAGTTCATGGTTTTGTATTGCTACGCCCTAGGAGGGTCCAAGCATAAACTTATCTAATCACAGCCAACATACCCACTTCTATAGGGCACATGGTGGGGCCACAACCATAACTTGGTTAAAACATCTCTCTAAGGGTTGAACATGAAATTAATCACTACAACAAAATTGTGTCATTGGTTTTGTTTTAAGCTTCCATTTTTTCTTCCATTTACTTTTTTTCGTGATTTTTTTTTGTATTTTTGATGAAAACTAGACTCTATTTGAGGGTTCGATGCTAAATGTGGCATTATTTCACGATTTGGTGTTAAACTTGATGTTGTTTGTACCATATTTAATGTCTAGTTTAGTGTCAGGTTTATTGAGTAACTAAACAAAAGTAGTGGAATATTTTCAAAAAAGAATTTAAGAAAGATCAATGGCTAAATATAAGTCATTTGTCTCAATTCTCATGAGAGTGAGGGTCTTTCTATTGTTTTAATTAAAATCTCTTAGTTTCCCTCACAAAACCCCCTCAAACCTTATTCTCTCGTTCTCTTTTTCATTTCCTCTCTTTTTCTCCTCTTCTCATCCCTTCTCCTTTCTCCCTTAAGGTTTCCTCTCTCAGTATTTCTCAGTATTTCATCTTCGTGGAGTCTAGGGTTTTAGTAATTTCATGGAGGAATCTCCATGAAGAAGGTAATGGATTCTCCCTTCTCTTCTCCTCCTTCCTTTCTCTTTTACTTTCATTTTCTTCTATTGATTTGCCAATGTTTATTGTTTTTTTGTTGTTGAAGGTTTAGGGATTCATGGAGGAACCTCCTTGATGGAGGTAATGACTTCTCCCTTCCCTTCCCTTCCCTTCTCCTCCTTCCTTCCTATTTTACTTTTCTTTTACTTTATTGATCTGTTAATGTTTAGTGTTCTTTTATTGTTGTAGGTTTACGGTTTGATGCATGGATGCTAGGGTATCATGGAAGAACCTCCATGATGAAGGTAATGGCTTCTATATTCCCTTCCTCTTCTTCCTTCCCCTTTTACTATGATTTCTTTATTTATTTGTTAATGTTTATTGTTGTTTTGTTATTGCAAGTAAACTAATGAAGAAAGAAAAAAAAAAAAAAAAGGGCATCTTGTGGGGTCTATTTAATGCACAGATCCAATTCATGGGTGTGGCCTAAGGAAGGCCCTTGCATTCCCATAAGGAGATCTAGGTTCAAATCCTAGTACCCATATATTTATCATTACTTACTTTACCCTTAGTATCAAATGTTGATATTTATATCATATATGCATTATTCACTTGTTTGCTTGCATAGGTTAGGCTAGTTTCAGTTCATATCTCCACTTTTAATGATAGATATTTGTGGGAATGTAGTTCAAGTAGAGTTATTTTCTTTTGGTATGTGATATGAGTTCAAATGCCAACATTCCCTTAGCATTTTCTATTTTCATTTTGATTTTTTTACCATTTTCCATTTTTATTTCTGTAAATTTTAGTTTGCACTAGTTTAGTCTAGTTTTAGTTCAGACCTACACTTTTAATGATATATTTTTGTGGGAATGTAGATCAAGTGGATTTCCTATCTTTTGGCCCTCTAAGCTCTCTCTGTTGCCTCACCTGACATCTTTCTTCAGTCAGTTGGGGGAAGTGGTCATTATAGATGTGATTGTGGGGTAGCTGGAGCAGAACCAAAGCAAGCAGTAGTAGACCCGGTTGAACAAGCAGCAGTAGAGCCAGCAGCAGAGTGAGTAGCTAAAGTGCTTTGGGTTCAAATATAAGTGTTTCCTTACCATTTTTCATTTTTTACCACTTTCCATTTTTATTTCCATAATTTTACTTTACAGAGAGTCGACACTAAACTTAGTGTTGAACTTGGTGCTAAATACAAAAAATAAATCTAACATCAACTTTTACATCGAGAAAATACTCCAACTTGAAAAAATGCACAATAATTCAATGTTAAACTCGATGATAATGACCTGTTTTATTATAGTGTATATTAATTTGCATGGTCTTTATAGAAATAATACTTCCACATGAACCAATGCTCCCCTTTAAATAGGAACATCAATTCATGGTTTTGTACGAAAACACTCTAGGCGAGAACAAGTGCCAGCTTATCCAATAAATATACAACACAGTCACTCCTAAAAGGTCCATGATGAAGCCACAACCCTGACTTGTTAAAAAGATCTTCCCAAGGATAATGTTGGAACATAAGATTTATTAATTTATATGGTCTTTTAAAAAAGAAATTTGAAACTCTAACCCATTTAAATGTTACATATCCTTAAAGTGATAAAATGACAATACCCAACAATGGCTCCTCTCCCTAGTTTCTTATTAAATGAAATATTAAAAATATTTGGCAAAAAGTCAAAATCATTAAAAAGGAAATAATAAATATTTTCATCGACAAAAAGTTCGAACTTACATGAATAAGTCTGACAAATTTCAAGTATGTCTCGTTCACCACTCAAACATATTGAGGAGTAAGTTGCAAGTGTGTGATTAAACATATTGAGGAGTAAGATGCAGGTATGTGATTAAAGTTGTATGGCAAAGATTGCCCTGCCTACCCCACACCCTAAAAAGTTAAGTCTACTCTAACATTGATAAACCTTTTGTGCATAAAACTCATTTAACAAATTCATAGTAATGAGAGACAACAAGATTAAAAAAATTTGTGATCACTTTTATTCATGGCATATTTCTTATAGCCTTCATTCAAGCCTCCTCAAACTTAAAAACACCCCTTCCTTTATTATTTCATAATCAAATCAAAGTTGACTTTTAAATCAAATATTATAGAATGCTCTTATCCCATTATAGTTGTATTTTAAATAAAATATCATGGAAGCTCTAATCCATAGCCAGCTCATGCCATCCATTCCGGGTCTTCGTAGCTTTGCACAACCCCTTGGGTCATGGATCTTGAAAGGATAAGCATGCCACGTACATCAAACTTTTTTTCCACTTTTAAATAATAAACTTTTTGCATTTGCATTGTGAAAAAAATATCTTACATAATGGAGTAGCTTCAGTGCCTATAAAAGGAGATATAAAACGCTTGATTAATTGTATACTTGCATTTTCATTGGGAAAAAAAATCTTACATAATGGAGTAGCTTCAGTGCCTATAAAAGTAGATATAAAACTGGTTATTTTTCTTATAAATTTCCCCCTCATCTTGCCATTGTGGATTGTTAATGGTCACTTATTCGTGTTTTAATATATCATATTGGTATAGCAAAGGTGTTATTTTTGGGTGGTCTTGGATTTAAATTTCGATGTGAATAACCAACCTACTTATCAAATATGAGAATGTTAACTTCCTCAAAGCCATTGGAAATAATCTGAGTGCATGAACTACCTTTTACCTCAACCCAAATCTACATTTAAGTTGATTTAAGTAAGAATCTTCTAAAAAAGTCATACTAAATTATGATGGTTGCTCTGACTGCATGAACTACCTTTTACCTCAACCCAAATGTACATTTAAGTTGATTTAAGTAAGAATTTTCTAAAAAAGTCATACTAAATTATGATGGTTGCAATTGGACCAAATTTTTGCATTGTGAATGCAACAATTTTTAGCATGGCCATATAATTTCATCATATTTGGAAAGTTCTATGAACTGTTTCTCAAGAAAATAAGTGTATAAATAAAAAAAAATTATTAGTAAAGGACTTTGATATCAATCATTATCATGTGGATCTCTTAATTCAAGTTAATCTTGAGCATTTTGATTCTATAAATACTTTAGGTTCACCTTTCAATTTGAATAAGATTGTTCTTACCATTGTGAAGATTAGTGAAGAAAATAATGATATAGAATATGTGCTCTTGTTGCATTTGGTGATGGTATGATCCTTAGATTTCGAGATGAGTCACAAAGCATATATCCACGAAAATGGTAGAAAAGCTCAATACTTCATTAAAATAGAAAACCCTTAAGATAGGGCAACACCATAAAATAATCTTTATGGAAGGATAAACTCCATATCTTCTCTTAAGAGAAATATTGCAATCACAATATTTTTGTGACACCCTGTTTTCCCTAGTATGTAAACATATCCTTAAATGTTGCCATGAGTCACGACGAGTATTGATCCAGATGGATATCGGTGGCCACCCACCTTTTCCAACTGGCTCAAAATAGTTTTCTGACAATTTTGGCAATTTACTACTTTTAGCAGTTTTAACTTCTGGGGCCATTTTGAGGGCCTAAATGAAGGTTTTTCGAGATCGAACTCCTCAGTCATAGCCAAAGGCATGATTGAGCCCCCAAAATGAATCTCCTCAATGATACCTTTCCAACGGGCTATCACATGCCTAAAACGAAGATCATATGCAAAAGTTAGGACCCCGGGAAGTTGATGTACTAACTTACCCAAACGGGGTCCACATGACTTTTGGCGCTTCATCTCCTAGGGTTAGATTTTTGGATGTCTAGGGTTTTTGGCATTCTTGATTATTGTAAAAAGGCCTTCAGAGCCTCATTGTAACCTTCTTCTGGCGAATGTGTGATGTTGTCACATCTCTTCTCAAAGATAAGCCGCCACCATTCCAGCAAGCTTGTTTCCACTGCATTTTACAGTTTCATCTTATTTCGTTATTGAATAGAAAACCAGTTTTACTGTATCTCTGTTATTTTGTGTTAAGCACCTGTTAATAATCTGTATTCATTTCGTTCTGCTCATAAAATCTGGATCAAGTATGTTTAATATTTTGTACCAACAATTAAAATGATAAAATGTATTTTGACAATAATGAAAAGAAATCGTTGATGGGTGGAGCACTTACACATAAAATCATACCATGAAAGGCAAATGGTGAGAAAATTCCCTTGCCAATTTAATATTCAAGAAAACCAAGATCGGCCATTCTCCCAGAATTTTAGTTAATGAAGGAAGTTGGTAGTTCAACTACCAACTTCCAACAATTATGAGAAAGAATGGGGGATTGTACCATAACTTCCTTGCCTCAGAAACATGGGCAGAACAATACCCATCTGGAGACTTTTGAACTGACCCCGAATTTGGGGGAGAATTGACCCACAAAATGGGAGAATGAAAATCCAAGTGAAGAGAACGTTCCAAAAATAATGGTTATGGTTCATAGAAAAATGCAAGTGAGTCAAGTTATTCATGAAGCTGACAAACATGGTTGTGAATTTTTGGGTGTTTAGTTGTGTAAGCTAATTGTTGTGATTCCCTGAGTCAAGAACAAGCCCCCTTGCTTGGTGGAATTGGAGATATATCTTGTTAATTTATGTCGATGAAGGAGAATGTTCTTCATCTTTATATCTCTAATATTGAGTGAGACTTTTCCCTCATAGAATCATCTTCTGGCTAGGGGGTGGCCAGCTGCAAAGATAGACAAAAGATAGTTGTGTCTATGGTTGGGTGGAAAGAGGCTCACACATCAACAGTTTCCAATCCATCTTAAATTCTCATATAAGTGTTTCAATGTTTTGTATATTCCATGATAAGTTCCTTGATGCTATGGAATTTATGTTTTAGTTATATGAAGAATTTGATATTTTGTTCACGTAGTGAAATTTTTGTTCCATGTTCCCAGCCGATTGTAAAATCTGAAGTTAGTCGTAAAAGATATATTTTGTTGTTTTCCCTATGACTATATCTGTTTTTAAAGTTTTCTATAAATAACTATTTGTAATTCTAAGTAAGAATAGAGTGATGGTTGGGAAATTGCATCCCATTTGTATGAATAAATCTCATGTGTTAGCAGTGAAGACTAAGTTGTTAAAGTCTTCACAGAACATATGAAGATAAGAATGTATAATTTCTATTAAATGAATGTTGATCCCTATAATACTAAAGTTGTAGATCAGTTCTGGGAGGTGACATGTCCCTGGTTAAGTGACAATCATTAAGACCTTCTTGGAAGGCTTAGTTGAATGCTAAATAATTTGTGGAAGCATGGGTAAAGGCCCTTAAATTCCAACCAACATGATAAGCTTGACAAGGGGGAGTCTTGGAATGAAAGATTGACCATAATTTTGGTCCCATAAGCCTAGGCCATCTAGTTGAAAGGATAAGGTATTTAACATGAGGAGTGTGTGGAATAAAATGAAATCGAGAATTATGTGTTTTGTATTTAATTTATGTCTTATTGAGACATGGTAAGAATAAAAATATTACCTGGATTTACTCAGTAAAACCATGTCCAAAGGTAAAGACCTCAAATGGTGGGTTTTTTCTAAATAGTAGTAAAGACTTGCATGATTTTAGGTGGGAAGTAAGTCCTAGTAAAAACAAAATTTTATTGTGGGAAGTTTTATTCCCAAGAGATTTAATTTTCCAAAAAGAAACTAAAATAAATAAATATATGTGTATATATATTTTAATATGGTTTCATGAGTAAAATTTAAATGGTGAAATGAGGTTGGTGACTCCTAGTAATTATTCAAAATTACCATTTAGTTTCTTAATAAGTTTGAATATTAAGAGGAGGAGGTCTTATATTTTAAACCATGTAATTATATTTTATTCACGTGAGTGGAGAAGATCGGAATTTCCTTTTTGGGAAAAGAATTTAATTTTGCTAAATTAACCAGTCATATAAATTTGGAGTGTATAGAGGTTAACATTGTAGCCCTAGAGAAATTTATGATAGAGGTTAACACTGTAGCCATTGAGAAATTTTCTTACATCGATCTACAAATTTCTTCACATCTGCCCTCATACCTGGCCAATAATACAAACTACTTAGTTGTGCAAATGTTTTGTCATGACCGAAATGTCCGACTAGACCTCCACTATATTTTTCTTTCAACAAATTATCTCTCATTGAGCATCTTGGTATACACAATTGGCTTCCTTTAAATAACAATCCATCCTGGATCAAATATTCTTCCCATGAGTTGTTATCCCTGAACAAAGGATTTTCATATGCTTCATAAGCCTCCTTAAAATCTGAATCTTCCTGATACATTTCCTTAAGGTGCTCAGACCCTAAGGTCTTCACTTGGAATTCCTGTACAACCAAACTTCTCCTGCTCAAAGCATCTACAACTTTATTAGCACTTCCAAAAATATGTTTAATGACAAAAGTAAAATTCTGCATGAATTCTACCCACTTAGCATGCCTCTGATTCAACTTTTCTTGCCTAGTAATAAATTGCAAAGCTTGATTATCACTATACAAGACAATCTCTTTTGGAATTAAATAATGTCTCCATTTCTTCAAAGCTTGAATCATTGCATAAAACTCCTTGTCATATGTAGAATATTCGCCTTAGCATCATTCAAATTTTTACTAAAATAAGCAACTGGCCTATTATCTTGACTCAAAACTACTTCAATGGCTATTCCATTTGCATCACACCTCACCTGAAATGTTTTTCCAAAATCGAGTAAAACCAAAATTGGTTGTTCTGTTATCTTCTTTTTCAACACTTTGAAGCTTTTCTCAGCCTCCTCTATCCAATTAAAAGACTTGTGTCTCTTATTAATAGTATCCATCATGGGTGCACATATACCACTAAAATTTCTAATAAACTTTCTATAAAAACTTGCTAGCCCATGGAAACTTCTCACCTCAAATATGCTCCTTGGTGATGGTCATTCTTTGATTGCTCTCACCTTCTTTGGATCCATCTTAAATTTATTTGAAAAGATCACAAAACCCAAATATATGAGTTTTTTCTTCATAAAAGAACTTTTCTTCAAGTTTATTAACAACTTTTCTTGCTGCAATCTCCTCATCACTAATGTCAAGTGCTTTAAATATTCTTCCTCTGTTTTGATAAAAACTAATATATCATCCAAATATACAATGACAAATTTACCTATGAAGTCTTTCAGTACTTCATTCATCAACCTCGTAAATGTTCTTGGAGCATTTGTCAATCCAAATGGCATGACTAGCCATTTAAACAAACCTTCATTTGTCTTGAATGTTGTCTTCCATTCATCTCCCTCTCTCATTCTTATTTGATGATATCCACTCTTCAAGTCTATTTTTGAAAAATAGCTTGCTCCACTCAAACAATCCATCAAATCATCCATCTTGGGTAAATGAAAACTATACCTAATGGTTATCTTGTTGATGGCTCTGGAATCTATACACATTCTCCATCCCCCATCATTCTTTGGACTCAATACAGTTGGCATTGCACATGGGCTTAGACTTTCCCGGACTAAACCTTTATCCAACAACTCTTGAACTTGATTTTTAACTTCTTCATTCTCTCGAGGTGTCATCCTATACGTTGTTTTATTTGGTAAACTGGCTCCTGGAATCAAGTCAATATGATGGCTAATACTCCTAATAGGTGGTAATGAGTGAAGCAACTCATCCACTACTATGTCAACAAAATTCTCTAACAATTCTTGGATTTCTTCAGGTAAATCATTTATAGAAATATTGGTAAAGATAACTCTTGGCTTCCTTACTACAATAAATTTCATTTCTTGATCTTTCTTATTCTCCTTCAAGAGTTCCTTCCCACTCATGAGAAGTATTTTTGTGTTGGCTTCTTCATTTTCTTTCTTCTCTTCTATTGGTAGTAACATGTGAGTTCTACCATTTTTCTCTAAAGTGTAAGTATTTTTTCTCCCATCATGAATGACATTCATATCAAACTGCCATGGTCTTCCCAACAAAATATGACAAACATCCATGGGAATTACATCACACAGAATCTCATCTTTATAACTTCCTATTTTAAATTCAACTTTGCATTGTTGACTTACCACCTTTCTGCAACCACGATACTTTATATGGACTTGGGTGTGCAGTTTTCTTCAGCTCCATCTTCTCCACCATTTCTGTAGATACTAAATTATCAGTGCTCCCACTGTCTATAGTCATTTTGCAAAAAAATTCCTTTGTTTTACAAGTAATCCTGAACAACCTCATATGTTGAACTGAGCCTTCTATTTCCTTCTCTGGCTTTAGAAGAACTTTCCTCATCATAAGGTTTTGTCCTCCTTCTCCTGCTTCTGCTTCCACATTCTTCTGGGCTTAAGAAATGTGTGATTCTCCTCATCCTTCTTTCTTCCTCTCGGGGCATTCCCAAGACATGTGTCTTGTCTTTCCACAGGCATAACATTTAACTCCACCTCCTCTACCTCTTCCTCTTCCTCGAGGAAAAGAGTCTCTCCCACCAAACGGACTTCTTTGGGAACTTCCTCCACTTTCAAAGTGACCATATTATTTCTCACTCTCTTCCTTGGGTTTCGGTGCCTTATCATAGATAATTCCCTTACCTCTATTTGAGCCTCTGCTTCTGTTTCGCCGACTCTGGTTTCTGACCAACTTTTTTTCTGCCTTTAGTGCAAACTGATAAGCATCTTCCACTGTCCTCACAGTGATCATGTTGATCTCATCCTAGATTTCATATCTCAAGCCATTTATATACTTGGCAACTTTTTCATCATCCTTCTCTCTTTGTCGAGTCCTAATATTCAGTCTATGGAATTCTTTTGTATACTCTTTCACTATCATACCCCTCTGTCTCGGGTTTTGCAACTTTCTGAAAAGATTTATCTGGTAATCCTTAGGTATGAATTTAACCTTTAGTTTGGCTACCATTCTATCACAATTCTTTATCTTTTGTTTACCTTTGCTCTCCTCTCTCCCTGTAGTTCATCCCACCACAGTGTTTCATGTCCCTTGAATCTGGTGACAGTATGTCTCACCTTCTTTCCTTCATCGACATCTTCATAGTCGAAATACTTGTTCATGGACCTTATCCATTCCAATAGCTCTTCAACATCCAAACTGCCTTCATACATTGGGACGTCCATATTTTCTCTAGCTTCCAACTTCACAACAACTTTCAATAAGCGTTCTTTAGCCACATCTTCTCCTGTAGCTTCTTCAAATTCTACTTCTTCGCTTTCTGCATCACTAACATCTTCAGCAACAGGTGTTCTTATTTGCATTGCTTCCATCGCTTCCAACCTTGCGCAGAGCTCTCTCATTTCTCTTCCCACAACACGGTTTGCCATAGGTGGATCTACACGAATACTTGGCGGAATTATTTCAACTATTTCTAATACACAAAATACAACTTCGAACTTTTTCAGGCTCTGATACTACTTGGTGCAAACCCCCCTCTCTCATTGGGGCTGCGCGATTTCCCGGTCAAGGATCTTTAATTCTCATAGATGAATTAGCTCTCTGAAACCTTAATGATCTCACTTGTAAATAAATATAGGCTTTTTCTGTCTCTCGATGCAATTTCTGTAACACTCGCGATCTCTTCTTCTCACTACTGAACGATCACGACTCAAGCGCAAGCTCCTCCTCCGTTAACTCCTTCCCGCATGTGACCTTAGGCTATGTCCACACAGGATTTTGGGCGCGGTCGAAAGTGGTTTGGGATCAACCCACTTTTCTCCCCGCAATTCACTACCAATCGCCACGCTTCTTTTTTGCAATACCGTGGTTTCAATTGCGGTCTGCTATCAAATTTTTAACATCTAAGTACTTTCCGTCCCCGCAATCCTTCGTGATCTTTGATCTCTAGATCTCGACAATGCTTATGAACCTGATGGTTCAGATCTGTCCTTTCCCAATCTACAGATCATAACTAACCCTTCTAAATCAATGGTTGTGATTTATTACGTGATTCGGGCTTTGAGAGTTTCAAATCTCAACTCCTTCTTTCTCCATAATGGATATCTCCCGAAATAAAAGATCTGTTGACATTTGTCCTCCTCAAAGCGACGGTTATAATTTACTTCGGACCTTTGGGGTTTGGATATTTCAATTCTCAACTTCCCAAAGTATTATTATCCGAAGTTCGCGATCTGTCGCCACGCGTCCCTCTGGATCTGACGGTCCAGATTTACTTTGGATCTTCTTGGATAGATCTAAACCCTTTATCTTGTCCAACTTCCACAAATTCTTCTTCTGAAGGATTTCTTCGACACTTAGTCGATTTCTGGTCTTGTGCACTCATTGCAACTGACCTCTGCACTTTCTTATGAGAAAAACCCGAGTTATTTCTCCAATTCAAAGACTTCGCATATGCACTCCTTGCGCTTAATATGCACACTCTGCATACAAAAGTTCCACGCTATCTCTTCTGAGCTTCGAGTCGAAAAAGACTCCCTCACACGCACTCCTTGTGTTTGGTATGCACTCCTTGCATAACTTACAAAAGAGAAAACACTTGAAACTTATTCAATTCTTCATAAATTCATTCCTTCACCATGAACATCATACATCCACAAAACACATAACAACAATAAAACTGTAAAACAATATCAACACTGTACAATTGGATGAATTTCCTTAGTTCTATTCATTTCAGAAATAAATACATGATTACAACTTCTATCTCTTGCAAAACTACAATGAAAACTTGTCTAAGGACCCAGAGCTTCCTCGCTCTTCTTTCTATCTAAATTCTATCACACTCTACTCAAGCGGTTACCTACTCAGCGTAATTAATGCAATCTAATGACTAATACGGGCTAATATCCTACACCTGTAATATATTGCAATCGTGTAAGGATTTACAATGATCTGTCAGTTCAAAATGATGGCCCGACTTTACATACATCTAATTATCTCCACATCGCTACCAAGTTGGTTAAGAGTCGATTTGGCTCTTTCAATGCATTGATGTGTCGACTTCGCTTCCACGTCTTCTTTGTTTTGAATTGATAGTGATGCTCATGCATCACTATTACATGTGCTACAACACTAATGCACATAGGCATCACTCAACAAGGCTTACTAAACATCTGGGGAATACAGCTTGCCTATGGCAAATCCTTACATCTTGGACCACAAAATTTTGGGGTGTCGGGAACAATCGATCATGCACCCCCTACAACACTTATCATTACAACATTTTATCGCATGTACAACACACATTCTTTACTAAATGCTCAAATTATAAGCCCATTACACATGAACCCATTGCATATTCCCAATAAGCCCATTACATTATCATCAATATACATCTCACCATTTACATTTCATTTGACATGAAGACTTCATTACATTAAAACATGACTTGACTTTATTGTCACCAATGTGACCATGTTTTTGTTGATATTATGGTAGCTGCGGGAGGTATTAACCTCCACTTGTGACCTTTGATGAGATTAGAATATTCCAGGAAGCAAGAGAAACCCTAAAATACTTGGACATAACCCTAGAAGAGAAGTCGGCTAAAGAAAATATTTTATATTGAATCTTTAGCCTCTAGAAGAAGAAGTCATCCCATACAACTTAGAGAAAGCAGTATAAATACAAGACACCAGTTCTCATTTGAGATAGACATCTCGAAACTGTAGAAATCCACTTGTGCGCACTGCAGAAATCTAGTAGTGCGCAAGTCTAGGGAGCAGTTGCAGCTACAGTTCCTGCAACCTGTAATTTCGGTCTTTATGGGTTGGACTTTCTGATCAGTCTTGGTTATCTTTGCTTGGTGCATTAGCCCTGGTTGGCTATTGATTTTTTACCGTAATTCTTCTCTCTGTCAAGGTCAAGGTGCTTGGGGGTGGCATTCGTGCCTATGGTCGGGTGACAATATTGCTATATTGTCTATGGTTAAATGAGCACACCCACTTTTCTAACAGGTTATGGGCCCACACCTCCTTCATTCAGTCTAACCACTGGAAGGAAGCTAAGCCATAAGGTTATCAAGCTCATTGAAGAACTGTCGTTGGGGTTTCTAGCAGGTGCAATTACTAAAGCACTGTCTCTGGGTTACTAGTAGGTGCAATTGCAAAAACCCTAAATCTCTTGCCCAACACCTTATGATGGAACACCTTACTCAAGGAGAAGATATTCTAGTGCACCTTAGTCTAGCGCACCTCTTGGCACTCTCAAAAGGAAAAAACGTCAAGGTTGAGATTTTGGGTCAAAATCAAAGTTTGACCAGTTATCAGTCAACATAAATCATGAATGAAAAGACGGATCATCTACACTATTCAACGCTCACAGGAACACTTGAAGATGAAATGTGGGTAATTGACAGTGGAGCTTCCATGCATATGATAGGAGACCAGGCCATACTCTTTAATCTGAATGAAAAGAAGACATCCTACAAGGTATAACTTAGAGATAAGAACACCTATCCAGTTGAAGGAATTGGTTAAGCCTCCGTCAAATTGAAAACAGGTAACAATGTTCATTTGAGCAATGTCTTCTATGTACCTGGTTTAGAAAAGAATATTGTATCCATATCTTGCCTAGAATAAAAAATAAATAGAATAAATTTTGTAGATGGAAAAGTATTATCTTGGTCTAGAGACTCCAGCATAGAAAATGCTAGAGTTATTGAAACCCGTGAAGGAAGACTATACAGACTACTAGAACGAAATGATGAAGCTCTTATACATGATTAATTCAATCCAAATGAACTTTGGCATAGAAGGTATGCTCATATCAACTATCAAGCATTACCCTTCCTCAAAAATATGGTTGAAGGAATACTAGAACTACAATCTACACATGAAGGAATTTGCAAAGGATGTGCTCTTGGTAAGAATGTTAAAAAACCATTCTCACGCAACAATAATAGATCTAAGGAAATCCTAGATCTAATACATTCAAATGTTTGCAGTCTGATGCCAGTCAAATCTCTAGGAGGTTCTTTTTACTATGTAAACTTCATAGATAATTAATCAAGAAAGGCTTGGTTATATCTCTTGAAGACAAAGGACAAAGTTTTCAGTAAGTTTCAAGAATTCAAAGAAGAGATAGAGAACCTCACAAACAAGAAAATCAAGACCTTGAGAACAGATAATGGAGGAGAATACACATCCGAGGAATTTGTTTCCTTTTGCAAATCGACAGGGGTTAGGAGGGAGCTAATTGTTCCTCATAATCCTCAACAAAATGGTGTAGCAGAAAGGAAGAACAGATCTATTGAAGAAACTGTGAAGGCACTAATGAATGATCAAGGTTTATCTATGTATTTGTGGGGAGAAGAAACCATGACAACAATATATGTTCAGAACAGAAGTCCCCATCACATATTCAAGGATATGACTCCAAAATAAATTTTCTCAAGAAAGAAACCTAATGTGGAACACTTAAGAATCTTTGGATGCCCTGTTTACATTCACATCCCCAAGGATAAAAGGAAGAAATTAGAATCCTCAAGAAAGAAGGGCATATTTGTGGGATATAGTGAATCATCCAAAGCCTATAGAATCTATATCCCGGAACAACGTAAGGTTGAAGTTAGCAAAGACATAACCTTCAATGAAAATATGGATTTCAAGAAATCCATAGAAGAAAATATAGAAGAAGAAGAGTATAAAGAGCCTAAAGAAGAAATCATACATCTCCCAGAAAGACAGAATGAAGAAACAAAACAACTTGATCATCCGATGCAACCATGTGAACCTATTGAATCAATGATTGTACCAATAACCAAGAAACGTCTACTTTGGCTAGAAGCTACTCTACAAGAAGAAGAAAGACTCAAAGCCCCATGTGGCACCTTCAGAAAAAGAAAAAATCCCAAAAGATTCTCCAGCTATTCAGGATGTATGACAAAGCTTCTAAATGAAGAACCCACCACATTTGAAGAGGCAGATCAGAAGAAACAATGGAGAGAAGCCATGACAGAAGAACACCAGTCCATCATGAAAAATGATGTATGGGAAATTGTGCCTAGACCCAAAGAAAAATCAATAGTAACTTCAAAATGGGTCTATAAGATCAAACATGCAGCAGACGAAAGCATGCACAAATACAAAGCAAGGTTCGTAGCTAGAGGGTTCTCCCAAAAGGAGGGAGAAGATTATGACAAGACATTTGCTCATGTTGCCAGATATACTTCTATCAGAGCCATTATGTCTCTTGTTGCTTCCATGGGATGGAGTTTACATTAGATGGATGTAAAGACAATTTTTCTCAATGGAGCAATTGAAGAAGAAATATACATTGAACAACCTCAAGGATTTGAAGTACACTCCGGAGACACTCATGTTTGCAGATTTAAGAAATCCATGTATGGAGTCAAGAAAGCTCCAAGAGCTTGGTATGCCATAATAGATAGTTACTTAATAAGACCTGGTTTCTCCAAGAGTCATGCAAATCCAAATCTCTACTACAAAGTCGTGAACAATGCACCTGTGATTCTACTATTATATGTCGATGATTTATTCTTGACAAGTTAAGAGTCTCTCATCACCCAGTGTAAGAAGGAACTAGCTTCTGAGTTCGATATGAAAGATCTCGGTCTCATGCATTATTACTTGGGACTAGAAGTATGGAAGAAGCGTGGTGAAGTATTCCTTGGACAATGAAAGTATGTAGTGAAGATTCTTCAGAAGTTTGGAATGATGGATTGCATATCCATGGACACTCCTATGACCACAAATATAAGAAAAGTAAGAGACTCAGATTATGATCCAATAGACCCGTCCCTATATCGACAATTGATTGGGTCATTGATGTATTTAGTGAATACTCGACTAGATATTTGTTTTGTTGTAAACACCCTAAGCCAATTCTAGGTGGAACTGAGACATGAGCATTGGATAGTTGTGAATCATGTTCTAAGATATATTTGTTGGACGCTAAACTATGGTTTAAGATATACTTCATCCAGTGATATACAACTTCATGGATTCACATATTCAGATTGGGTAGGGAGTGCAGAAGATAAAATGAGTACTTCAGGGATGTGTTTCAGCTTGGGCTCCACTATGATATCTTGGGGCAGTAGGAAACAAAAGTCTGTCGCACTCATCACAACAGAAGCAAAATATATCGCAACATGTGAGGCATGTATAGAAGCAGTATGGTCGAGAAAGCTTATTTATGGATTATTTGATTAGGTTCTAGATTTGACCATAATATATTGTGACAATCAGATTTGTATAAGGCTATCCAAACACCCAGTGTTTCATGAACGGTCGAAACACATTGAGATCAAATACTATGTTATTCAAGATAAACTCCAAGAAGGAGAAGTGACGCTCCAGTATATCCCCATAGATGATCAAACATCAGATATTTTGACAAAGCCTCTATCCAGGATAAAGTTTGCATACTTACGAGACAAGTTGGGGATCGTGGAGATAACTCCCTTAGCTGAAAGGGAAGAGATGGCTCTCCAGGTTGGGAGGGAGCATTGATATATCATTGATTTATGTACAGTCATTTTCCAGCTTGGAAAATGATCCAGGATAGGCAATTCCTTTCCAGTTCAAAAAGTGGTTTGAGATTTCTGACAGACAGGCATTTTCCAGTTCGGAAAATGGTCCAGATCAGGCAATCATTTTCGTAATGAAAATGTTTCAATAGATTGTTGATGTACCATAGACAACGATTCCCCTTGTGGCCAGTGTGGGGGAATGGTCTAGGACAATCATTCTTCTTGGTAGTCACTCTCAGTAGTGGTCAAGTAGAATGGTCTCCCTCGTCAGGCAATCATTCTTTTTAAGTTCGCAGTTGTGAGCAGTTTCGAAGAATGGTCTATTTTGGAGGTTGGTGCAGGATAGTCATTTCCCTAGGGCAGACTCATTCTCTTCAGGTTGCACTATGTTTAGTTCCGAAGAAATGGCCCAGTTAGGTGAATGGTCCAGGTTCAACAATCAAGGACAAACATTCCCTAGGGAAGACTCATTCTCTTCAGGTTGCACTATGTTTAGTGTCGGAGGAATGGTCCAGGCTCATAAATAAGGGACAATTATTCTTCCATGCTTGGAAAGAATAGTCCAGATAGCCCATGGTTGATGTTTTTACTGTATGAGGGCAGATGCTCTTCCAGATCTCACAGGTGTGAGTGGAAGAATGGCCCAGATGACTCAGTTTATATCATGATATTATTTTTATGTAGGTTGATATCAGATGATATGATTTCTATGGAGTCTGTATGTCTCTGGATCGTAGATGTATGCTACTGTGATGGATGTGTTCCATTGGTTGTGATTGTGTCACTTATTAAGTAACCATGTACTACTTGGTGTGGTTGTGTACCACTGGATAGTAGTTGTGTACTACTATGGATAGACACAGTTGTGTTCTATCAGATGACATTGTACTGATTGTCATGGAGATTATCCAGTTGGATAATGATGACAGTGCTCGTGATTTGATCATGAGATAGCCTGTGTGGCTATAATGATGCTACCAGTTGAATGGTTTGTTTGTGCTCAAGACCATTACCTGTTATACCTCCCTAGCTAGGAGGGAGTGTTGATATTATGGTAGCCGCGGGAGGTATTAACCTCCACTTGTGACCTTTGATGAGATTAGAATATTCCAGGAAGCAAGAGAAACCCTAAAAGACTTGGACATAACCCTAGAAGAGAAGTTGGCTAAAGAAAATATTTTATATTGAGTCTTTAGCCTTCAGAAGAAGAAGTCGGCTCATACAACTTAGAGAAAGCAGTATAAATACAGGACGCCAGTTCTCATTTGGGATAGACATCTTAAAACTGCAGAAATCCACTTGTGCACACTACATAAATCTAGTAATGCACAAGCCTGGGGAGCATCTGCAGCTGCAGTTCCTGCAACCTGTAATTTCAGTCTTTCTGGGTTGGACTTTTTTTATCAGTCTTGGTTATCTTTGCTTGGTGCATTAGCCTTGGTTGAATATTGATTTGCTACCAGAATTTTTCTCTCTGCCAAGGTCAAGGTGCTCGAGGGTGGCATTCATGTCTATGGTTGGGTGACAATATTGCTATATTGTATATGGTTAAATGAGAACACCCACCTTTCTAACAATTTTCACTAATTTTTGATGAACCATGTGAAAAAAACACAAAACACATGTCCCACTCAATATGTGAACATCACATAGATCAACACATGCTCCCAAACCCAAAGTCTCCACATAGCTCCTGAAAGGCATAATACCCTATTTGCACACAAAAATTGGCACCTCTCACTTGTGGACATCCTTCATGCTTCAGACATCTTTGACATCCTTCAAAGAGAATTTTACTTTTCTGTTTATATTGTAACCCTCTAATAAATCATGAGGGTTTTACCTTACAGTCTACAATGAAACCATCTAAAATAACCAACATACCCTTGAAGTAGGGGAAAGAAATCAGTTAAGTAAATTGAAATGGTTATGTTGTTTAAAAATAGTGAATTTTTTGTTCTTATAGAATTTAAAAAAACCTAGCCATAAATTCCAAATAAAATTTCTATGTTTTTATAAAACTAATGAAAATATTATAATTCCTTCCTTGAAAATATAAGAAAAATGAACCTATTAACATTTTTGAAGTTCCAAGTAAAAACTCTATGCCTTGATTAAGGATTCTCCTCCCCAACTACAACATGGTTCTCAATCTTCAAGGGCAAGTCTCATCTCCAATGTGGGTCCACTTAGTCCATTCTCAAAGTTGCACCTCCATTCGTCTTTTGGCGGGTCCTCCCAAAGTGCCTGTGTTCATTCGTCTTTTGAACGTAGGGCATCTGGGCAAGCCAAAGCAGTCCAGAGTCCACTTTGATGCATGAGAAAAAATTCAGGTTAAAGGTCAGTTGCCGGAAGCCCCTCTGCCCAGAGAAAAGCTGGCAAGCACCATATTTTACCGTCATTCGGAATAAAGGTCAGTTGTCGGAAGCCCCTCTACCCAAAGAAAAGATGGCAAGCACAATATTTTATCGGAGCATTCATTCTGATTCATTCATCCATGGCATTTGCATGAGTGCATTTCTGCTGTTTGCAGGGCAGTTTGATAGTTTTCTCCTATGTAGTTTTCTCCTACATAGCAGTTTGATCACTTGTTGCATTATGGGTTTTAGGTTGTTTTGTTTTTAATATTGATTTTGCTGGTGGGTAAAATTTTTGATGGAAATGATAGTTCTTCATCATATGCAGAGTTTCGTCAATGGAGAAACTCTGACCTCGAGGTTTTGGCCCTTTTCTAAATCTATGTAAAATATTAACAATTCCCAAAATAAACAAAAATCAAAACTCTACCCGTAATGTTTAGCTAAATTCCAGTAGAAAGTGTCTCTTATAAACAATCTCCGACTTCTAGGGTGCAAATACAAACACCAAAAAAACTGACAACACTCAATTCTATATTCAGTATTCCATTAATGTAAACAATCAAAGACGTTATTCAATATCTGTTAGTTCTGGGCATCATAACCATGCAATTACAGAGTAGCTTCTATGATGTTATAATACACTTAAAATAGTAGTATTGAATGTATGTAGATTATGACACCTATCTTTATTGCTACAAGTTACAACATGTATTTATTATTTACACAGACATGAAGATTCCACTTGGTTTAGGATCACTATTCCTTTTTGGGTAACTAATTATAAGCTATACCAAATTATAAGTTATCTCATCAATTATTCCTTGGGCAGATGGGGAACTGGATGCATTTTTTTGGTAATACTTCTTAAACTTAATTAATTTCTTATTTCTTAAACAGAAATTGTTGAAGTTGTCTTCACCTGGAAACTCCCAATACAACATATCATCCATCAAAAATAAGGAAACTTCTCAATATTTTTCTGCATCTTACTTGCAAAATCTAAAACTAAATCTTTTGAAGAGGTTTTAATACTTTGACATTCATTACAGGCACACAAAGTATAAATATCCTCAAGCGGATGAGAAATTAACTGATTCTGAATTAGAGCAACTTCAAACGGTGATTGATGTGTTTCAATGTATTATAAACATAATCATATATTCACAACTGAACTCAGAAACAAAAAACAATTTATTGATGGTATGCATTTTTTTTATAAATATGTTATATATTCACTATAATTGGAATCCCATGTTGGAAGGATATCGATTGTTGTGTACCAAATCCAAAGTGGAACCAGTACTTAAGGAGCCTACCTGGAAAGGTACTATTACTGTGAATTCAAATTATTTATCTTCTATCTGAATGGAATTTCTGAAGCATTATCCACATTTAATATTCAGTATTGAGATCATTTTAATCTAAGGATGGAAGCTTGGAAAGCACCTTTGGCGAAGTGGGTAATGAGGCATTAGACTTGCTCTCTCGAATGCTTCAGTTCAACCCTTCTCGTCGTTGTACTGCAGAGGAAGCTCTTTCACATGAATATGTAAATCCATTACCATTTTAAGCAGAGTCTAATTTATGGTTCTATTTATTCCACCATATTCAGTAATTTAACCAGTAAGTGGCCTTCCAGATTTTAAAAGTTCAACCCGGTTATCAATCAACATTTTTTTCTAAGTGACCAGCGTTGCAGCAACCTATCCAACAGTTTGGATATGGTCTGACTAGCGTTGTAGCCTGTCCAGCAGCTTGGAGTCCAACAACCTATCCATCATTTTGGATGAGGTCTGACCAGTGTTGCAGCCTGTCCAGCATCCTATCCAGTGGTTTGGGTGTGGTCTGACCAATGTTGCAGCATGTTGGAGTCCTTCAGCAATGTGGAGCAGTATGGAGTCGGTAAAGGAGAAGATTTGGAGTCGGTGTTGAAGTCGGTGAGGGAGAAGATTTGGAGTTCGTGGAGGAGAAAAGAAAAACACGTGGAAATGCAAGATTCCTTGATTGTTGATTAACAAATGGCAACTTTATATAGCTTTGGATAGACGACAAAGTCCCTTAGAGGAACCTCCCCTCTTAAAAGACGACAAAGGCCCTCAAAGGAACCTCCCCTTAAAAAATGAACAAATGGCAACTTCAACTTCATATAGCTTTGGACAGAGGAAGAAGGCCCCTAAAAAATGAACAAATGACAACTTCATATAGCTTTGGAAAGACGAGAAAGTCCATAGAGGAACCTTCTCTTAAAACACCTTCAGTGTAATAAATTCGGATTTTGATTGTTGATGAACGAATGGCAACTTCATATAGCTTTGGACAGACGACAAAGGCCCTTAGAGGAACCTCTCCTCTTAAAAGACGACAAAGGCTCTTAGAGGAACCTCTCCTCTTAAAAACGACAAAGGCCCTCAGAGGAACCTCCCCTTAAAAAATGAACAAATGACAACTTCAACTTCAGACAAAGGATGAAGGCCCCTTAAAAAAATGAACAAATGACAACTTCATATAGCTTTGGACAGACGAGAAAGTCTATAAAAGAACCTTCCCTTAAAACACCTTCAGTGTAATAAATCGAGATTTTTTGTGCATGGCTTTACTTTCTTCCCTAACACTTTTTTGCTACTACCCATTTTTACTAAACACGATTCCATAACAAAGTTTAGCTTGGCTTTCTTACCTCAGATCCTTTTAGCCTCTTTATCATAAGCCCTGGCTGCCTCCTCCGCCGTGTTGAATGTTTCAAGCCAAACTCTAATGCCCTTTCTCAAATATCGAATCTCCCCAACCCATTGTCCCATGGAGGCTGCATGATACCTCTATACACATTCTTCCACTTCCTCACCACACTCTTGGCTGCGGGCTCTTTAAAAACCTTCAAAGGAGCTTTCCCACCTGAAGAAAACAACGTAGTCTAAATGATTTATCTTTTGATTTTTTTTAGCAATATTTTTTTTTTATTTGAAATCATGTGAGTAATGGTTGGATCTGCAAATTTGATTTGAGTGATTAAGTTTGTGTAATAAAAGTATTCCTAAAAATTTTCAGGCTGAATCCATTTATATATTCAAAATTGCAATTTAAACAAAACAAAAAAAAAATAAGAATTTTATCCAAATTTACATAACCTGATTCCAGCCAAAAAAAAAAAAAAAAACACACACACAAAAAAAACCAAAAATAAAACGTTTAACGAACACCAAAGAAAACTCCTCCTTGGACTTGACGAAACCCTTATTGGGCTTATTCTTATGCTTCTATCCCTCGTTGGAGTCAAGAAAACCCTTGTCGAAGCTGCCGGATTTATTGAAAGATTCCGGCACGGCTCTGCCGTTGATGTACTCAGCGAACGTATCGAAATCCTGCCATATATCCCTTGTGCAGTTAAACGCCGAGATCGATTGTGGGGAATAAAATCCGAGATGATGGCACCTCCACACATCGTTTTGCTTTCAAACCATCTGGTGCTGCCTCAGCAGGACTCGAAACCGGGACTTTTCAGAAAATATCGACGGAAAAACACTGCTCAAAATGAAACTATCAACGCTTTCCCACATGACAGCTTCCTCTTCTACGAACTCGGCCAGCGTCCTTCACACGTCCTACGCACAGGAATTGGCTTTCTTTTCACTAAACGATAGTCTTCACAGATTTCTCTTTGGCGGCTAACCTGATCGAACAGCAAGGCGGCTAAGCTCTCACGCAGCGACTCCCTCAATACTCGTACCTGACGCTCTCTCTCAGCCACGTCGTGGGCTCTCCAGTGAGAGAATTAGCTCAGTCCTATGCTCTGATACCAAAATGAAATAGATAGAACAGCTACTGTAGTGTATAAGACTCTGAAATACACACAATATCTCTCATACCAAAATGAAAGAGATAGAACAGCTACTGCAGTATAAGAGTCAGAAATACACACAGTATCACAGAATACTGAACACAGAAGTACAGCTCGGCAAGAACTCTCTACTCACTCCATTACCAAAGACAGGTATATATACAACGTTGAGAGCTCTGAACTTTCATCAAGAAAGTTCTGGAAATCCATGGGGAATTCCGTCTCTGGACTTTCATCAGGAAAGTTCTGGAAATCCATGGGGAATTCCGTCAAGAAGTTTCTCGATAAGATAAGATGTCTAGATGTTTGGACTTCAGAGCTCTGGACTTTTATGAGGAAAGTTCTGGAAATCCATGGGGAATTCTGTCAAGAGCTCTGGACTTCCATAAGAAAGTTTTGGAAATTCATGGAGAATGCCGTGAAGAAGTTTCTCGATAAGATGTTTATGGTAGTTATTTGGTCAACTATTTTTACTTATCACATTTATGACAGTAGTAATTACATCTCACAAAAAAGCATTTGATTTTGGGAAGATAAAAAAGCCCTATTCAAATTATGCACTTATATATTGCAATTCCACTATCTATGGTGAGAAGCCATCATTGCTATTAGAATCTACGATTGTCTCTCTAGTTTAGATGCAGGTTATGACAATCTCTGTATGTGCGAAGATTCGAGAAAAGATTATGGCCATATCTGTATATGTGGAGATTCAGAATATGACAGAAACAAAAACAAAAAATTAATGTTCATTATCGACAAAGATTGAGAGCTATCATTAGGAAAAATATGGATCTGTTCCCAGGGGATAGATTACCATTTAACTTTTCATTCGTTGAGCCCTTCTACAATTTTTTATATTTTATGGTTCTCTCATCGTAAAAGGGTCTTGAGATTTTGATTCAACAGATTCATTGTTCTTTAAAATTTGATCAACTTTAGTATATTTCTCTCCAACTAATGTAGAATACTGACTTATATGCATCCCGAATATCATTGTGTGATTTCAAATTTCACAATTTCAATCATTTGGTCTTGGCATGCAAGCTGCACTGATGCAAAAAGCCTTCAGATGTCATATCTAGTCAATTTTCAATTCCCGTAACC
>JZKD02S0898875.1:26702-68075 GCA_000966675.3 Picea glauca
AGTTGGTGCTTCCTTCTAGTAGGTGCTAGAGAAAATAGAGAGTTGGTGCTCTTAGCAAGTTGCAGCTTGCAATACAGAGGTTGTAGCCTCACAATGAGTTGGAGCTCATATGTATAATAATGTACAGAATGTAAAGAGGAAGAGGTTTTTACCCTTTATGGGTTTCCTCAAGAAATATCTATCTCTATATATGTCATATGTGAAAATGAAGTTGATTGTTCTATTTCTTACTTCCCTGCATTATTTTGATTGTCATTAAGTGCTCTGCAAAGAATTTAAAATAAGAATTATTGTTTAAGCATGATAACAACTGATTCACCCCCCCACTTAGTTGTCCAACAGTTGGCATCAGAGCCAGCCCCTTTTATCTAGGGGTAGATCCTAGAGCTTAAACATGTCAAGCCATGAAGGAAATTCAATCAATAAGGCCCCTCTATTCAATGGAACAAACTTTGCCTTCTAGAAAGTTAGAGTGAGAAATTACATAATGGCTTTAGGTGCAGATGTCTGGGATGTGGTAGATATTGGTTATGTAAAGCCAGTTGTACTATCTAATAAGGATGACAAGCTAGAACTTAGCTTCAACGCTAAGGCTACGAATGTTATCTTGAGTGGGCTTGCAGAAGCAGAATTCATAAAAGTTATGCACCTAGGAACTGCCAATGAAATGTGGGACAAAATCGTTAGTAGTTATGAAGGTAATGAGAAGGTAAAGGATGCCAAGCTTCAAATCTACAAAGTACAGTTTGAACAGATGAAGATGAAAGAATATGAAACTTTCGAAAAATACTTTCTAAGAGTTGAAGAACTGGTAAATGCAATGAAAGCACTTGGCGAAAAAATTGAGGAACCTTCTTTAGTTCAGAAAATTTTGAGATCTCTACCAGATAGGTTCAACCCGAAGCTTTTTGCTATAGAAGAAATTAATGATCTAAAAACATTGGAGCTTGATCAACTTCTAGGAACATTGACTGCATATGAAATGAGAATAGTTAAAGATAAACCCACCTCCAGAGAAGCATCATTCAAAGCAGACAAGAATGAGGATTCTGAGCCTGATGAAATTGAAGAAAAATTTGTGAAGAGACTAAAGAAGGGATCAGAAAAATACAAAGCTAAAATGTCTTTCAAATGTTTCAACTGTGTTAATATAGGTAATTTTGCAAATAAATGTCCTCACAAAGGAAAGGATCAGACATGTGATGATGAGGAGAAGTACAAACACAAAAATTTATTTAAAGAGAATAATTTTAAGAATAAAATCCTTTGTGTAAACAATGATGATGATCCTTCAGACGATGAAGACAATGAATCCTCCATTGAAGATAAACTAAATGAATTAATACTTATGGCCAAAGAGGATTATGATAATAAAAGCACAGGAAGTGAGGCTAATGAAGAAGAAGTTGTGGTTGATATGGAAGGAGAACTGATCAGTGCACTGGAAGAGATTGATAGAATAAGAATTAAGAACAGAAAGCAAAGACAATTGTTGATACAGTTCAAGAAAGACAGTAAAGAACATGATGAAGATCTTGTCCTACTAAAAGTGGAATTAGAAGAGGCAAAGAAAATCAAAGACATTCTGAAACGACAATTATCAAAAAAGAAGGCAAGATGTGAAGCATTAGAACAAGAAGTAGTAAAAACTAGGAAATAGATGGAGAAGTTTCAAGCCTTTTATAATCAGAATTTGTTAAGTATCAAAGCCTCAGAAGGATTAGCCACCATTCTAACATAGAAAAGGAATCCAAAGCTGAAAACTAGTTTGGGTTATGAAGAGGGATCACATAGTGGTAAGCCAAGAAATGAAGAACCCACCAAGTTCATCAAATCTACAACCAATGACAACAACAAACCTGCAGAAAAAAAGGAAGACAACCAACCACCTAGGATGAGTAAAGAAAAAGGTGCTAGGACTGAATCTATAGAACAAAGAAATAGGTTTCTCCCTACTGAAAGACGTCATCATCATGGAAGAAATTGATTTTCTCAAAGAATACAACCATTTTCTAGGTACAAATAATTGTTTTATGGCTACTGTTTCTACTGTTCTAACTTTGGTCACAAAGCTGTAAATTGTTCCTTAAGACTTAGACATGAGCAATTAAAATTTCAAAGGAATAAATACTTTCCACAACAAATAATGATACAACCAAGTAACAAACCTTCACAGATTGCAAATTGCCAAATTAAGTTTAGAGACATGCAACTAAGGAGGTCAAGAAATAATCAACAGTCAATAAGTAGACAATACTGCAATAATAATTTTGACATATTAAACAATGAGATTGAATGCTACATCTATCATAACTATGGACATAAATCTGTTGACTGTCGATTAAGGAACTATGAACCAGATTTGAATTCCCCTGCTGAAAATGTCAAGGTGTGGAAGAAGAAAGAAAGTGACAAGTATGGATTAGTGTTGTCAACTCAAAGAAAAATGAACCCTTGGTATATAGACAGTGGATGTCCAAACATATGATGGGAAACAAAGGTAATTATATATCTCTAAGTGAAATAAAATCAGGAAACATAACCTTTGGAAATGATGCTCTAGGTAAAATAAAAGGTAAAGGGATGGTGACTTTAAATAATGAAAAAGGAAAATCCCAAGATGTTCTACTTGTAGATGAGCTGAAACATAATATGCTCAGTGTAAGTCAAATGTGTGACAGAGGATGTGAAGTGGTGTTTAGGTCCAAGGACTGCAAGATAAATTCTGTAAAATCAGGACAAGTGGTGGCCAAAGGCATAAGGACAGAAAATAATGTATATGTGCTGAAAGAAAATAGAGAAGAGTGTCATCTAAGAAAACATGATGAAAGTTGGTTATGGCATAGGAGACTTGGACATCTAAACTTTGACCACTTAATCAAAATTAAAAATCTCGAGGTATTAAAATATCTTCCGAGAATATCAAAGCCCCAAGATTCAATGTGTAAACTCTGCCCAGTAGGAATGCTAGACAGGACACAATTTAAGTCCAAGAGATTTACTTCAATAGAGAAACCACTCCAACTAGTTCATAAGGATTTATGTGGACCATCAAGACAGGAAGGCATAGGGAAAAAAAACTACTTCATGCTGATTATTGATGATTACTCCAAACTTACTTGGGTTTCCTTTCTCAAAGAAAAAGCTTAAGCTTTTGAGAATTTTAAAATATTTAAGGCTTTAACTAAGACTCAAACAAGGAAGAGGTTAAAGGTAGTAAGATCAGATCGAGGAGGATATTTTATGTCAAGTGACTTCAAGGAATTCTATTATAAGATGGGATCAAGAGAGAATACAACATCCCAAGAACTCCACAACAAAATGGAGTAGTTGAGAGGAAAAACAGAATAATGCAGGAAATGGCCAGGTCAATGATGAGTGAGAAGAACATTGGTCAAACCTACTTGGTAGAAGCAATAGACAAAACATTCCATGTTATTAACAAATCCCACCTCAGACCACAAAGTGTCAAGACACCTTATGAATTGTGGTATGGGAGACCTGCTTCAATTAAACACTTCAAAGTCTTTGGGAGTAAATGTTACATAAAGAATAATGATGAGAACCTTGGCAAATATGATGACAGGGCTGATGAAGGTATCTTCTTAGGATATGATACAAACAACAAAGGATACAGATGCTATAATAAGAGGCTACATAAAATGGTTGAATGTATTGACGTAAAAGTTGATGAAGGAATCCCAACAAGAGAGGTGTACAATAATGAGTCTTCTATAGAGGACACATCTAAAGATGAAGGTGAACAGGTCCAAGAATAAAAAAACAAAGACGTTGAATCAGATGAAGACTCAGATACTCAGACATACTCAAATCAGCAGGCTCCTTCAAATTCCTCCTCTAGAATTACTCAAAAGAATCATCCTGCAAGTCAGATAATTGGTGAAAAAGTCAAAGGTGTACAAACAAAGAGAAATATAATCAAAACCACCAAGAAATCACATATAGCCTTCATATCCATGTTGGAGCCCAAGAAATTTAATGAAGCTAGAAAATATGACCTTTGGGTTAAAGCAATGAATGATGAACTTGATCAGATTGAGAAAAACAATATGTGGGAGATGGTTCATAGACCGGAAGGTAAAAATATCATTGGTTCCAAATGGATCTTTAAGAATAAGTTGAATGAGAAAGGACAAGTTGTCAGGAACAAAGAAAGATTGGTCTGTAAAGGCTATGCTCAAATACAAGGACTGCATTTTGATGAAACATTTGTTTTTGTAGCAAGGTTAGAAGCTATCGGAATATTTCTTGCCTATGCTTGTCATAAAAGGTTTAAAGTCTATCAAATGGATGTCAAGTCATCTTTTCTAAATGGATATTTAAATGAAGAAGTCTATATGGAACAACCAGAGGGTTTCAAACTGTCTGATAACCATGACTTAGTATGCAAGCTAAAGAAAGCTTTATATGTCTTAAGACAAGCTCCTCGTGCCTGGTATCACAGACTGGATACATATCTCAAAGACACAGGGTTCAAGAGAGGAACACTTGACAACAATCTATATATCAAAATAGAGGGGGATGATTTGCTCATTGTATTGGTCTATGTAGATGACATCATCTTCGGATGTAATAAGGATTCATTGGTAAAATGGTTTTCTTCTTCCATGGAGTCTGAGTTTGAAATGTCTATGATAGGTGAACTGTCATTTTTTCTTGGTATACAAATTACTCAGAGGTCTAAAGGAATGTTCATTTCTCAAGAAAAATATCTAAGAGAAATGTTGAAAAGGTTTCAAATGGAAGATTTTAAACCTGTGGGCACACCTATGGTTACTCAATGCAAATTAAACAAGGATGATGAATCACCTAATGTTGATCAAAGTTCATATAGGTCAATGATAGGCAGCTTGATGTACATCACAACATCTCACCCAGACATAATGTATGTTGTTGGAATGGTAGGAAGATATCAGTCTGCACCTAAACAGAGTCATTTTCTAGCTGTCAAAAGGATATTCAGGTATTTGAAAGAAACAATGACTTATGGTTTGTGGCATCCCAGAAATAAAATTTTTTAGTTAACTGCTTATTCAGATCCAGATTGGGCAAACTGTGTTGATGAGAGAAAAAGCACCAGTGGAGGAGCATTCTTCTTGGGTGACTCGTTAGTAGCATGTCTTAGTAAAAAGAAAACTTCTATTTCTTTATCGACTACAGAGGCAAAGTACATTGTTGTTGCTACATGTTGCACTCAGGTATTATGGATGATTCAAACACTTGTAGACTTGGAGGTAAAATACATTTCACTGATCCCAATTCATTGTGATAACACTAGCGCCATCAATGTGTCTAAGAATCATGTATTCCACTCCAACACCAAGCATATTCCCATAAAATACCATTTTCTAAGAGAGCAGGTCACTAATCAGGTTGTTCAAGTCCATTACATTCCAACCACAGAACAAATTGCAGACATCTTTACTAAGCCTCTAGCCAAGAAACCATTTGAATATCTCCGACAGAAGCTAGGTGTCATCCCGTCTCACACCTAAGAGAGTCCATCTTCTTAGGGGAGTTCTATATTGATTGAATATCTAATACCTCCTAAAATTACTGCAATATCTTAGGGGGAGCATGTTTTATTTGACATTGATGTCAAAGAGGGAGAAAAAGGAGTGGTCTAGACTAAATGCTACAGTTGGAGGTCCAAACAGATTAGCGCAGTCGTTCAGGGTTGCCATCAATGCCAAAGGGGGAGATTGTTGGCATGCTTACAGGCAGGTATTCTTTTCATTGATGGAAAGATCAGAGTATGCAACGATGGAAAAATAGGGACAATGTAATCTCATAAGATATAGTGAAAAGGTGCATGAAGAGTGTAAGAGTGTGCTTGTTTATTTGATGGCAAACAGGCAGGCAAGGAAGACCAGAAGTGTAGGAATAATGGCATGGAAAGATCAGAAGTGTAAACTCCATTTTGGAGTTTTAGATACCGGGAGATTGAGAAGTCAATATTTGAGACTCTTCAACACATGAGTCTCAGAGTTGAGAAATCCAGAAATGTTGAAATCCCAAAACAAGCACATAAACGAAGAGTTTCGCAGACCGGGAAATAACTCCATTTTGGAGTTTCAGATACCGGAAGTTGGAAGAGTTAAGACTCGTCATCATTAGGAGTCCCGTAATTGTGCATGAGAAACACTGAAATCCTGGAAGAAGGAGGACAATTTTGGATAGTGCGAGTTGAAGTGTCAAAACACTTCACCACAGGTGTCCCGAAATTGTGAAATATGAAATGCCGAAATCCTGAAAGAAGGATATAGTTTTGGATACCGAGAGTTAGGTATGTCAAGAACTCTTACTACAGGAATCCCAAAGTCGCGAAACCCGAAGTCGTGAAATGAAAAATCGTGAAATGTTAAAGACTCCATACCATAGGTTTGGATACCAAGAGCTAGAGATGTCAAGTACTCTCACGACATGAATCCCGAATTTGCAAAGAGAGAAAAGCCGAAAAGTTGAGCTGACTCCATTTCATAGTTTCACAGACTAGGAGGTGAAGTTATCAAGAACTCTCACATCAAGAATACTGAAATTGGGATGTGAGAAATCACGAAGAGATCTGGACTATCGAATCATCTAGGGTGTGGACCATTGATCTGACTCCATTTCAGAGCTTCGGATACCGGGAGTTGGAAGAGTCAAGTGACAATATCTTCATCACAAGAATCGCGAAAGGCGAAAATGCGAAATGATGAAATGATCGGAGCTAGTGCAACCAAGCTCCATTTCAAAGATTCAGATATCGGGACTTGGAGCATCAAGAAATCATCACCACAGGAACACCAAAGTGCCAAAAAGAGAAATCGTGAAAGAACTATATCGATAATCTCTCGGTCACCTCTCATAGTCACATGGTCGAAGAGCTATAGAGAAAATCTTAAAGTGGCAAGCTCCTTTTTCGGAGTTTCAGAGATTGTGAATTGGAGAGTCGATATGCCACACAACAAGATTGTCGAAATGATGAAGTGTGAAATGGAGAAATGAACGCAAGATTCAATGAAGTCAATTCAATGGTGCAGATGAATTTGAATAAGATCAGAGGGCTATTGTTGCACTTCATAGTGTAACTGCTAGAAACAAATGACAGTTTCTGCCAAAGGATGAGCTCATTTATGACAGAGAAGATGAAGAGTCTCAACTTCCAGAGAAGCTGAGAAATCTCGAGATAACACCCAGTGATGATGGATGCGTGGGTGAAACTACCAGAGAAGATGAAGAATTACCATGATGATCAGGTAGAACACTGACAATTAGCAAGATATGCAGAACAGAGAGAGACAACGTGGCACATAGGAGATGGGATAGTTGTGGAAGAGTGAAGTGCAATTAAACACCCTGTTGTGGAGAACAATGGTAGTGGGAGAGCATGTAGTAGTTGGGCCCATATTGCATGCACAAGGAGCACAGATACTATAAGAATGTAGAACAAAGAAGAGATCTAGGTTGTTGTGGTTGAGTGTGATTGAAGTGTGAAGAAGGAGGCAGAGCGTAGCAACAGAAATGCATAGAAGGGGAATGGTGAATTGAAGGGATATGGAATAGAGAGTATAAAAGGAAAAAGAATAGAAAGCATAAGGATTTTGCAGAAGACACTGATACAGACAAAGCAGTGTGGTGTAGTAGAATAGTGATGAGACCGGTAAGCCATTGAAGAACTTTATATCACTGTAATAAGTCTTAATAGAAAAGATTTATATTTCAGGGTGGTAGGGAGGTGCTAGGGAGGACTGTTGTCCTCAGAGGTTCAAGTGAGTTCTTGAACATAGGGATTTGTAGCTTCCATATGGTTGCAGCCAGAGAAACTAGGGTGGTAGGGTGGTGCAAGGGAGAACTATTTTTCTCTGTTATACAGGTTGGTGCCTGTGTGACTGGAAGTTGGTGCTTCCATCCAATTGGTGTTGGAACACTTAGGGAGTTGGTGCTTCCTTCTAGTGGGTGCTAGAGGAACCGGGGAGTTGGTGCTTCCTTCTAGTAGGTGCTACAGAAAACAAAGAGTTGGTGCTCTTAGCATGTTGCATCTTGCAATACAGAGGTTGTAGCCTCACAATGAGTTGGAGCTCATATGTATGATAATGTACACAATGTAAAGATTACTTATCATATAAAGAAGAAGAGGTTTTTACCCTTTATGGGTTTCCTCAGGAAATATCTTTTTCTGTATATTCCATATGTGAAAAGGAAGTTGATTGTTCTATTGCTTACTTCCCTACATTATTGTGATTTTCATTAAGTTCTCTGTAAAGAATTTAAAATAAGCATTATTGTTTAAGCACGGTAACAATTGATTCACCCCCCTTCTCAGTTTTCCAACAGTTTGAACAGATTAGAAAATAAATTTGTTAAGGACAGTAGCTCAAGTAAATTTGGGAGTCACAAACCTTCAGAGGAGAAAATAAAAGTAAAAAGTGCTAGTAGATATCACCATCATTCCCAAAGGCATTCTAATAATAGAGAAGGCAACAACTCAAGTCTATCCCCTGTTAGAAGGTATAAGAGATCTGGGGTGGATGAGCTATGAGGATAAATGAACAAAATAAAACCTCTTACATTTGATGGTGAGCACAAGAAGGATGAAGATGCAGAAGCATGGTTACTAGGCATGAGGAGGTATTTTCAATTACATAATTAGTCTTCTCATGTAGAAGGTAGAATTACTATCTATCAACTCAAAGGAAAGGCCTCCATGTGGTGGGATCAACTTGTGCAGGTACATCACATTGTAGAGAAAAGTGTTACTTGTGGGAATTCAAGAAGTCTTTTGAGAACAAGTACTTGACTAAGAGATACTATGACAAGAAAATGAAAGAGTTCTTTGAACTCAATCTTCGAAGTATGACCATAGATGAATATGAGAGAAGGTTTCTAGAACTACTGAAGTATGTCTATTTCATCAAAGATGAGACAGTCAAAATTCAAAGGTATTTAAGTGGATTGCCATGGTTCATCAATGAAAAAATATGGTACGTTGATCCCAAGACATTAGAAGAGACCATAAGGAGAGCTAAATGCCTATATGATCAGCAGAAAATAAGGTTATCTTTCTAAAAGGCTTGGGAGGACAATAAGAAATTAAATATGGATTAGAGGAAGAAGGGAGATAAGCCACCGTTCTTCATAAATAATCCACAAGGAAAAAAAACACCTAAAGAACCTAGAACAATTGACACAAGGACTCAAGGGCTAAGACAACCACCTATGCAATGTTGGGGTTGTAAAGGGGACCATAGGTTCAGAGATTTTCCTCACAGAGGTGAAAAAGGTAGGTATGTTCACAATGTACAACGAGTTGAAACAGTGGAGGACATGGTCAGATATTTTCCAAGGATTTATGCATCCCTGGACAACAATCAAGCAAATTATTGGTCCCACATGATTGAAGTGGAAGGTATGACCAACAACCAAACCCTTTCTATTTTAATTGATTCAGGAGATGGTCATAGTTATATAGACCCTGAGATGGTGGAGTGTTTTCAATTACCAAGAAGCAAGCATGGGAAATCCTAGTTGGTACAATTGGCTATAGCATCCAGAAGAAATGTTAATGAGATGGTTAATTCATGCCTCATATACATGAATGGACTGAACACCAAGGCATATTTAAACATCTTGCCTTTAGGTTCCTATGAATGTCTAATTGGGATGGATTGGTTGGACCAAAATTAAATTCTCTTAGACTATCATAACAAGGCATTTACTTGCCTGGATGAGGAAGGGAAGCTAAGGAAGGTACAGGGAATTCCCAGGGCAGTAACCATTAGATAAATTTCAGCATTACAGCTGAAGAAGTGTTACAAAAAAGGATGCCAAATAATTGCAGCTCATTTGGCAGAGACACCTAGAGATAAGGTGCAAAATTTGGAAGATTATGCAGTCTTGGAATATTTTGAGAATGTGTTCAAGGAGGTACCTGGAATACCCCCAAGGAGAGACATTGATTTCTCTATAAGTTTGATGCCTGGAGCAGTGCCAGTATCAAAGACTCCTTACAGAATGAGTACACTAGAATTGAAGGAGTTGCAAATGCATCTTCAAGAACTTCTGAAGAAGGGGTATATATGCCTAAGCGTGCCACCTTGTGGTGCCCCGGTATTTTTTGTGAGAAAGAAAGATGGAACACTAAGGTTTTTCATTGACTTCAGATAGTTGAATAAAGTGACTATTAAGAACAAGTATCCTTTACCAAGGATTGATGACCTCTTTGATCAATTGAAGGATGCAAATATATTTTCAAAGATAGATCTCAGATCAAGATACCATCAGGTAAGAATTAAAGAAAAATATATTAGCCATACCGCCTTCAAGACAAGGTATGGTCATTATGATTTCACAGTGGTACCAATTGGGTTGTCAAATGCACTAGCTATTTTCATGTGCTTAATGAATGGTGTTTTCCAAGAGTATTTGGACAAGTTTGGTATTGTCTTTTTGGATGACATTCTTATATATTCCAATTCATAGGAAGAGAGTGAACATCATTTTTGGATGGTGTTTCAAGTATTAAGGGAGCATTATTTATATGCCAAATTGAGCAATTGCTCATTCTATAAAAAATAGATTCATTATTGGGGGCATATCATTTGAAAGGGTGGGATAACAATCGATCCCGAGAAGATGGAGGCCATTAGAAAATGGTCAGCACCAAAGAATGTGGTAGAGGTGAGATGATTCATGGGTCTTGCAGGCTACTACAAAAGATTCATTGAAGGATTCTCAAATATTGCACACCCAATCACTTCCTTACAAAGAAAGGGAGAAAATTTTCAGTGGACACTGGATTGCGAGAAAAGTTTCCAAACTTGAAACACTTATTGACAAGTGCTCCAATATTAAGGATCATAGACCTAGAAAAAGACTTCATTGTATGTACTGATGCATGTAATGAAGGACTTGGTGGATTCCTCAGTCAAAACAGGTTTGTTGTATGTTACAAATTAAGGAAGTTGAAGGATCGTGAAATAAACTATGCCACTCACGATTTGGAGTTGGCAGCCATAGTGCATGCCTTGAGGAAATGGAGACACTACCTCATGGAAAAGAGGTTTGAGATAAGAACAGACCACAACGGTATGAAATATTTATTTGATCAACCAATTCTAAATGCTAGACAGAGTAGATGGTTGGAATTTCTAAGTGAATATGACTTTGATATAAAGCATATCAAGGGGAAAGAGAATAAAGTGGCTGATGCACTCAATAGGAAGGTGGATGAATTTCATGATACAACCATTAGCATGTACCAAACCGATATTAAAAGAAAATTTATGGAGGCTGCAAATGTAGATCTTCAGTACAAATAATTGGTAGCAATGCTACAACAGCGTAAGATGCTTTAGAAGGTGGATAATTATAAGTTGGTAATAGATGGAATATTGTTGCGCAAGAACAAGATTTTTGTTCTAAATGTACAGGACTTGAAACGTATGATTTTGCATGAAATGCATAAAGTTCCTTATGTAGGGCACCCTGGAAATCAAAAAACCATGGCAATGATCAAGAGCCATTACTTTTGGCCAGGTATGAAGAAAGATATCGCCGAGTACATCGCTAGATGTATGGAATTCCAGAAGGTGAAAGATGAGAATAGGCACCCAACATGGTTACTACAATATTTAACCATTCCTGAATGGAAGTGGGAAGTGGTGACAATGGATTTTATCACAGGATTGCCTAGAATAGGCAAGATGCATGATTCATTCATGGTGGTGGTGGACAAGATTACAAAATATACCCATTTTATTCTATGGAAAACTGCGCACAAGGAAGGAGAGGTTGTTGATATTTTCATGAAGGAACTAGCACGATTGCATGGGATTCCTAAAACAATTATGTCCGATAGAGACCTGAAATTCACCTCGAGTTTCTGGAAAGGATTGTTCAAAGGATTCAGAACGAATCTGAAATTTAGTACAACTTATCATCCTGAGTCTGATGGACAGACAGAAAAGGTGAATAGGATGATAGAATATATACTGAGAATGTATGTGATGGACAAACCATCAAAATCGAAAGACTACCTACACTTGGTAGAATTCACATACAACAATGGATATCGGGCATCATTGAATATGAGCCCATTTAAAGCACTTTATGACAGAAAGTGAAATACTCCAGTGAGTTGGGATAACCTAGCTGATAGGACAATAGTTGGGCCAGAGTTGCTCAGGGAAATGGAGGACCATATGACACAAATTAATCATAATTTAAAGGCTTCCCAAGACAGACAGAAAAGTTATGCTGATAAGAACAAAACCCATAGAGAATTCAAAGTGGGTGATCATGTTTCTCTGAAAGTGAAAGCTAATAGGAGTTCCCTGAAGTTGGGAAGTTGTACCAAGTTGGCATCTAGATTTTGTGGGCCTTTTGAAATCCTAGAGAGGATTGGTCCAGTTTCTTATATGATTGCATTTCCTGTATCTATGTCTGTTCATAATGTCTTCCATGTATCATTGCTAAATAAATATATACTTGATGCTAATCATGTTATTGATTGGAATGTGATTCAAGTGGAGAAAGAAGGCACTTTTCAAGTGTATCCGATGCACATTTTGGATGGAAAGTCAAACAACTCTGGAACCAAGCCATAGGTCTTGTAAAGGTTCAATAGACCTAGTACGGTCCAGAGGATGTTACTTGGGAGCATGAAGATGCAATGCGGACATAATACTCGCATCTTTTTGAAGATTTTTAAAAACTCTATTATATATGGGTGTATGATGCAGTAAGGACAATGCATAAATAAGGGGAGGGTATTGTAATATCCCTTGGTCGAACCCAAATGTAAATGTAATATAAATGTACTTAAGTTGGTGAGTTTTTTTGAACTCATTTGGTAATGCATGTCATGTGGCATAGTCCATGCATGAACTACCCAGTAAAATGATGTAACATGCACAAACCAGGATACCGCGCGTAGTAACTAAGGTGCACGCAGTATGAAGGACAACAAGCCTCATGTGTATGATATGAGTTATAGGCTGGTGAGCCAGTTATTATAAGTTGGGATTCTTATGTTTTGGTATTAGGCTGAAATGCCTAGATGTCAAAGGGAAATGCCCCTACTTTGTACATGACTCATGATTAATATAAAATACATTGATGTGCACAGACCGACCACAATAAAAAAGATGGGGGACTGAACTTCACTAGTTAGGGAAAGGGAGGGACAAAAGTCAAGGGAATATTATATTAATATTTCCTAAAAACATAAAGTATGGATAATTATTTTATCCTAAGTTCTAAAGTTGGGGACAAGTGGACCGGAGTAACTTTTGATATGACAAGTGTCAAGTTGGGGACATGCATTCATATCATGGGCTAATTATCTCATTTGGTGATTTTCACAGGGATACCTTACCAACAGCCTGACCATCATTATCACCATCACTTCTGCAAAGAGTTCACAGTGATTCTTTCCACATTCAGTTATCTAGTCAATGCTTCCATGACCATTTTCACTCATGCATTATGTTTTCCTTGAGACAACTATTTCACCATTCAGGAGCCTATTTCCATAGCCCTTTTCAGTTGGTGTACATGGTTATCTTGGAGTGGGATTGAAGAAGCGGGTTGTCAGGCCCATGAGAAATTCTCTGAGCAAGAGAATTGTTGGGGATTGATTCCCAAAGGTGCTAAACTACAACTACAATGCTCTGAGACTTTCGGTCTGGCTTGTTGTTGAATCCCTGGAAGGGAAGTGGGGTAGCTGAGGGATTTCTAAGCAGAGAAGGGGCGCACTTCCTTGGGTTGGATAGGCATGTGGGGAATGAGAGACTGTAGGCTGTTAGTTGAGTGAGAACTTGAGACAAAGTCTTTCATGTTGCCCATGAGCCTTAGCCTGGATAGGAACCATTTTTTCTAGGTGGAGTTTAGTCCCAGCTTGGGGTTGACTCATTGTTGAGAGTGATGAACAATGTAGTCTATGGTTGGGAGGTTCAAGGGCAGTTTGTACACAATTGGTGACAATATTTATAAGATAAGTACCAATTGTATGATAAAATGATATGATGCTTTGTTATTTACATGCCTATGTTATAGTTTATCATATATGTGATTATAGTTTCCTGTATGTTTATGGGTAATTCCCTGTAAATGCTGCATATCTGTAGTTACTGTTATTTTAGTATAAAAATTGTATGTTACAGAAAGTAATTGTTTGTTTATGTTTTTACGTAAAGATTTCACAAGAATGTTGTGTGTAAATGTTTTAGTTGCATGCAGTTTAAAGAGTAAATTTATGTGGTATAGCTGAGTTGACTATTGGGTATGTTATCGTATGTTCTGCAGTAAGGAAATGAAAAATTTCCCTAGAGTAGCATGGTTCAGCCTATAAAGGTTGAGAATGTTACCGACTGGTGTCAGAGTATGAGAGGTTTCTCTGGAGTGGTGTACCCTGGCCTGTGGGCGGTCGGGGGAACATTACACCTTCCTTTTCCTCTATCCTTTTTTGTTCCTCTGTTCTCCATAGTCAATGCATTACCTGATATCTCACCTATGCTTTTCCATCCCATTTCCTCATTAAGGATAATGCCAACAACATCATCAAATTTTAGAGTGTTTGAACCAGAGACATAGTTACTTACAATCATGATGAATCCATTCCAAATTTTTGGAAATGAGCACAATATTAGAAGATCCATGAACTCATCATCAAACTCCACTTTTATAGAACTTAGCTGATTAGTAACCATATTAAATTCATTTAAACAATATGCAACAAACCCACCTTCTAAAATATTTATGTTAAATAATATCTTCATTAGAAATAACTTATTGGACGTCGAGGGTATTTGATACTGTTTATTTAATGCATCCATCACCTCCTTCATTGTATTTTATTTTGAAAGATTGAAAGCCACCAATGCTTCCAGGCTCAACAATATCGTTCCTAGTGCCTTTCTATCAAGAACTTCACAGTCTTCATCCTTTATGGTTGTTGGCTTCTTTTCTATTCTGCCCAATGGTAGGAATATATCCTTCTAATATAAATAATCTTCCATAAGAATCTACCATAACTGGTAGTGTTCCCATTAAATTTGTTGACCCTAAACTTTTCATCTTCTGCCATTGCTCCCACTTGAACCAGGAACCCTCTTTATTTCCTGCGAGTTACCTTTCTATATGATACCAGTTGTTAGAAAAACAAGATCATAGAGAAATAAAATAAAACAAATGCAAAAATAAAACAAAGAAGATTCACAATATAATAGAGACATAGATATACGTGGTTCACCTAGTGTGGGATACGACCACCAGATAAATTTCCAGGTCCTTCCTTTTTGTTATCCAGCAAAATGAAGGGACACAACCTAAAACACACATAATGTAACTTCCTCTTCTCTCTATCATAGTATCCTATTTTAGAATACAATATTTGCAATAATACAAAGTCTCAATACAACTCCCTCATAAAAGAGAGTTTCCTTCTAGGGAAATAAACCCTAACATAATCTCTATCATCATATCTTTGACTTAATGATGAATGGTCAAGATTGACTATGAAATTACAATATACATTTATAAAGAAAATTTTCCTTTAGGGGTTTCTCCTTTGAACACCCATCAAGGGAGGCTATCCCCAAACCCTCGTTGGGGGCTCGTTGCACCCCCAACCCCCCATCTAGGGGGATTTACCCCCTGGGCCCCACAAGGGGGCAAATCCCCCCTATAAACCCCCCAGTGTGGAGGGGTGTACAATATTTCGGTGTGTATAGTTTTCATAGGGTATAAACAAGGTTGAAAATGAAGACCTATGACTCAGAAAGATAATCACCTTCCACAAACAATAATTGAAAACTAAGGCTAAAAAAAGATAGTTGTGCAGTGACTATGAGTCGTTAAGTCCTACTCACACTAGATCATATGATGACCCCATGACCCCAAGTATGTCACCTGGATATGAGATAACTTTTTAATATTTGTCAACAACACTAATAGTTAACATAAGAATTCAGATTAGTAGTAGCCAGAGTAGTGTAAGTGGTACATCGATTCTGATTCATCCAACTAGATCGGGGGGAGATACTACACAAAAAACCATGGCAGGTTTAGATAATACATTGAGAATTCCTGAGTTCCAGGGAGTTGGGTTGGAGGACCCAAAACATCATATATTTCTATGTGAGACAATTTAGGCTGTGAAGAATGTTCAATATGAGGCCAGAAAGATTTCACAGTTGGCCAAATCGTTTAGAAGTTGCGCATTAGTATGGTACATGAAATTGCAAACTACTACACGTACATGTCAAGTGAGAACATTGCTAGAAATTAGAAAATCATTATTAAAAGAGTTCAAGAAGCCAAAATCTAAGTTGCAGTGCATTACAGGGTTAAAGGAAATAAAAAAAGTGCAAAATGAATCAGTTTGGGACTAGGATCAAAGATTTAAAGATTTTATGGGTAGATTGACATTCTAGATTCTTGATCAGCAACATAAAGAATGGTTTATTGAAGGACTATTGTCACATATTCAATTTTCTTTGATACAATATAAGTTTGTGTCACATCTTGAAGCCTTGGATATTTCAATGAAAATAGAAGAATCTCCTATAGGAGACTTTGGTGGGATGGATAAAGTCCAAACATGGTTAGTTGCCTTGACAATCCAATTAGCAAAGATTACAAAATGGAAGGAGAAGTGGGAACAAGTTTGGTGTGTCACGTGTAGAAATGCAAGCCACCTTAATGACGAATTCCAAACATTTTTTCAAGATTTGGTGACTGAAACACCAAACCCATTATCAGGACGAGGATATTGTGAAATATTCAAGACTTGGGGACATCATCCACCTAATTTCACAATTTTGCAGAAATACTAGAGTATGCCAAGGAATTGTTTTTGTAACTGTTGCAAGTCAATAGGGAACAAAGAGAAGGACTTTCATGCGTTTGATTTGATGAGAGAGTGAAATTTTTATATGTAGATAATTCAAGAGGCAAAATGCCGCGACAGAAAGAGGTGATCCACAGTATAATAATCATAGATGATTTAATACAAGAAGTCAAGGAGGATTTTTCAGGGGTCAAGGAAGAGGAAGTTTTGGTGGAGGAGATAGAAAACTAATAATTTTCTATAATTTTAATCAACCATGACACTTAGCTCATCACTACCAAAATCCTTGTACAAACTGCACATATTCTAGAGCACTGGAGCATGTGATAGAATATTTTCTACAATTGCTTTGAAAATGGAATGAAAGAGGCAATTAGAACTAGAACCTTAATTACAATGTACAAAATATATCACCCAAGAAGCATGATGAAGGACCTAGAGTGGCATTTGTCATGCATGGAGGATCTAGGACAAGGGATGATGCAACGAATAAAGAGAAACATATTGATCAATGTGTGAGGAAATCAACAAGACCTATGCTGACATTTGTTCCACAAAAAGAAAAAGAGACATATCAACATCATTTGTGCCTACTGTGATTGATATGCCTTCATCCTATGATCGTACTATCCTGGGGAAGCCACTTGAAAAGTTAATTACTTTGAATAAATTTCTAAAAACTTTTCTAGAGTTGATGAAAGATAAAATTTCTTTGAATTTATTATGTGGAATAATTCATCATCGCACACAAGCAAGGGAAATTCCTACCACACAGAGGGTAGTGAATCAGATATTGAGAAAAAGGAGGACCAAAGGGGAATTTAGATTAAGTGAACATATTGGGGAACATGACGTGGATAATGCCATTTTAGACTTGGGTTCTGATTTAATTGTTTTACCGAAGCATACCTAGGAAATGATGGGGAAACTCAAGTTAATATGGTCTCCCATTCAGTTAAGATTGGAAAACCAACACAATATAGTACTCATTTCCTAGTTGATAGGGATACCTATGAATATAGATGAGATTCACAATATATCATATTTGAATTCATCGAGATCGTTGATGATAATAATCCATATCCAACACTAATGGAGATTGAATGGGCCTTTCAAATCATGAGAGTATCAATCTGAAGAAGAAGGAAATGATCTTTGAAGTATGGGACTTGAAGGTTACCACACCATTAGATGTGATAACCTATCAAAAGGGAATGAAATTGATAAGCTATATAATATAATTGTGTGAATGTATGACTATGTCAACCTGACTATAGATGGTTCCCTAAGATGGAGAAGCATTAGCTCATGCCCGTCGGACTCAAAGGAGGGTCTGGAACACTAGAAGCAAAGGATGCATGAATTATCTACTAGATGGTGTGCCCACATGACTTGATCATTGCAATGGATCGGAATGGAGTCATGTGTCCCACCCAAGTGACGCAACCCCTCTCTCGCAGCAGTCGGTCGCTCCACCAGGACCTGCTCTTTCTCACCGGCCCGAAGAGTCCAAGCTCTTCCAACTCCCTCGGGAGTTTCTCACCCATAGATTCTCAGGGATCTTCCTTTCGTGAATTAGAAGATAGGGTCTCACGATATCGTGAGGCTCGTGACACTGCTCTCGACCACTCAACCACCGAGTCCCAAATGTCGACGGTCAACAGTCAACGCTCCGTGTCGGGGATTTTCCTCTTGGGAAAATGCTATCCGTGAGTTCGACCTTTGGTGCTTGCAAAGCCTGAGTGCCGAGGTGTTTATTCTCCGTGACCGTGCCACCTATCCTCCACTTACTCCCTGGGGTTCCACGTGACCATGTCACTTCGGGAGTTCATGGATCATGAATCCACGATGCAAAGTTCCTATCGTCGGAATCGCCGAGTGCCGAACCCCGACTCTCTCGGGATCCAATGCCACGCGTCCTAGCCTGATTGACGGCTCCGACTAAATTGGGAGATCGCGACTCAAGACTTCGATGTGCGTGTAACTCTTGCACTCGCGACACCCGATATACCGATATGAAATGGAAAATAGACTCCTCCATGCGCCTGCGAGTTAACCCCCTTGTAGCTCCTCCGCGATCTGATGGTCTGCGGGATTTTGAAGATCTACTCCACAGCTTCAAGTTGTCGATTCTCTTCCTCTTGAAGAGTTCTCCGCTTTACCACCTTCACTCTGTATGAACTTCACTTGGGTCTTCTCCCACTGAGAAGTAAAAGCGCTATCCCTCTTGAGCTTCTGCCACTCTGACTCCTTCAAAGCTCCCTCAAACACGCTCCCTATGCTTGACCTCGACCTTCACCCACCTTCAACGATGCTGAATATTTCCAGGTTCTATGCACTCGCAGTCATAACAACCCGACCTTTCCCTTCTCAGACTTGCTACTGGAAGTTCAGTTTGACCTGCACTCACCTGCACGGCTCGAATAATCCAAACAACTCTGGGTTGAATGAGAATGAGAGTTTAACTGTCGAGCCTCCTCAACGCACTCTATGCGGAGGAATTCAACTGCACTCTATGCAGGAATATCCTAGCTCAAACAGAGAAACAACCGAAACTCATTCACTCATTCTCTCAGGTTTCGAACCTGATACGCAATCACATATGCAGCATATAGAAGATAAGCATAAAAAGAAGAAAATAGGCAACAGCATAATATTAACAACACACAGAGATCAAACACATCCATCGAATTGAATCAGAGTCTTTCCTATTAATTCAATGTCTGTACATGGAGGTTCTTCACAAGCTCTCTATTCTGCTCTCTTTTGCTCCTTGTATGAATGAATGATCCTGATACAATGTACCAAGGGAGGGTGTCTATACTCCGTTTTCCCTCCTGGAAATGAAATGTCTAATCTACAGCTAACCCTATCTACCAGCATTAAAACTATTTAATGTCTTCTTATCTACATTACAATACAAGTACGCTTCATATGAATGCGTTCATTCAAATGACGGTGCAACAATCTTCATCGTGATTCAAAATGTATGTGTTGGTGCTGTCCAGTTGTCCTTCTCTTCCCTCCACGCTGGCTCGTGTCATGACGTCGTAGATGCTCCTGCATCATACTCCTCAGCTCAAAAATTTTCATGGGCTCCTGTCCATGAGCTGTTGCATGGTGTGACCATGCTTTTGTATGATTGCCTCTGTTTCCCAGCTGGCATCCTCCGCTGGGTGATTTTTCCATTTCACCAGGTACTCAAAATATTGGTTCCTCCTGGTTTTCTTACCTGCTCTCTTATCCAGTATGCGCTCCATCTGCGGCTTCTATGCAACTGGCAACTGCTTCTACCACTAGATCACTGGTTCTTCGGTTCCAGCTTCTTCTTTTCTAGCATGATATGCGTATAAATCCGAAATGTTGAAAATTGGAGATATCCCTATGCCCTCTGGAAACTCAAGCTCATATGCATTCTCCCCAAACTTCTTAAGGACTCTGCAAGGTCCAATTTTCTTCATCTTGAGCTTGTTATATGTCCCCCTTGGGAACCTTTCCTTCCTTAGGTGTGCTAGAACCATGTCTCCAACTTCAAACTGAAGTTGTCTTTTCCTCTGATCGGCTCTGCGCTTGTAATCCTGGTTCGACTTCTGCAACCGCTTCTTCAACTCTGCGTGAAGTTCTTGCATCGCCTCAACGAACTCTTCAGCTCTCACGCTGCTCATTTCAGCCTGCTCTGACTCCCTGAGCTCAGATACTCCTCTCAGTTGTGTCCCATACAAAATTTGGAATGGGCTTATACCTGTACTTCAATTCACAGAATCGTTGTACACAAACTCTGCTTGTGGTAGGATTTGATCCCAACTGCTGTGATGCTCGGTCACTAGGCTCCTCAACAGATCCCCCAAGCTTCTGTTGACCACTTCGGTCTGCCCATCTGTCTACGGATGGTAAGAAGAACTGAATGCCAATTCAGTCCCTAGCTTCTTCCATAGCATCCTCCAAAAATGACCTACGAACTTGGTATCCTGATCCGAGACTATGCTTCTCGGCAACCCATGCAATCGTACAATCTCTTTAAAAAATAAATTTGCGATGTGGGTTGCATCACTTGTCTTATGACACGGAATGAAATGTGCCATCTTCGAGAACCTGTCTACCACAACAAAAATGGAATCCATGCCTCTCTGGGTTCTCGGTAATCCCAACACAAAGTCCACGCTAATGGCCTCCCATGGTTTCTCGGGTACAGGCAACGGCTGATAGAACCCCGTGTTTTGCTTTCGGCCCTTCGCGTGTTGACATATTCTGCATCGGTCAACAAATATTTTCACATCTGCACACATGCGTGGCCAAAAATATGATTCGCTCAGCTTGTCGAATGTTTTGTCATGTCCGAAATGACCTACTAAGCCCCTGCTGTGCTTCTCCTTTACCAAATTCTCCCTCATAGAGCAATCTGGAATGCACAATTGATTACCTTTGAACAACAATCCATCCTGGATCAGGTAGTCAATCCACAGGCTTCTATCCCTGAGAACTGGGTTCTTATCTGCCTCGTATGCCTCGCAAAAGTCTGCGTCCCCTGCATACATATCCTTCAGGTTCTCAAAACCCAAAGTCTTGACCCTGAATTCCTGCAGCAATAAACATTTCCGGCTCAAGGCATCTGCTACCTTTTTAGTAGCTCCTAAAATGTGCTTGATCACAAATGTGAAGTTTTGCATGTATTCCACCCATTTTGCATGCTTCTGGTTCAACTTCTCTTACTGACTCACGAACTGTAACGCATGATTATCACTATACAGAACAAATTCCTTGGGTATGAGATAATGCCTCCACTTCTTCAATGCCTGTATGATGGCATAGAACTCTTTATCATATGTGGAGTACTTCAGCTTCACATCATCCAATTTCTCGCTGTAGTATGCTACAGGTCTGTCATCCTAACTCAAGACCCCTCCAACAGCATATCCACTAGTGTCACACTTCACCTGGAATGTCTTCTAAAAATCAGGTAGCACTAACACTGGTTGTTCAGTTATCTTTTGCTTCAACAGATTGAAGCTCCTCTCAGCCTCGACTGTCCATTGGAAAACCTTATGCCGCTTCTTTACAGTGTCCATCATCACGACGCTAATTCCACTAAAATTCCGAATGAATTTTCTGTAGAAGCTTTCCAAACCATGAAATCTCCTTACCTCGAAAACATTTCTCGGCGATGACCAATTCCTGATCACGCCAACCTTCTCAGGATCCATCTTCAACTCATTCGTCGATATTACAAAACCCAAATAAATGAGTTATGTCTGCATGAAGGAACACTTCTTCAAATTTATCAGCAGCTTCTCCTGTTGTAGCCTTCTCATCACAATGGCCAAATGCCTCAAGTGTTCAGCCTTAGTCTTGTTGAAAATCAATATGTCATCCAGGTATACCACCACAAATTTGCCAATGAATTCCCGCAGGACTTCATTCATCAGTCGCATAAATGTGCTTGGCGCATTTTTCAAACCAAACGACATGACCAGCCATTCGTACAAACCATCGTTTGTATTGAATGTTGTCTTCCACTCATCTCCCTCTCTCATCCGGATCTGATGATATCCACTCTTGAGATCAATCTTGGAAAAGTAATTTGCCCCACTTAGGCAATCCATCAAATCATCCATTCTCGGCAATGGAAACCTATACCTGATGGTGATATTATTAATAGCCCTGGAGTCTGTACACATTCTCCAGCCTCCATCCTTCTTCGGACTCAGTACCGTTGGAACGGCACATGGACTTAGACTCTCTCTCACTAGTCCCTTGTCCTGCAGATCCTATACCTTCCTTTTGACCTCCTCATTCTCTTGATGTGTCAACCTGTACGCTGCCTTATTTGGTAGACTTGCTCCGGGTATGAGGTCAATGTGGTGACTCACACTCCTCATCGGTGGTAACGAATGAGGTAGTTCGTCCATGATGATATCAGAGAACTCTCAAAGCAGTTGCTGAATCTCTTCTGGCAAGTCGTCCACTCTTGTGCTTGTCAGGACAATTCTCGGTTTCCTGACAACCAAGAATTGTGGATCCTCTTCCTTCTCCTACTCTGTGAGAAGCTCTTTCCCACTCATGAGAAGTATTGTGCTACTTACTTCCGGCTTTACTCCCTTATCTTTTATCAGCAGCAGTTTATGGATTTTCCCATCCTTCTCCAAGGTGTATGTGTTCATCCTCCCATCATGAACAACATTTCTGTCATATTGCCATGGTCTACCCAGCAGTATATGACATACGTCCATGGGAATGACATCGCACATAATCTCATCATGATAATTCCCAATTTTAAGTTTAACTAAGCATTGTTTAGTGACACTTACTCGGTGTCCTTTCTGTAGCCATGAGACTTTATATGGAATCGGGTGCTTAGTTGTCTTCAGCTCCAACTTCTCCACCATCTCGGTCGAAACGAGATTATCAGTGCTCCCACTGTCAACTATGACTTTGCACTTCCTGTCCTTGGTTGTACAAGCCGTTCTGAATAGTCTGCTCCTCTGCACTGCGCTCTCCACCTCCTTCTCAGGTGTCAACAAAATCTTATGCATCCCCAGTGATCTACCGCTGTCAGCATCTTCGCTCTTAGCATCGCGCCTCTGCGCCTCAGTGATGTGAGATTTTCCCCCGTCCATTTTCCTGTCTGGACAATCAACGGCCTTGTGTCCATCTTTACCACACGTGAAACATGTGATAACTCCTCCTCGTCCTCTGCCACTACCTCGGGTACGAGGAAATGTATTGGAATCAGCATATTCTCCTTGCTGATCATCTTGCTGCCTCCTCGGCTCAGAAGTTTGCTGCTTCTGTTGTGAGGTTCCACCTCTCTCAGTTTTTCCCTGAGGTCTCTTCCAATCCTCCTTGGGCTTCTGAGTTTTTTCTTGGGCAACTGTCTTTCCTCTAGGATGGCTTCTGCCTCACCCTCGCTGTCCCTGCTTGCGGCTCAGGTTCTCTTCAGATTTTAGAGCCATCTGGTACACATCCTCAACTGTACGGATGGTCAGCATGCTCAATTCATCCTGAATTTCATACCTGAGACCATTCAGGTATCTCGCCACCTTTTTGTCATCACTCTCCCGATGACCAGCTCTGATGTTGAGTCTGTAGAACTCCTCGGTGTATTCTCTCACCTTCATCAACTTCTATATCAGGTTCTGCATGTGCCTGAACAGCGTGATCTGGTAGTCTCTCGGAATGAATTTCACCTTCATCTTGGCGATCATCTGATACCAACTTTTGATCTTCTGTTTTCCTTTGGAACGTCTGTCCGCCTGCAGCTCATCCCACCATAAGGCTGCATGTCCTTTCATCTTGGTAAAAGCATGCCTTATTTTCTTGTCTTCTTCGATATCTTCATAATCAAAGTATGTATCCAATGCTCGGATCCAATCCAACAATTCTTCTGCATCTAGACTTCCCTCATAGATGGGAATGTCCATCTTCGTCTTTGAGCTCATCCTCGAAATGGCTCTGATCAACCTTTCGGTTGATGCATCCTCTGCTATGACCTCCTTAGCATCGTGTCCAGATTCCTCTTCAATCTTGGGATCACTGAACTCTGCTGCACCAACACCACGTCTCTGGGTGGTCTCCATCTCTTCGAGTCTGGCTCGGAGGTCTCTCATCCCTCGCTCTATTTCAGCATTTCCTGTTGGCCTACCCCTTCTTCGGGCATCCCTATCTTCACGATTAGGTGACTGCCTCTCTCTTCTGGGTGGTATGATGAAATCTGCTTCTCCCTGTTACCTGAACAAAGAGAGCTCCACTTCCCACTCTGATACCACTCTAACGCAAGTCGTGAGTATCAGATTTCTTTCCTTTCCTCTTTCTCTCCTCCTACCTGAAATATATAGACAAGATCTTCAGGCTCTGATACATATATGACATAACCCCGCTCTCGCAGCAGTCGGTCGCTCCACCAGGACCTACTCTTTCTCACCGACCCGAAGAGTCCAATCTCTTCCAACTCCCTCGGGAGTTTCTCACCCACAGATTCTCAGCGATCTTCCTTTCGCGAATCGGAAGATCGGGTCTCGCGATATCGCGATGCTCGTGACACTACTCTCGGCCACTCAACCGTCGAGTCCCGAACGCCGACAGTCAACAGTCAACGCCCCGTATCAGGGATTTTCCTCTCGGGAAAATGCTATCCATGAGGTCGACCTTTGGTGTTTGCAAACCCCGAGTGTCGAGGTGTTGATTCTCTGTGACCGCGCCACCTTTTCTCCACTTACTCTCTGGGGTCCCACGTGACCATGTCACTTCGGGAGTTCGTGGATCGTGAATCCACGACGCAAAGTTCCTATAGTCGGAATCGTCGAGTGTCGAACCCCGACTCTCCCAGGATCCAATGCCATGCGTCCCAGCCTGATTGACGGCTCCGAATAAATCGGGAGATCATGACTCGCGACTTCGACGTGCGTGTAACTCTTGCACTCGCCAAACCTGATATGATGATATGAAATGGAAAACAGACTCCTCCGTGTCCCTGTGAGTTAACCCCCTCGCAGCTCCTCCACGATCTGACGGTCTGCGGGATTTTGAAGATCTACTCCATAGCTTCAAGTCATCGATTTTCTTCCTCTTGAAGAGTTCTCCGCTTTACCACCTTCTCTCTGTATGAATTTCACTTGGGTCTTCTCCCATAGAGAAGTAAAAGCACTATCCCTCTTGAGCTTATGCCACTCTGAATCCTTCAGAGCTCCCTCGAACACGCTCCCTATGCTCGACCTCGACCTTCACCCACCTTCAACGATGCTGAAGATTTCCATGTTCTATGCACTCACAGTCACAACAACCCGAACTTTCCCTTCTCAGACTTGCTACTAGAAGTTCAGTTCGACCTGCACTCACTTGCATGGCTCGAATAATCCAAACAACTCCGGGTTGAACGAGAATGAGAGTTTAACTGTAGAGCCTCCTCAACGCACTCTATGCGGAGGAATTTGACTGCACTCTATGCAGGAATCTCCTGGCTCAAACAGAGAAACAACCGAAATTCATTCACTCATTCTCTCAGGTTTCGAACCTGATACGCAATCACATCTGCAGCATATAGAAGATAAGCATAAAAAGAAGCAAATAGGCAACAACATAATATTAACAACACACAGAGATCAAACACATCCATCGATTTGAATCAAAGTCTTTCCTATTAATTCAATGTCTGTACATGGAGGTTCTTCACAAGCTCTCTGTTCTGCTCTCTTTTGCTCCTTGTATGAATGAATGATCCTGATACAATGTACCAAGGAAGGGTGTCTATACTCTGTTTTCCCTCCTGGAAATGAAACTGTCTAATCTACAGCTAACCCTATCTACCATCATTAAAACTATTTAATGTCTTCTTATCTACATTTCAATACAAGTGCACTTCATATGAATGCGTTCATTCAAACGACGGCGCAACAATCTTCATCGTGATTCAAAATGTATGCGCTGGTGTTGTCCAGTTGTCCTTCTCTTCCCTCCATGCTGGCTCGTGTCATAACGTCGTAGATGCTCCTGCATCACTAAGTATGATGGTTTGACTGACATAAACTCTTTTGTAAAGGATTTTGAGTTGTAGATACTTGAACATCATATATTTTTAGTTTTATATGTTGTCTTGAAGGACACTCCAACCAGATGGTGGGTTGCACATAAAGAAGGGATAGAAGACTAGAAGTAGTGTATAAGATTGATGCAAGTTAGATTTGTTACCGGGGTTGAATATATTGCACACAAATTATTGATATTATGGTAGCTGTGGGAGGTATTTACCTCCACCTGTAAACCTGACAAGGATAGAATACTCTGGGAAGCAACAAGAAACCCTAATGAGTTGGCTAATAACCCTAGAAGACTTGTCGACTCAAGAAGATAATTTATATTAGGTTATTATCCTCCAAGAGAAGAAGTCAGACATAAATAATATTATATATTGAACAAATAGATACCCAGAATGAGAACTCATCCCTCGCAGTTAGCCAGAATTAGTATAAATACAGGAGGCTAGTTGTCATTCTGGCAGGTAGCCAGTTGTGCGCAAGCTTTTGCGGAAGGTGTTGTGCGATTTTCTAGGGTTTGGACTATCTGATCAGCTCTTTGTCATGCACTATCCTTGGGGAAAGGTTCTCTGCCCTTTGTTTGCCTATCTAACCTGGGGTTTGCTTTCATAGTGATTCTCTGTCAAGGTTAAGGTGCTCGGAGGGTGGCTTTGGCCTATGGTTGGGTGACAAGGGTATTGTCAATGGTAAAACGAGCACACATATTTCAAATTCTAACAGGTTATGGGCCCACACCTCCTTCATTCATTCTAAATGCTAGAAGGAAACATAGCTTCTAGGATATTGAGCTTGCTGAGGAACTTCCACTAGGGTTACTAGCAGAAGTAGCTTCCAAGACACTGCCACTAGGGTTACTAGGAGGAGCAGTTGCAAAAACCCTAATCCTCTTGTTGAGGAACCTTAAGTGAAGTGATTGACCTAATCTCTAGACAAATTAGTGCACCCTATCCTAGTGCATATTCCAGTACTCTGAGCAAGCCAAGATGTCAAGTTTGAGTTTGTGGTCAAATCTAGGGTTTGACCAAGTAAAAGTAGCCATGAATTACTCTATGAAGTCAGAGAACAATTTAGATGGAGCTTCTAACTTCAGAGCATGGAAGACAAGGATTTACCTCATCCTTGCCAAGAATAAAGTGTTGGATATTGTGAAACGAAATATCGTGAAGCCAGAGTTTGAAGAAGGAAAAGAGAAGGAACCGCAGAACGTTGCAACTATGGAGAAGTTCAAAGACGGTGACATCAATTCCATGAGTATCATAGTGGATTCCATAAAATACCACTTGATACCCTACATCTCTCATCTTGACTCATCGAAGAAGATGTATGATGCCCTAACAAACCTCTTCTCGGTTAGAAACATTGGACAAGTAATGAGTCTGAAGAATGAGATCCATGACATGAAGATGAATGATGATGACAACATAACATCATACTTTGTGATAATTTCTCAGTTAAGAGATCAACCACAAGCTATTGAAGAGATCATCTTAGAGAAGGATTTGGTAAAAATAGTACTCAATGGTCTTCCAAAGATGTGGGATGCATTTACCGCAAGCATGAACACACGAAAGGAGTATCTGACATTTGAAGAACTTTGGACATGCTGTGCTCAAGAAGAATCAAGGATCAGTGCAAAAGAGAAACCCCAAAATAAGTACGATGATAAAGCCTTCAGAACAAGATTCAAGAACTTCAGGAACCAAAAGAAGTTTGGTTCAATGAGGAATCCAAATCAAGAGAAAGACATTTCGGAAGTACAATGCTTCAACTGTCAAAAGTATGGTCATTACAAGAATCATTGTCCTGAGCTAAAGAAAAGGAAGAAGAAACACAAAGCATCAATTGTCAAAGAAAAGGAACCTGCAAAGAAGACTAAGCATGATGGAAGATAATTCTTGTTCTAAAGGTAACAAAACTCTTCTTATTTCTTGTACATATCTTGTTTGCATCGTCTCTGTACATATATTGTATATCTATCTCTTGGAAGGTAATGTGTTCCAAGAAGAACTATACCTATGGAAGAACAACAAGATACTATTAGATGAAATACAAATCATGTGGAAGCTATTGCAAGATAATATGAATCAATCATGAAGAGACTTAGAAGAAGAAAATATAGAAAGAAGTCAACAATCGAGAGGAAATTGGAAAAAGACTTATGACATTTTGTAGAAGACAACAAGACAGAAGCATGGACTCTGTTAGACAAGAGAGCCAATTATATATTGCATAAGACAATAAGGATGCAAATGGAAGCGTGGACTCTGTTAGACAGAGAGAGACGATTATATGCACTCTTACATGAAGTAAGGATTAAGATGGAGCTAATCCTATGATCCATTGAATATGATGAAGTATATATCCATGGTAGTAACCATGAAAGATAGTATGTGTTCAGTTCAATCTCAGAAGAATCCTTCTTCGAAGAGAAGCCTTAAAGTATCCCTGGTTGTCCATCCAGATCTGTGATCCTATGATGAAAGGAAGAAGTGGAATCTCTAGGGAATGGAATCTGTAAGAAACTCCATGGACCTAAGATCTAAAGAAAAACATGAGGAAGAACATGAAGATTCCAGGAAAGAAAGAGAAACCATAACAACCAGTCATTGTATCAAGAATCACAAGATTACCAGCCTGATATGAACTCACTAAAATCAATCAAGCAGAAGAACTAAAAGTCGTGATAAAGAACAGTGTATGGAAGACTTATGAATGAAAGCATTGTGAGATATAGAACTAGAGGTTCTCCCAGATGGAGGGAGAATACTATGATGATTACTTGTTCTAGTAAACTATACTTTTCTCTACATGAGTCATTATATCATCCGCAACATCCATGAGTTGGAGTTCTACATCAGATGAATGTAAAGAATGTTCTCCAGAGAAATTGAATAAAGATCATATGAAGAGAAACCTCAAGACATTGAGGCATACCAGAAAGAGACCCTTGCATGCAGATAGAAGAAGATAACTTGGTGGAGAACCTCCATTGCACAGTAGAAGTGTGTTGAAGATTTTCTATAACAAAGATATTGTATCAAGATGATTACTCAGTAGATCATATATCATGATGACAGAAGAAGTACCACATAGATATGTTCCAGTTTTCCAATAATGATATACTCTATTGATCAGAGCTACATGAAGACTTAAGAGAAAACAAGTTTTCCAGACCAAAGTACATTTGAAATCAAGAATTACATTATCTGTGATGAAGTCCAGAAAGGAGAAAGTGGTTCTCCAATACATATCTCCACAGATGAGCAGATAAGCATACATTTTGGTAAAGCTTCTATCCAATATGAAAGAGTTTGTGTACTCAAGTTGGAGCTCATGGAGATGACTTCCTTATTGAAAAAGGAAGAGATGAGTCCCAGGTTGGGAGGGAGAACTGAAAATATTATTGAGGAAATTCAATTTCAAGATTGAAAAATAGTCCATCTTGGATAGATTCTTTCCTGTTCAGAAAGTGGATTGAGATTTTTGACGGAAAATAATTTCCCATTCTGGTTAACATGGGAAATGGTCCATATAGTTGTTGTATCATAGATAGCAACTTCTCATTGTGGTTAACATGGGGAGTGGTCTAGGGAAATATATCTTATTGAGGGTTACTCAAGAAGACTAACCCACCTCTTCGGACAATGATTTTTCATTGTGGTTAACATGAGGAATGGTCCATTTTGGAGGTTGATACAGGAGAGTCTTTTCCTCTTGTGGTTGACAGAGGAACTGGTTTGGACAATCATTCCTTAGGGTTTATACATTCTCTCTAGGGTGCACTTTGATTAGTGTCGGAGGAATGGCCCAGGGTGGGGAATGGTCCAGGCTCAGCAATCATGGACAGGCATTCCTTAGGGTTTATACATTCTCTCTAGGGTGCAATTTGATTAGTGTAGGAAGAATGGCCCAGAGGGGGGAATGGTCTAGGTTCAGAAGACATGACAATTATTCTTCCTTGCTTGAGAAGAATAGTATAGATATCTCATTGTTCTACTCTGAGGGAAGATACTCTTTCATATCTCAAAGACGTCAATGAAAGATTGGCCCAGATGATTCAATTTATATCATAACATTGTTTCTATGTAGGTTGATATCAGATGATTGTTACAAAGATTATATGACAGTAGATGTATACTACTATGGTGGATGTGTTCCAATGTTCATGACTATACGTTACTGATCAAGTACTTTTTTTCTACTTGGTGTGGTAGTGTACCACTGGATTGTAGTTATGTACTACTATGGATAGACACAATTGTGTTCTATTTTGTTCGGATTTCCTTGAATACTATCAAGCAGTTTATTGGAAATAATTATCATCCATATGAATGATGAATAGATATTTTTCCAGACAGAAAATGGTTCAGAACATTTACTCTTCTAGATTAGAAGAATGGCTCTTATATCACTCTATGGAGTGAGCATCATGTCTGATTACTCAGATAGAGTATGGTTTCAAGAGATGATGCAGATGATGATGATGATGGTGCTCATGATGTAGTCTATATAACTATGTTGATGCTACCAAGTGAATGGTATGTTTTTTTCTCAAAGACCATTACGTGTAATACCTCCCTAGCTAGGAGGGAGTGTTGATATTATGGTATCTCCGGGAAGTGTTTACATCCACGTGTAAAACTGACAAGGATATAATACTCTGGGAAGCAAGAAGAAACCCTAATGAGTTGGCTAATAACCCAAGAAGACTTGTCAGCTTGAGAAGATAATTTATATTAGGTTATTAGCCTCCAAGAGAAGAAGTCAGACATAAATAATATTATATACTGAAAAAACAGATACCTAGAATGAGAAGTCAGCCTTGGAAGTTAGCCAGAATTAGTATAAATACAGGAGGCCAGTCCTCATTCTGGCAGGCAGTCTAAGAATTGCAGAGAGCCAGTTGTGCACACTACAGTTGGCAGTTTTGTGTGTAAGTTTCTAGGGAAGGTGTTGCGCACGTTTCTAGGGCAGGGTTGATTTTAAGGATGGAAATTTATTTTAAAATGTAGAAAACTTGGCGAATCTTACTAATCCTTCATATGACAACTATAAATGTTCGGCGATATTTTTATAAAAAAATTTAAATTTCTAAGGGTTTTATATAGTTTGTATAAAATTTTGGTGATTTTTAAGGTAAAATAATTTTATCCTATAGAATTTGAGCGAATCATTTTTTGGGAAAAACCATGGAAAAATAGCCCATGAGCAAAATTTAGCCCCTAAAATCATCTCTGTTCTAGGGTTTGGACTATTTGATCATCTCTTTGTGATGCACTATCCTTGGGGAATGTTGCGCTACTCTTTGTTTATCTATCTAGCATAGGGTTTGTTTTTGGAGTGATTCTCTGTCAAGGTTAAGATGCTCAGAGGGTGGCTTTGGCCTATGGTTGGGTGACAAGGGTATTGTCAATGGTAAAATGAGCACACATATTTCATATTCTAACAGAAATATGTAGGAGTAAGTGACCTGACATATCATACTGTGCATTGTAGAAACATATGGAGTTCAATAGCAAATAAGGAATGGAAACATAGGTTCATACATTCATTGAAAATGATCCCCAAGAACTGGGTACCTAGAACTATAAATGTGTAGAGAAATAGTGAACTCAGATGAGATAAATCAAAGGTTTAAGGTAACATTTACTTTTGAACATGAATATCCATTAATAGATGCATTTTTGCAGGCCATTAGAAACAATATTTTTTCATAAGAAAGGTTGATGGATGTAGTACATGAGTGTAGTGCGCATAGAGCTTCTATGATTGTTCATGAATTACTAGAATTCTATAATGTTTCTAAAGAATATCAGGATGAGGATGATCAAAGAAATATATAAGTACCTCAAACTAAGGGGGAATGCACAGTAGAAGGTCCATATCTTCGATCGTCTATGTATACACATCCATTAAGGATGCAAAAGGTCAATATTGGGACACAACATAATCCAAATTTTGCGCAAAAATACAACTACTTGAATTATGAAATTGTGGAGAAGATTCCAAACTTACTACATGAGTATCATGATCTTTTCCCAACCACATTTTTAAAATGAGAGGGATAATTGGTGATTTAGGAGAAATGAAGATCACTTTGAAACTAGATGTTGAGCTAGTAAGACAGAGACCCTACAGGATAATAAAGAGAAGGTAAAGGTAGAAATCGACCAAATGTTAGAAGACAGAATCATTGAACCAATAGTAATATTTGAATGGATAAGTACAATGGTAGTGAAACATAAGAAAATAGGTGGAATCCAAATTTGAGTAGACCTACAAAAGCTAAATGATCCATGTTCGTATGATCCATTTCTATCATTGTTTACAGATGAATTACTAGAGAATGTAGGGGCATAGGAGGCCTAGTATTTCATTGATGGATTCTTAGGATATCATTAGATAAAGATTGAACAGGAAGATAGTCATAAGAATACCTTTGCGACAGAATCACGAAGCTACCAATACATAGTGATTCCTTTTGTGCTTAAGAATGAACCCATAATATTCTCGAGGGTAGTTTTCACATCCTTTAAGGAATTTAATCATAAGTTCGTTGAAGTGTATTTAGAAGATTGGATTTTGTTTAGACTATTGCAAGATAATATAGGAGTATTGAGATTTATGTTGGATAGTTGTAGACAATGTCAGATTGAATTGAATTTGAAGAAATGTATTTTATGTGCGCCTTTTGTAATTTTGTTGAGACATGTGGTATACAATAAATGATTACTATTGGATCCTTTCAAGATTTTAGTAATTGTAAACTTACCACCACTTACATCAGTTTGAAAGTTGAGAGAAAAATTGGGCCATACAAGATATTACAGGAAGTTCATTAATGGATATGCATAGATTAAATCACCCATGGAGAAGTTGTTGAAAAAATAGGCCAAGTTCAAGTGGAATGAAGACTGCCAGAAAATTTTGGACACATTAAAGCACAAGTTAGTGACCGAGCCAATTTTGATATTCGTAGATTAGAAGAAAGAATTTCATGTTCGCATGGATGTGTCATCCATAAATTTATGAGTAGTATTATGTTAGCTAGGTGAGGGAGCGTTATAAAATCCAATTTCAATTGCAAGAAGGAGGTTGTCGACATCAAAAAAGAAATACACTATGAAAGACCAGGAAGGGTTGGAAATGTTGTAGGTTTTGCAGAAGTTTAGACACTATTTGTTGGATTCTCATTTGAAGATGTATATAGACCATTCTACATTAAGATACTTACTGAAAAATCTAGTTTTGGGGGGGAGAATTTTTGGATGGTTACTTTTGTTCGAAGAATATGACTTTGAAGTCATTGTTAAGCCAGGAAAATTGAATGTAGGACCTAATCACTTATCACATATTCTATCAGGAGAAGATGTAGGAAATATAGATGATATCTTACTAGACGTGTATTTATTTTCAATTCAAATGGTGGACATCTACTTTGGACACATTATGTGATTTTTAAGTACAGGAATTGCTCCATCATACATGACAACTGCACAAAATAAACAACTAGTGGTTAAGGAATCCAACTCTTAGCTAATTGCAGGAAATGTATACAAGTTAGGTGCACATGGGATATTAAGATCATATGTGTTAGAGAATTAAAGGAAAATGATACTCTTAGAAGAAAATATAGGAATTACATGAGAAAATTGCTTAGGTACAGAGACAACACACAAAAAAAAATTCACAAGGCTCTAGTGGCCCACACTTTATAAGGATGCTAAGGTATATTTCCAGACATGTGATGTTTCTAAAAGGGATGGAAAGCCTTCCAAAAGAGATGATATTACCTTGCATCCATAGGTTACACTGCATTATTTTGATAAATGGGTGATAGAATTTGTTGGACCAATCAATCCACCATCTAGGATATAAATAGCTAGGTATATAATCACTCTCACAGAGTATTTGACTAGATGGGAAGAAGCAATACCAAACATAGAGAGATGCATGGAGACTATTGCATGGTTTCTATTTGCAAATGTAGTCACAATATTTAGATTTATGTGCATTTACTGGGTGATCAAGGGACACACTTCATGAAAAAGATGATTTCAATGTTGAATGAGGAGTTTCAAATTCACCATCAACGAAGTATGTTTGTTATAGAAATATTTTGCTCACCCTATGAAATCTTCCACATAAGTCCTTTTTCCATTTCCCTATGCAGACTTATCATCCCTGTTTTCAAAATCCAGAGTTAAAAAGACATATTTTTCCACATGTATGCATCTTGACTAATATACAACATGCATGTACATAGGCTTCTCCATTACAGCCTAAGTACATAGGGATTTGTGCCAAAAAATGAAAATGGATGTCGGGTTTCCATGTCATGAAAGGCGTTCTATGATCCTTGGCCTTCCATATACTGGAAACGTTCTAAATCGATCCTTCAGTTCCATTTTGAAGGCTATAAACTGACCAATTCCAAGCTATGGAAAGAGGAGCAAGAATTGAACTTTGAGAGCAAAGTTACTCTGGAGGAATTATTTACTTCATATTGAGTCTGCATCCCTTTGTCCTTTGAGTCTGAACACAATGTTCAGCCTCCAAGCTCTTCCCTTATTGATTGAGAATCTCATTGTTTCTCTTTTATGAGCTTTCCTTTGGTGGAGGATTCAAGTGGTGGAGGCCCAGTTGGAAGGAAATTAGTTTCTCGGTTTCGAACTGTGCCGAAACGGAAGTTTGTAACATTTTCACTTATGCTAATCATATATTAATAGAAATACTTTTTTATCGTCTAATTGATATCTTGAAAATATTTCAATTATTATTCCATGGGAGTATTTGTCATGTTTATTAATGGATTATGCTATTGAATGCAATAACATCGTTTATTATCACCATATGCCTTGTTTGCTTGGTTGTTGAGGACTAGTTGCAGGTATATTTATTGGTTCAAGTGCTCAATGGTGGAATTCAACGAGCATTTGGATGAGGTAGGAACGTTATCCTATCTTGATAGGATATTTGTTTATATAACATAATTGAGAAGAGAGTTCATTTCTATAGTCATTTCCGTCTGTTGTGGTTTACCTTAGTCATAGAGAGATTTTCCTCATAACATAATTGGCAACCATACTGGGGATGAATCTTCATTCTTAGGATTTGGAGTACTTTTCTCCTTAGATTTCTCTCGTTCCTATTTTGTTTCTTGTCATATCATTGCTTGACATACTTTGTTCACTTTGGGTATGAGTTTTCAACCTTCTCCCTTTCCTGGCCTTGTTTTTTGAAACATATATGCAGTTTTTGCCTTGACAGTCGCATACATATGTAGGTTGTCCCTCTACAAGTTGTGTACATATTCTTTGTTTTCCTAAAAAGTCACATACATCAATTTTCCTTCCATGTTTTCTTGGTCTGGTCATTGTTGGGTGCGATTTGATGTTTGTTGAACCTTCTTAGATCTCTGTAGTCGTTGTTAAGTGTTTGTGGGATGATAGGAAACCTATCTTTGGTTGAATGTCTGGCCAGCGTCTTTATCATCATCCTTTCATTTTGATTGTCCTTGTACATCGAACTAGGTGTTTTGCTGCTTGGTATCCTTCTTGAGTTATCTCTTTCTATACACATTATATTTTATATATCAAGTTCCTTTTCAGTGCATGCATTTTCATTTTATTATATTGAAAATACAAAACAAAATCATTTTGCATTGCTTAGTATTTTTGTCTTTTGAGTCCTTGTCATTATCTTAGTGCATGTAATGAAAGATTTCATTTTTACTTCGGAATTGCAAAGTTGAAATTGAAAATTGAATTTATTTTTAGAAGCATATTCATTGAAAGTTAGAGCTACGACTTTGCATTATTTTCATATTTTCTTGTAGAGTCATAACATCATGAGTTTCACTACCATACCTTTTTGAGTAATCACGACCACTAAAATTAATGCTATAATTTAAAATTGATTAGTCATGATCTTATTTTCTAGGGTGCACAAACTAGCTTAGAATTTAGTGCCTTGGAATAGGATTTTGTGAGTAAACTTCTCCAAGGCAATTAAATCAACATATGTGTCTGAGAAAGGGAGTGGAGAAATCCATTGTATAATGTTAAAGTTTCTTTCTTAATATGTTATTATTAATTCTTCATTATAACAACAACATAATAAGGATCTTATTGAAAGAAACAAAATCACAGATTACACAAGAATTTGTCCTGGGAAACCCTCAAGGGGAATAAAACCCAGCAAAACTTTGTTAATATAAATTCAATAACCAAGTACAATGTATCTCACAAGAGAGATCTCACCAAACAAAATATCCACTAGAAACCCTAACAAGAACATGTAAATGTGTTGAACCTGCACAAAATAGATCTAGGTAGAAAATACTACACACATTTGCAGAGAGAAATTGAGAAAGAAGAAGAAAGATAAAAATATTGGAAGAATTATCATTAACTATATTCCACACACAAAGAGTTAATAATTTACAATAGATATAGGATACATGAGTAACTAATGAGACATAGTGGTGGTCTATATTGATCTGGACACACACCAGCGGTTACAAGAGTAGATTGCCACCTAGTCTAGTCTCTCAGGTAGTTACGGGAGTGAACTTCCACCTAGTTGAGTTAACTAGTCAACTAGTCTTCAGTTAAATGACTAAACAAAGAGAAGTGAGTTGGTGATGATACCAATGTTGCATGGTGAAAAAACCAATGCAACATATAAACTCAAATCAACTAGTCAAATTGAAGTGCCAACTGAAAGAGAATAATATCCAGGGGGAATATTCTCCCCTAAAATATAGGAGATAGGATAGGGACTAATTATGACTAATAAACAAGGAATAATCTTAGGAAAAAAAATCCTAGGTTTGTGTGAAGTAACTCCAACACCCCCCCTGAACATCACTATGGTGAAAATAAAGAATGGGTCCCGGCTACAAGGCCATGTTAGGTACCCAAATACAAAAGATACACTGAACTAAATGAGGAAAGAGGGAAAAACTCATTGGAACAAAACCCCCCCTCAAATTAAAATGCATAAAATAAGAGATGATAAGGAACAAAAGGAAATTTCTAAGAAACCATGTCCTTCACTCCAAGAAGACCTCACAACTGTGCAAGTTTGCTCAGTTTGAAGATTTTGTTGAAGATGTAGATGTCTACATGGATCTGATGAAGTATATGCATCATTTATATTTCCACACATATCCACTTTGTCTTCTTGTAATGAATAATATTCAAATAAATTTTGGATGAAATTTTGAAAACCATGTGGCCGTTTCCAGAAGAATGATGAAATTTTGTTGATTTTGAAACCATCATAACTTCAGTTCCAGGACTCCGTTTTGGATGATTTGTTTTTTTGAAATTGGATATTTTCCTAAGAGGAATTCAAATATCCAATTTGTTTCTACAAATTTTTCTCAGAAAATATCATAATGGTGTCTGATGTGCGCGACTCTCTTTTTGTCTCCTGACATGCATGCATGGTGCATGCAAAAGTGTCTGCATGTGGCTACTGAGATGCATGTCATATATCTTCCACATGAATTTCATAAAATAAATCTAAAATGGAGTAGACATCGTCTTCAATTATTGGAATATTGATTTATGCAAAAATGTTTGTAGAAGACTCTTCATAATAAGAGGCATGATCTTCTGATGGCTTCTTTTCTGGCTCTATCTGTTTGACCTCCTGCATGAAATCTTCACAATATTATTTATTCCCAAATAGAACCTCCAATCCGGTCCATAATTCATTTGGAGTTGATCCTTCTGATTCTTCATATACTTGATGGAGAATTTTAGGAGAAATAAAAGAGGATACATCCTATGGCCATATCTTGTCTATTGAGAAAGTAATTTTTCTCATTGATAGAATCAGGATATACTTCCATTTCCATAGTTATTTTGTACAAGCCTCTACATCTGAGCATAAGACTAATTTTTTTGGCTTCCATTCCAAAATAGTTATGGGGCATGAGAAGTATTTCTGGTGAATAATCCATCTTTTTATTGTCTTCAATATTTTGTACCTGCAAAACATTTTGGTGTAGCTTTTGCTTAGCAATCCACTGGCTTTGATACGATGTAAATGTGTTGAACCTTCACAGAATAGATCTAGATAAAAAATACTATACACATTTTCAGAGAGAAATTGAGAAAGAAGAAGCAAGATAGAAAGAATGGAAGAATTGTCATTAACCGTATTCCACACACAAAGAGTTAATAATTTACAATAGATATAGGATAAATGAGTAACTAATGAGCCATAGTGGTGGTCTATATTGATCTGGACACACACCAACAATTACAAGAGTAAATTTCCACCTAGTCTAGTCTCTCAGGTAATTACGAGAGTGAACTTCCACCTAGTTGAGTTAACTAGTCAACTAGTCTTCAGTTAACTGACTAAACAAAGAGTAGTGAGTTGATGATGATACCAATGTTGCATGGTGACAAAACCAATGTAACATCTAAACTCAACTCAACTAGTCAAACTGAAGTGTCAACTGAAAAAGAATATTCTTCAGGTGGAATATTCTCTCCTAAAATATAAGAGACTGGATAATGACTAATTATGACTAATAAACAAGGAATAACCTTAGGAAAAATAAATCGTAGGTGTGTCTAAAGTAACTCCAATGGAACAGAGTAGCGCACCACTTAGACCAAGATAGTCCTTTGCCAAAATAACCTTCACCTTTACTGAGATACTCTTCCTTGTAGATGTGTCACTTCTCCTTGTAGCTATGTCACTCTCAGACTTGTGCAGTTGATAGAGAGACTTTGATGAGTGCATGTACAAATGAGGTGCTAGGCCTATTATAAATACAAGTTGTTCCTCCCCAGTAATTAGGTCAGGGTCGACTTGTCCACTTTACCTTTCTAATTTACATTTGACTTTGTCTGGCACAATAGGGGGGACTTGTCAATATAATATATATATATATATATATATATATATATATTACTTTATCCACAAAAGGGGATAAGAATATTCTTTGCAGATACACAATATTTTAACACTCCCTCTTAATAAGAAGGATATTATTTATCTTCTGACAGGTCACTAAATGTCATTATCAACTGAAAAATATCATCTGGCCAATATCATCAACTGGATAATCATCATCAGCTGGACAACAACATCAATTGGATAACATCAACAAATTGGTAACATCATCAACTGAGCAATCTCACCAACTGGGTAACAACATCAGTATAATTCACTTGGTCATCTGGCATCATGATCACTAACTGGTTCTCCATGACTCCATATTACAGAAGTTTTTTTCTCTTTATCTTCACGCAGAAGATACTCTTTCTTTCTTGCATCTTCACGCATAATATATATTTTTCTTATCTTCACACATAATATATCTATGAGTTTTTCCATTCCTTTTTATGTTCCCCCTTCTCTTGTAGTCATTTATCTCACCCATCCATTTGGGAGGACTACTACCATAACTTCAATCCTAGTCATCCCACATGAACTAGAGAAGATAATATGCTAGCCTGGGCAAGACTAGACTCCCTTTCCCTAATCCACACAGGATCATGATACAAACCTTAAGAGCCAACTAACCATTCCACATGGTGAAGGTTTGTGTTCCAAGCTACTCAATCCTTCGCCAGAGGAGAGTATCTTCCTTCTTCTCCTTGGAGAAACATCCACACTCATCCCTATGAGGGTGGCCACACTCCTCTCTGCAAGGGTATTCTAGCATGTCCCTAGAGTATCCAAAACTAAACACTTGGACATAGCCCACCGTTGGAAAATTTCTCATTCCCTTTCTTTATGAAGGTATATTCCCTTTATCCTTCTCTACAAAGGTCTCTTCCTTCTCTACAAAGGTATACCTATGGGATTTCTCATTCCTTCTCTAGGAAGGTCTCTTCCTTCTCTACGAAGTTCTACCTATGGGATCTGAAAAATATCTTGTGGTCCAAAATCTTTCCATGGTATAATACCATGCTACCCATTTACTAGGCACTATTCATCTACTTTCGTAACTGCATCAAATCACGATCCTCCATTTATATCTCTAAGACATAGCTCCATCTTCCACCAAGATAAGAGCTTCTAATCATCATCCTTGAAGTTATCTTATGTAATATCCTGGGTGATTTCTTGAGTTTGAACATTTCTTTCTTTCTGAATCCATACTGGATCAACCTGCTCCCTCTGCATCTCATTAACTATATCTGAGTATCCATATTTCTCTTCATCTTGAACATTTTTGTTATGCATATTTAGGAACCTCCTGCTCCTATGTAAATATTGGATACTGTTTGGTTCTTAATGACTGTCACCATATCATAAGTCCTTCTCATCTTGTGTAACTTCTGTAAGTCAAGGCATAAATTCTTTCTTCCGAGACCTGTAAAGTTACTTACAACATGATTTATGCAATATCTCACTTATCCAATCAGTCAATAAAAATAAGTAGTAATCAAATAAAAATATATCATGATTTATATCATAGTAGTACACATTTTTTCTTAAGAAAAAATTGTTCAACCATGTACACATATGAAACACTAATTATGAATAAGACTTTTGAATTGTTTTTCACTCTAGCTATGAAATTACCAAATTTTCCCTTACTATCATATCTGAACACATACCTTTGCCACTCTCATGAGTGATCATACCTGAAATAAATATTTTGTCTCTTTCTGTATCCTCTTCTTTGATACTTCCTTCATATATCTGCATAGATACTGAAATGAAACGAGGTTAATTAACATTCTCACAAAAATCTAACTTGTAATGAGAAGTATTAAAGTAAAAAAGATACTAAAAAAATAACATGAATACTTATCTCTTTTTTGTGTGTGGGGAGGCTCCACGGACTCCACCATTTGCTATATTTCTTCAGATCAACTATCTTAAAGTACATAATCCTCAATTTATACTAAATCTTTCTTTGAGGGAGGAGATTCATCTTCCTCTACCACATGTGCTTGATACTTTCTTTTCCCTTTTCCTTATGCTTGGTCTTTTGCTCTTCTTCCTCTA
>JZKD02S0898875.1:68381-84516 GCA_000966675.3 Picea glauca
ACATATAATTGGTAATATCAGGAGGCTCCGCTCACACCGGAGTTAGTCATGCGGTCGTGTGAGGTTGTTTGAAGGGATATCCCCTTGATACCTTCTTAGCGTCATAGATATTTATGAGGATATATTCATATATGGGGATATTTCTAGTGCCCTTACCTCCATGAGAGGCAACAATTTCCAGGTTTCAAGCTTTTCTACCCTGCCCATATGGTGAACCAGACTTAAGACTGTTCTCATGTGCATCGGTTATACAATGGTTTATTAGTTTCTTGACTTAGGTGCTAGATAGGTTACTTGCAGGCATTAGTCTATAGGTAGTCTGGGTCAGATAAGGGTCGGAAAACACACAACCTTTATGGAGGATTACCTCTTCGGGGGGATCTAATCGACTGGTTGTTAAGCCCATGAGGACCCTTATAACTAATTATGTTACCTTCAATATTTAGAAGGAAGTCTCAATCTCCTCTTACGCAAGAAATAACTTCTTTAGGGAGGGAGGCCACTCTCAACCACTTTACCCCATTTGTATGCATATTGGTCATTTGATTACTAGTTTTCCTTAGGATTGATTTTTCATCTTTAGAGTCTTTAGTCATCATGGAGTCAGACCAACATCCATGACGGTATCATTGCTTGTTACAGTTACCATCGGATTTCAATTATTTTCCTTCTAAAAGGCATACAATTATTAGTTGTGGTACACACACATCCACTATTCAGACTTGTGATTCTACAAGGATGAGTAATGAACCTAGTCTTCAAGACACTAGGATCCCTTCAACTCCCACACCCAGTATAGTAAATGGCACTCCTTCGACCCCTGCAACCACAATAGTTGCAATGCCAAAGGAACCTATAATTACTACGAATTTGACCTATAGTGAATGCTCAATCCCTTGGCTCGAACCCTTTTGGGTCTCTTTGTCACTCACCGGGCTATAATTTTCAGTCCATCCCTATGGCCTCTAGTCCTTTTTCTTATGGTATGCCAAAATTTACTTCACAGTTTTAGAACGCTATCCCAGCTACTGGACCTAATGTTAGAATTGAGCTTGGGGGCACTACACCTCCTTATACTCCATTTTAGTTTGGTGGTTCTCAAATCCCTCAAATGATTCCTAATAAGGGAGGCATTCCTACTCTTAACCCCGGGTCTAATTCTCTTTCTTCTGGGTGGAACAACCAACCTAGAGGAAAATCCTCTACTCAAGTTTCATCCTACACCCCTAGCTCCTTGGTGTCGATTCCACCAAATACATTTGGCATGAAAAATCCACTTCTATCCTCCAGATTCACACCCGAAGGAGGTCAGTTTCATGCTTTGGGAAACCCCCAACCTGGATCTAATCTGGCTATGGGAAATTTTTATAACCCCCAAAAAAACATTCCTATTGGAATGATGCCCAACCAACCTTTTATGAATTCACTAGGTGGAGGGGCTTATAATCCTATACAGGGCCATGGTGCTTACCAGAACCATAGATGGGCTACATTTCCTCAAGAAAAATCTTTCCCAAGAGCTTGGGGAAAGATGCCACAACCCCGGCTCCCTTTTTTGGCCATGCTTAATCTGCCAGACTTGTCTAATTTGATGAATGATCTTGTGATTCATGATCCTACATGGCCTCCCGTCCCCACTAAGCCTCCTTCGAACATTCTAAAATTTGAAGGTAAGAATGGAGAGGATCTTGGTGATCATGTTACTAACTTTCACCTATGGTGCTCCTCGAATTTTCTTAATGATGATTCTATTTGATTAAGATTATTTCAATGCACCCTCATTGGAGTCATTGAGAAATGGTATATCGAGCTACCTAGGGGGGCATATGGGACCTTTATTCAAATGGTAGTGGTCTTCCTTAACCGCTTCCAATTGTCAATTTGTTATCATGTTGGCCTAGAAATTTTGTCGACTTCATGCTAGGACACAACCACTCATATCTCAGACCATATCTAGGAGTGGCATAGATGGAAGAGTTTGATTAATACTCCTATACCCCCGAACTTTCTCTTAGAATGGTTCCTTGAATAGTTTCACCCTCCTATTTCAAATTTTGTTGCTACTTTTGAGGTTACCACTAAGGAAGAAGTGATTTTTAAATCCTATCAGCTAGATCTGATATATGATCAGTCTGGGATGTTATAACACATTCTTTCGGACACACCGTGGTCAACTTAAGACCCTATACATAATCCTGGACCTCATACCGATGGAATTGTGGGTACCTCCAATGTAAAATACATAGACTCGGTGACAAGTCATTTGACAGAGTTATCTCTAAACCAGTTTGTAGGAGGGCCATATTCATCCGTGCCTTCCAATCCCACTCAATCGACAGATGTACACTCTGTGTAATCGTCGGCCAACCCAAATGGTAACCAACAACTAGGTGAGAATAATAAGAAAGGATGTAATAATTGTAAGGGTGGGGAAAATAATAATAAAACCAAGGACAATGGTAATAATGAGAAGACAAATAATAATGATGGAGAGGGAAAACGAGAAAGATGTAAGGTGAATTTTCCCTGTAATCTTTGCACAGATGATCATATTACCCATTTATGCCCTAAACTTTCGGAATATACAAGGCTATTATCTTGACTATCCGTCGTGCTGATGAATCCATTCCCATATAATCATCACATGGCATTGAGTTCCTCAAACGTCAGAAATATGGATGGTGGGAGTCACAACCTGTCGTTGCAAGATGGAGACCATTTGTGTATCAATATGGTCGATGCAAAAGTTAATGTAGGCACTCGATCTCGACATTATATCTCTTCACAAGATTTTCCTGGTCTAGAATCTCCTCCTCCTCCTCCTCCATAGATGAATTTACAGATTGAAAAAATAGAGCCACTACCTCGTATTCTTAAAGGAGTACTCAAGCACTCTACCCACAATCCAAATGATAGAGTCGCCCAAAAATACTCTATTGTTGAGGATATGGGTCAAAACCCTTGTGTGATGTCAACTTTGGAGGTACTCCAGACGTGTCCTTCATAGAGGAATGCCTTACTATCTGCATTAGGAGCTCTAGAACCTATTGACTCAAACTTTATCAAGTTTGACATCATAGATGTGAGGACTCACTTTCCTTACCATCTAGTTTTTCAAATCCATGTGGAGTACTCAAAGTATACCATCAAACATGCAGTTGTTGATGAAGGCACTACTACATGTATGAAGTCCCTGATTTGTTGGAAATATTTCAGTTCTCTAACTCTTTCTAAGTTATCGAACATGTTGATTGATTTTGAAGTTCATTCCTTCTACCCTCACAATATTATCCATGCCTTTCTGGTCTAGTTACATGGGAACAAAGTAGAGGCGGAGGTATAGGTAGTTGATGTGCCTCTTGATTATAAATTTTTACTAGGATGCAATTGGACCTATGCTATGGTCATCGTCGTATCATCCCTCTTTCGTACTCTTTGTTTTCTTCATGAAGGGAATATTGTGATGATCGACTTGTTATCCTTTGTGTCCTCTAGTCCTAATGAATGTATTGGACCTTCGATCCCTGTGATCAACAATTCTCAGTCGACAACTGAGAATATAGGTGTCAGAATGTATTCTTCCCTTATGGGTACTTTCTACTTCACGACACTGAGTCATCACATTTACACCATGTCTAGTAGGCTCCTCTCCACAATGAGGTCCATTCCTTTCAAAACTTCCTATTTTAGTGATCCATGGAACCTACCTTCCCCGAATTCATGTTGTGAAGGTCAGTTGCATGCTAGAATCACCATGCCACTACCAACAACAAATATTGTGTATCAAGTTGTTCTTGACTCTTCCGTTGATCCCGATCATTTTACCTTACTGATGGATGTGGAGGATCCCGTTATTAGGCCCGTGTGGGACACTTAATTGTCTTGTTAACATGATTTACTCGATGAGACATTGTCTTCGGATGAATATATCATCAAATCCATGAATGATTCTAACAAACCTTGGGATGGTATGCATCACCACTCTTATTTTCTCCCAGAGCTTGAAAGAATAAAAAAAAATGAATTTCAATCTTCTTTGAGTGAGATAGTCGGTCACTCCATAGTTCCACTTGATACACATGACATTTATGTCGAAGGTAATATGGAGAGTATTTATTCTACTGTCACGATCGATATCTCTCTTGCCCCGGGAAAGATTGAAAATGTAAATATCGATGCAGATTGTTCGCCAAAAGAAATATTGATCTACACCGAACTCTTCAAGGAATTTCGAGATGTGTTTGCTTGGTCATATGAAGATATTCCAGGAATCGACCCTCGTACTATTGAGCATGAAATTAGAATTTATCTGGATGCTAAACCTGTTCAACAACATCTTAAATCTCTCAATCCCCGGAAGGCCCCTGTTATTAAGGTAGAGGTGGAGAATCTACTTAATGATGGCTTCATCTACTCGGTTCCCTTGACTAAATGGGTATCCAATACTGTTCTCGTAAATAAGAAGTAAGGAAATATCCGTGTATGTATGGCCTTTTGTGACCTGAACAAGATCTGTCCTAAAGATAACTTCCCAACATCTTTCATCGATCATATTCTTGACAAGTGTGTGGGGAGTAAAGTATTTTATTTTATGGACGGATTTTTAGGGTATAACCAAATTCAAATTAAACCTGAGAATCAACACAAGACTACATTTATTTGTCCTTGGGGTACTTTCACATACCGAAAAAATCCTTTCAGCCTTAAAAATGCCAAAGCAACCTTTCAGTGTGCCATGAATTTCTCTTTTCACGACCTTAAGAACATAGTCGAAGCTTACCTTGATGATATTGCTTCTCACTCTCGCAAGAGAGCAGATCATGCTATGCACCTTCAACTTTTTTTTGAAAGATGTCGTTACTATAGAATCTAGTTGAACCCTCACAAGTGCATCTTCTATGTTAATTCTGGTCTTCTTTTGGGATTTCTCGTTTCTGATATTGGGATCATGGTAGATCTGTTAAAGGTTGAGGCAATACTTTGATTGCCTCCTCCATGAACTATTAGAAAAATTCAAGGTTTACAGGGGAAAGATAACTTTATGCATCGATTTATAGTGAATTATGCCAATATCACTAAGGGTTTGATGCATATTTTGAAGAAGGACAACCATTTTATCTGGGATGAGAGAGCCCAAGAGTCCTTCGATGCTTTGAAGAAATCCTTGGTATCAACACCTTTGCTGAAGTCTCCAGACTACAGTATGGAGAACTTTATTTATATCGTTGCGTATGAAGAGATGATTGGTATGGTTTTGGTTCAGGAGGATAATGAGCTTCGTGAGCACATCATATACTATATTGGTCAAAACTTAGTCAGTCCCGAAATTAATTATTATCACATTGAAAATTTATCTTTGGTTGTCATCCACAAAGTCCAATGTTTGCATCATTATATATTACTTTACAAGACTACTGTGGTTGTCAATGTCAATCCATTTCAATACATCCTTACCAGGCATATCATAGGGGGGAAATATAATAAATGGATTGTCATTTTACAATAGTTTGATCTTGATTTCGCTTCTGTGAAATCCAAGAAATCACTTGTCTTTGTGGAGTTAATATACAATTTTCCACGATTATATGGGGATGTTATCCATGTTGATTCATTTTTGAATGAACACATTTTTCTTGTCCTGTCATCTGACCCCTAGTATGGAGACATTTTTCTCTATATTCAGACTTTGAAGTTCCCTCAGCATCTCTCACGAGATGACCAGTGGCGTGTGAAGTACCAAGATAAGAATTATACTATCTTCGGTGACACTTTGTCTCTCTAAGGAATAGACAACATCATTTGTCATTGTTTAACTCAAAGAGAAGCTGAGTGAATCTTGAACGATTTCCATAGTGGGGCTTGTGGTGGTCACCTATCTGGGCTTGCGACAACCCAAAAAATATTGTGAGTCGATTATTTTTGGCCTACTATATTTAAAGATTGTATTGAACTAGTTAAGAAGTGTCACCCCTGCCAAGTGTTCACTCAGAAAATGCACTCACATCCAGCCCCTCTTCACCTAGTCATTACCATCAGTCCCTTCACTAAGTGGGGGGTGGACTTTGTGGATTGCAACACAAATTCGGATGGGGAGCATCAACACATTATCGTGGTCATCGACTACTTTAATATGTGGATTGAGGCCATGCCTATAGTTAAATCCAATGGGAATCCTTCCACGTTATTTGTATTCAATCAAATTATCACCCGTTTCGGTATCCCGAGTGAGATTGTCACTGATCATGGCAGTCACTTTCAGAATGAAATGATGGAAGTGAGAGCATCTAAGATGGGGTTTAGACATGGTCATTATTCTCCTTATTACCCCTAAGAAAATGGAAAAGTAGAGGCTATCAACAAGTCTATCAATACCATTTTGCAAAAAATTGTCAACCAAAGTAAGTTTGACTGGCACATTATGCTGTATCCCACACTCTAGATGAAGTGAACTTCGGTCAATACTGCCACTGGTTTTTCCCCTTTCCAGTTAGTACAAGGCGCGGAGTCGATCTTAACTATTGAATGAAAAATCCCTTCTATTAAGTTGGCAGTCGTGCTTCTATCTGACACTTCTGATCTCGAGGGACACCTTGTACACCTAAAGAGTCTTGACGAGCAACGTCGAGATGCCTCTACAACTGTCGAGGCGAACAAAATACGTGCCAAGGTCCAGTACGATAAGTTTGTCTGTTGTTGGTTGTATGCTGAGGGTGACTTGGTACTATTTCATGATCAAGCCAAAGAACCACTGGGGGAAGGCAAGTTTAAAACCATGTGGCATGGTCCTTATATCGTGCGACATGTCATAGAAAAGGGATCCTATGAGTTAGAAGATTATGAAGGGAATATATTGGATGAGCCCATCTACATGAAAAGATGTTAAGCTTGAGCCCCAAGATCGGGAAGAACTCTTTGTATACTAATGTAATTTAATGTATATATATTTTCCCTTTCTTTTCGTCTTTGGTTTTCTTATCGAGTTTTCCCTTGGTTGGTAGATGTTAATGGAGTCCTCAGTCTACCTAGGATTCGCATATGGAGCCAGTCATCATACACGAAACTTGGCTTCTGTCACTTGGGTGCTGTACTCCCCCGAGGGTCTACTGGTGTCTCCAGGTGGTGTATTACTAGGGATATCCATGAATAATGTGGTCAAGTATAGCCTCATTATAGAAATTTTTTGTGATGCTTGTTGAGTACATTTTGATCCTTCCTTTTTACTCTATAAACTACACTTTTGCCCCTATATCCATCCATTTTCCCTTCATTTCATTCCATATTTTCGATAAAACAGCTTATGCAAGGTATATTTATGATTCTTTATCTTAAGAATTGAATTTTCTAAATTTTGGGATTAAAGTTGAAAATTTATCAGAAATTACAGGATTTGACTAAATCCTGTAATTGCTTCTAGGTTCGTGTACTTGCAAGACACCTGGGTGAAATCTAAAACTTGGGTTGTGATCCCTAATGTACAAGGATGGATAATGAGCTATCATCCTTGAGATATGATCCTTTCAAGTGTCTAGTCAACGTTGGTCAAACAATGCCACTTCAACAGAAAATACCCTGTTTTAGCGTTATATCATGGACAATTTTGGATTTTCATGGGATTTGGTCATATATTGTGGATCTGAAGGGGGAATTCGAAATTCCGAGAATATATTTTGGATATAATCATGATATTTAGGATATTTATTAGCATTTTTATTTTTAAAACTCTTGTATAAATACTCTAAAGCATAGACTAGTATGACAACCTTGAAGGTGAATGAAGAAACTTTGGAATTTGCAATCTTGAGATTAGTTATGCATTTTTTTTATGATAATGCCTATGATATGATGATATGAATGTTGTTGGAGCTCTTTCTTAGCTGAGACAACTCAAGTGTACAAGTGAATCATTGGAGGGCCCCCTTTGCCAAACTAGTACACTCTTTCTTTATGCTCTTTTCAAGTAATTTTTGATACATGTTTTAGATTAGATCTTTCTATAGATGAGTTTTATTCATATCTTTCTATAGTTAGATGAATTCCATAGCTAAGTCATATGCTTAATGTTTCAAAGCCTTACTCATATTGTGAATGATTTCTTGAATAAGAATTCAATGTGTGGTTTGCCTTCAAGCATGAAGATAGTCATGAATGCTTTTTTAGTTATTTACTCTTTCAGTACTTTTGATTTAATTTGATGATAGTTGCTAATGAATGAATGAAAGAAGAAAATGAATGCATCTCTTGAATAAGAGTTTTGTCCTTCTAGCATTTGATAAGTCTTAGAACTAGTTCGAACATCTCTTGAATGCTTACTGTTGATACTCTTTAAGAAAACAATTGTTGATTATTGTTATGAGATCTATGAATAAGACTTCTAAACAAAATCTTAGCATCTCTTCCATATTCATCCCTTAGAATAGGTTTTGGTTTATTCCCATTAAAGAATAAAAATTATCTCTAAATCCATATATTTTGGATGTGTCTCTATGTCTTACAAACACCGGATTGACAATCATTTGCACTCTAATTTACGTCAATAGATTGGAGCCTAACATTTTGGTGTCGTTTCCGGGGAGGCACATTTAGAATATATACATAAAATAAAATAAAAACACAACATAGAATTAATTTTAAGTTATGTTTCTTTATGTCTAAACTTAGGGATGATAAAGGAAGATTTTTAAAACAAAACCCCCCAAAAACTAATCAACCATCTATAGAAGCAGGAACATCTCCAACTGAAAAATACAAATCTACCACACCAACTACTGGAAAAATCACTTTACAAGAATTAGAGGAAAAACAACGTTCAGGACAAAGGTTAACTCTCATAGAAAGACAAGCTCTATTGGCTCATGAAGTAAAGAAGAAACAAATACAATCAGAAATATCTTCTGTAGGAAAGAAAAAAGAAAACCAAACTATTTTTGAACAAATAGGACAACCTCTTTTTCCAACAGAAATATCTGACTGTACAACAGAAAAATTCTTTGCAATGTCAGAAGTTGATAGACAAGAAAGGGAGAGAATGGAAAGGGAAATAGAAAGGAAAAGAAATGAAGAAAGATGAAGGAAAGAATGAAAGGATAGAGAATCACACCGAGAAGAGACATGAGGAGGAGGAAATGATGAAGAGGAGGAAGAAGAACATACTACATTTGCATTTCCTATAGTTGATACACCAACTCTTTTAGGAGATGACATAAAAATGAAGAATATTCCTCCCTCTGTTCTTCCAAATTTATTTGGCTTGTCTAATGAAGACCCTGATGCTTCCATGTTTGAATTTGACATCATTTTTCGAACATATGGATATACCAATGATGCTCAAAAACTTTGTTTATTTCCTGCAACTTTGAAAGGATATGCATTAAAATGGTTCATGGGGTTGGGAGAAGCAACCATAGTATACTGGGATGACATGAAAAAGAAATTTCTTTCTAAATATCAGCCCTATTGTAAGTCCAAAGACTCTAAAGAAGATATCTTTAAAATGTCTCAAATGAAGATGAAAGCTTAGAAGAATATCTAGAAAAATTTCTTTATAATATGCACAAATATAAGCAATCTAATCTCCCTTTGGATGTCATTCGTACTATCTTTTTGAAGGGAATTTTAGATGAAAAATTGGATTCTCTTTATTTAATGGGGGAAGGGGATATTTCTCACCTTCCTTTCCCAAAAATTGTTGAATTATGTAAGAAATATTCAAGGGGAAAAGATAAAAGAGGACGAGGACAAAGAGATACTGTGACAAAGGCAACTAAATCAATTTCCAATGGTGTTACTAAATCAAAATTAGGGAATCTGTTTGAGAACTTTAAAACTAATATTATGAACACATTTTGTTCACAAATTGACACATTGAAAGCTAAAAAGAAGCAAGAGGAACAAGATCAAGTATTATCCATATATTGTCCTAAATGTAGAAAAAAACATGCACCGAGAGATTGTCCTTTAGACAAAATTCAAGTTTGTGGATTATGTACAGATAACCATGCCACTGATGATTGTCCAAGGTTAAAAGAATTACAAGCTACTCACATAGAATAAGGACAAGGAATGGAATCTCTTTATTACTTAGCATCAAGGAAGCCTTGGCAGCCACCTTTCACAAGTATGTCTCAAAATATTTCTCCTCAATTCTCTCAACAATTTCCTCATAATTTTCAAAATCCTATTCAAAATTCATGGAATTCATCCATGCCTTGGAAAACTTGGCCTCCTTAGCAGAGCCAAAACCAACCTCCTCAAGGTTGGCGAGGGTATGCTCAAGGAAATCATCCATACCAACAGCCATACCAACATCCATACCAACAGTCATACCAACAGCCATATCAACAGCCATACCAACCTTTTCCTTATCAACAGTTCCAGCAGAATCAACCACAAAATTCATATTTTTAGTTATCACAACCTGCACCACAACTAACCCAACCACAACAACTCTAGCTACCATTTAACCAACCTCCACCCAAACCAACTCAATTACCATCCCAACCAATCTCCAATCCTAATAATAAAGTAGAAAAACCCATGTATAACATTGATGAAGGACCATCATACTCAATCCTTCCTCTTCAAAATATCCACTTAAGGTCTGGGAAAGTTCTACCAAAGGATTCTCCTATTATCATAGAAAAACAAATAAAAAAAGAGGAGATTCCTAGCACAGAAAAGATACCAATAGACAATCAAATCCAAAAGAGTAAAACATCAAATATCCAAACATCTCCTTTTCCAGAAAGGTTCGTTAAAGAGAAATTACGAATCTCTCTTCCTGAGTTTGATGTCTTAGATGAATTAAGAAATGCTTGTGTGAAAATTCCTTCATTACAAGCTATTAAGGATATCCCAATCTATACAAAAGAAATTAAGAAATTATGTTGAAAGAAAATTAACAAAATAAGGGAAGATCCACCAACAATTCATGTAATTGGAAATCTAGCAGACCTAATGTCAAATACCATTTCAATTGAAAAATATGTTGACCCAGGAATTCCAATGGTAACCATAACAATCAAGAATTTTTCAATCTCTAAAACATTAATTGACTTAGGAGCAGCTATCAATGTGATGACATTAGAGACAATGAGACATTTGAATATGCAAAATCTTCGACCAACCACTATGGTCTTAGAATTGGCTGATAGATCTAAAGTAGTTCCCAAAGGTATACTTAAAGATATCATAGTTTCTTTGGATTATTGGGAGTATCCAGTAGATTTCCTGGTCCTTGAATCAAAATCTAATCTAGGAGGCCATCCATTGATCCTTGGAATACCTTGGTTGGCCACAACAGATGCTTTCATCAGTTGTAGAATAGGGAATACGATTATCTCACATGGAACTGAAAGGAAACAAATCACACTTTATCCTCCTGCTCAAAAACCTTCTGTAATAGATCAATTACCTTGGGTTGATGAAACAAAGCAACAACAGGAAGAAGTAATTCAACCTATATTAAGTATTAATCAAGCCTTTGATTTTAGGGAGGAAAATAATGAAGATCTATTAGACTATTTCATTTCTGAACTAGATATCTCAGAAGAATTGAGAGACACAAAATACATTGCTACAGATGACATCTTAGGACAAACTTTTCAAGAAAATTGCACAATTCATTCTTTAGAGTCAACATTTAATGAAATTTTTCCAGTTATCTCTATGGAAAATACTCAAAGCAAGATAATTGAAATTAGTCCTGGGAAATACTTGAATATTGGGACAAACTTTGAACCATCCCAGGAAGAACAATTGATTGCACTATTGAAGAAATATCACAAAGCATTTGCTTGGGAATATAGTGATATGCAAGGGATTCATCTTGAAACATGCACTCATCATATATACACATATGATAACATAATACAACTCAGACAACCACAATGAAGAATGAATCCAGTATTGAAAGAGGTAGGCAAAGAAGAATTACAGAAATTATTAAAGGTAGGATTCATCTACCCTATCTCTGACAGTCAATGGGTTTCTCTATTAGTTGTTGTACCTAAGAAAAATGGGAAATGGAGAATTTGTGTAGACTATAGAGAATTGAACAAAGAAACACTTAGAGATCATTTTCCATTACCATTCATAGATCAAGTATTAGATTCACTAGCTAGAAAAAAATATTTTTCCTTCCTAGATGGATTTAGTGGCTATAACCAAATCAATATAGCATTAGAGGATTAGGAAAAAACTACTTTTACATTCCCTTGGGGTACATATTCTTATAAGGTATTACCTTTTGGTTTATGTAATGCTCCAACTATTTTTCAAAGAGAAGTCCTGACCATTTTTGTTGATTTAGTACATGAATGTGTAGAGGTATATGTGGATGATTTCTCTGTGAATGGTGATTCTTTTGACAAATCCTTGAAAAACTTGGAAAAAGTCCTAATAATATGTATAGAAACAAATTTGTCTCTTAGCAATGATTTTTTTTTTATGATGTTAACTGAAGGAGTAGTATTGGGCCATCATATTTCATCATCAGGAATAACAATGGATCCTGCAAAAATACAAATCATTGTAAATCTACCAGAACCAATCAGCCAAAAAGATGTGAGAAGTTTTCTTGGATATGCAGTCTATTACCGAATATTCATTGAAAATTTTAGTAAAATAGCTTTTCTTTTATTCAAATTACTTGCAAAAGATATACATTTTCATTGGAATACTAATTGTCAAAATGCCTTTCAGAAGCTCAAAGACAAGCTATCAACAACACCTATATTAAGAGGGTCTAATTGGGCTCTTCCATTTCACATCTCTACATATGCATCAGATACTACAATAAGGGCATCATTGGGTCAAAAGGAAAATCTTATGACTTATGCTATTTACTTCATTAGCAAAAATCTAACCCATGGAGAGTTGAATTACACAGTCACAGAGAAAGAAATGTTGGCAGTAGTACATGCTGTGAATAAATTTTGTCACTACGTCACTAGTTATGAAGTCTTTATCCATACAGATCATTCTGCCATAAAATATCTCATGAAAAAACTTATTAATAATGGCAGGATAAAAAGATGGTTGTTATTGATGCATGAATTCAACATCACTGTCTTGAATAGACCTGGAAAGGAAAATCAAGTAGCTGATTTCCTATCTTGATTAAAAACCTCTGGTGAGATTTTTCCTGTCTCAGATAATTTTCCTGATGAGCACCTATTTGCAATTTCAGTTATAACTCCATGGTATGATGATATAGCCAACTATTTATCATCAAGGATGTTACCTCCATCTCTCACATCTAAAGAAAAGAAAAAGATAATTAAACAAAGTGCTAGATACACATGGATTGATGGAGATCTCTTTTATACAGGATATGACCTCATAATTAGAAGATGTGTAAGACAAGATGAGATTTTAGAAATACTAAAAGCTTTCCATGATGAACCTTGTGGTGGTCATTTTGTAGATAAGAGGACAATATACAAAATACTTAATTTAGGGTATTATTGGCCATCCATCTTCAAAGATTCCAAGAAATATGCCCAAAGTTGTGATAGTTGTCAAAGGATGGGAAAGCCACTTACAACCTATGAGATGCCTCTCAAACTACAAGTTCACATTGAGCCATTTGAAAAATGGGCTCCTGATTTCATTGGTCCAATAAATCCACCATCAAAAGGGAAGCAATACATCTTATTATGTACTGATTATGTTACAAAGTGGGTGGAAGACAAAGCATCAGTGAGAGCTACAGAACAGTCAGTGGTCAACTTCCTCTTTGAAGAAATATTTGTCAGATTTGGAGTACCCCGGGAGATTGTAACAAACCAAGGAGCACAGTTTACTTCTAAAATGGTGAAAGACTTAGCAAGAAAATATCAGATCAAGCATCAGAAATCTACACCCTATCATCCACAAGCAAATGGACAAGTGGAATCTACTAACAAAACTTTAGAAGCAATCATGACCAAGATAGTCCAAACACATAGAAAAGATTGTTCAGACAAGCTTCAAGAAGCATTATGGGCATACAAAATCACCTATAAAAACAATATTGGGTTCAGTCCTTATCAGCTGGTCTATGGTAAGAAAGTTTTGTTACCTATAGAATTTCAAATTCATACTTTTAAACTAGCAGCTCATTTAGGAATAGATCTTTCTGAAGCACAAAAAGAGAGGATCATGCAATTAAATCAATTGGATGAGATGGGACATGCAACAATTGAACACAACACTTTGATACAACAACAAAGGGCACATTGGCATGACAATTACATCAAGAAGAAACAATTCAAAGAAGGAGACTGGGCTTTGTTATTTGATTCAAAATTCAAAGATTTTAAAGATAAATTTACAACTCATTGGCTTGGTCCATATGAGATTGCAGAAGTATATGACAATGGCTCAGTCAAACTACAAACAATAGATGATGAGGAAAGCTCATTCATAGTCAATGGACATAGGCTAAAGCTCTACAATAATTCTGTAAACAAGGAAGACATTCTACAGCAGATATCTCAACAAAATGAGATGGAAGTGTTGGAGAGACAGAATCATGTGTCTCCTTCACATTCTCCTTAAAAATAATAATAATAAAAATATATATATAAAAAATAAAAATATAAAAAAATATATAAAAAAAAAGAGAAAAAGAAAAAGGGAGTTTAGTTGTGAAAATCCAGGAAACTGGCACAATATAAACTCAAATTTTGATTGGAAAACCATGTAACATTGGCCAACCAAAATTCTTCAAAAAAATATAATAATTTTCATCATTAACTTCTAGTTTCATTTTTTAGCTTCAAAAGTTTTACAAACATTTATCTCTAAGACTTGAGGACAAGTCAATAAATAAGGATGAGGGGGATAAGGTATATATTTTGAAAACCTTTCAAGCCTTCTACAGATGACAACATGCATTTAAAAAAGGAATTTCATCCAGCAGAGGGACCTGAGAAAAGTATCAATTCCATTCAGCAAAGGGACCTAAGAAAAGTATCCATTCCATTCAGCAGAGGGACCTGAGGAAAATATCAATTTCATTCAGCAAAGGGACCTGAGACAAATATCAATTTCATTCAGCAAGAGACCCGAGGAAAATATCAATTCCAATCAGCAGAGGGACCTAAGATACTAAGAAAAAGAAATACAAGAAGAAATGGAGGACTTACAACAACATTCCATCCAACTTCAGTCAGGAAAAACACAATGAGAAAACAATTTAGTATATATTTTCCTTCTTAATGCTTTAAATTTGAGAAATTCTTCCTAAGATAAGCAATGATAAATATCCTATCTTTCCTTTCCCCTACATCATCTTTTCATCTCTCCATTTTCATCCTCAAAAGCATTAAAAATGGTACTTAAAGGAACCAATTTTGGTTTCCAAAGGAGTTATAAAGAAGGATCGGGTTTCAAATACAAACACATTGTTTATTTTGAGCTATCAAATGCTCTATTTTTGAAGACATAAGTTGCATACACGGACTGAATTATTGTTGCATATATTAAAGGTTGTTTGCATATACATTTCAAAAGGGGTCATAAGAGGAAGGTTTCATGCTTGATGAAGAGGTTGGTTATTCAAGGAAACGAATTAAGCAGTTATAAGTCAAGTGAACACATTTTCTAAAAAAAAAAACACCATTTCTTATGATGATTGCAACAAGGAGGGAAGTACAAAGGTACAAATATAAAAGAACCTTCAGCTATGATCAATATACAACCCATTTTTAAAATGATAAAAACCCTTGTTTAAAGTTTCCTCCAATGTTTTTTTCTCCCTTCATAAAAGTGATTTCGACTCAAACGATTTTCACACTACTACATTTGGGTCAAATTCCGACGGCGTGTTCGACGCAATTGCCACTTTCTATTGTTGAAAGACCGAAAAACCTTGGACCCCCTCAAACGTCGTTTCACATGACATCATTTTTCCGACGGCCTAATTTTCGTCTCTCTTGCGACGTTTCAAACGTGGCAAGAGAGACGTTGCAAACGTGGAAAGACCAACGTTGTAAACGTCGCAATAGAGACGTTTCAAACGTGGCAAGACCGACGTTTCAAATGTCGCAAGAGAGACGTTTCAAACGTGGCAAGACCGACGTTGCAAACGTGGCAAGACCGACGTTTCAAACGTGGCAAGAGAGACGTTTCAAACGTCGCAAGAGAGACGTTG
>JZKD02S0898875.1:84526-122814 GCA_000966675.3 Picea glauca
CGTCGCAATTGCGACATACATTTTCACAAACGTGGCAAGAGCGACGTTAACGTGGCAAGACCGACGTTAACGTGGAAATTGCGACATACATCTTCACAAACGTGGCAAGAGCGACGTTCTAGTGGAAAACGTGGCAAGAGCGACGTTAACGTGGCAAGAGCGACGTTAACGTCGCAATTGCGACATACATCTTCACAAACGTGGCAAGAGAGACGTTCTAGTGGAAAACGTGGCAAGAGCGACGTTCCAGTGGAAAACGTGGCAAGAGCAACGTTAACGTGGCAATTGCGACATACATCTTCACAAACGTGGCAAGAGCGACGTTAACGTCGCAAGAGCGATGTTCCAGTGGAAAACGTGGCAAGAGCGACGTTCCAGTGGAAAACGTGGCAATAGCGACGTTAACGTGGCAAGACCGACGTTAACATCGCAAGAGCGACGTTATCGGGAAACATGAATTTTTTTTTTATAAATTTCCTCTATTTTGCGACAATATGGACAATTTTGTCCATAACGCCGCAAATAAAACGTCGGAATTTTTACAATATGTAGTAGTGTCATATTGTTGTGTCTCACTTGCACGCTCCCTAGACTCGAACCGCCGACACAGTCTTGTGCACACTTACTTCCATTTCAAATTGCACGCTCTGTTTCACCATGCCAACACCAGTCCCAAATCCCTACGCTCTAGCAAATTGTTCCCTCCTATGCCTTCCTATCCCAAAATTCTCTGATAAAAAAATGAATTGTATGTTGACAATTTCACTGTCAACATACAACATTCTCGTTTTGTGGAAGAAAACGCGAAGGTTGAAGGAGATATGTGGTGAGAAAAGGAAAAGAACGTATCCAAATAGGAGTCATCCATTGAAGGTAATTTCGAACTCAATAATTGAACAACTAAGTGTCAAATTCAATGTCCTGTGGTACATTTTGAAAATAAGACAGTTCATTTCTAGCAGAGGCTGACCGTAAGAAGGAAAATTGAGATGGAATCCAATAAGAAGCTTGCAATTTTTTTCGAAATTACCAGGTATGCCCTTGCATATAAATTTTTTTATGATTGAAGAACAGAGAACAACTTAGGAATTTGAAAAATGTGAGATATCCTTTGCTTTTGAACAGAAAATTTTTATTGAAGACCATGCACAGAATTAAATCCACACAGAGTCTACAAGTTTAAAAAAAAAAACTTGGTCAAAAGAATTGCAAGGTTGAAACTTTTAGACCTCCTTTCTATAAACAGTGGAAATATTTTAGGGTCTTGCTCTTAAAACTTGAAAGTATGGTGTCTATATGTGAACTAGGCAAGCTTGTTAGATCAGACATTCACTGGGATTGTATACAAATTTTGGAGCAAAAACAGTGGATAGGTTTCTTTGAGAAATTTGATGGCTCTTGTGAAGAAGTTGCTTTAGAATTTGCTCACTCATTTGATGGGGAAAGGGCTACTGTTTGAAACCTTACCATTAGGGTCTCTGAAGATATCATTGCACATGTTACTGGACTTCCTCAAATAGGAGAAAGATATTTCAAAACCAATCATTTCAAAGATATATCATGGACACCTTTTATTTCCAGATCAAGGGTAGCAGTAGTAAAGTGGAAGAAGGGAATTCCAAGGAGTTGGTTGATTCATCCTTGGGATGAATTAGCATATCTCATACATAAATTTATAACCTATGAGGGAATATTTAGCATCATCTACCTATATCACATTAAAATGCTACAACACTTAAAAGGTGACTGTGAAATCAATATAGCTTATTTTCTATTACAAAGCCTTTCTAAGATGGCTAAGGCTATCCAAAAACAAGGAAGGAACACAAAAAAAAGTGTATATCACTGTGGTTTTATTAAAATGATCATTATATATGAACTATAGAAGCAAAATTTGACTTGGAAACATTTTATCATTGAAAATGGTTTTGAAACAATAAAGGAGGAAGAATAAGAGGAACAAATTTTAGTTGTGACCGATGATGAGGAAGAAGTACATAACCCCAAGGAAACAAGCTCAAAACCGCTTATGGGGAGGAGAAGAACAAGAAGCATGGTGATAAAGGAGAAAGAATTTGAGGATAAAGACAAGATTTTTACCACATATGAAAAAAAATCAAGAAAAATCCAACAAGTCCAAAGGGGCCAAATACAAGAAAATGATGATGAAGCACAACAAGCACAGTATGCACATATTCAGACTCTAGAGGCATAATCATTGGAAAATGATGGTTTTGAAGAACAGGAAACTTCCACATATGAACAAATGAGAGAATATGTGGAACAATTAATTAAAGAAATGAAATAAGAACCTTAAATAGAAGAAGTGGCTGGTGGGTCCACATCTGAACTTGATAGGAAAAATAAGAAAATAAGGAAAATGAAGAGAAAAAACAAGGAAATTGAAGTCCTGGAAAGATACATAAAAATAGAAAATGAAATGCTAAGGACGCAAAGCCATAAAACATAGGAGGAGAATAAAACTTTGAAGAAGAAGAACAAGAAGCTTCAAAAGAAAAACAAGTTAATCTCCAAACAAGCTTATAAGTGGTTTCAACAGAAAAAGGCATATAAAGAGAAATATCAAAGAATGAAAGCACTTCATACAACTCAGGTGAATGTGGAAACATTATTGCAAGCATCAGAGGTGGTAGAAGATTAGTGACAGAGGTTCAGGGACATTTTTATGCACGAGGACATGCAAAGACTTCCTCTTGGGGGAGATGTTGAGTACATTTTTATGCTTCATTTTTTGCTCTATAAACTACACTTTTTCCTCTATATCAATCCATTTTTCCTTCATTTCATTCCATATTTTCCATTAAAGAGCTTATGCAAGGTATATTTATCATTCTTTAGCTTAAGAATTGAGTTTTCTAAATTTTGGCATTAAAATTGAAAATTTATTAGAAATTACAGGATTTGACTAAATCCTGTAATTACTCCTAGGTTCTTGTACTTCCAGGACACCTGGGTGAAATATAAGACTTGGGTCATGATACTTGATGTACAAGGATGGATAATGAGCTATAAGCCTCAAGATTTGAGCCTTCCAGGTGTCTGGTCAACGTTGGTCAAACAGAGCCACTTTAGCAGAAAATACCTTGTTTTAGCCTTAAATCATGGATAGTTTTGGATTTTTGTGGGATTTGGTCATATATTATGGATCTTAAGGGGGAATTCAAACTTCCTAGAATATATTGTGGATCTAATCATGATATTTAGGAGATTTATTAGCATTTTTAGTTTTAAAACTCTTGTATAAATACTCTAAAGCATAGACTAGTATGACAACCTTGAAGGTGAATGAAGAAACTTTGGAATTTGCAATCTTGAGATCAGTTCTACGTTTTTTCCTATAATTCCTATGATATGATGATATGAATGCTATTGGAGCTCTTTCTTAGCTGAGACAACTCAAGTGTACAAGTGAAGCATTGGAGGGTCTGCTTTGCCAAACTAGTACACTCTTTCTTTATGCTCTTTTCAAATAATCTTTGATACATGTTTTAGATTAGATCTTGTTGTAGATGAGTTTTATTCATATCTTGTTGTAGTTATATGAATTCCATAGCTAAGTCATATGATTAATGTTTCAAAGCCTTACTCATATTTTGAATGATTTCTTGAATAAGAATTCAATGTGTGGTTTGCCTTCAAGCATTAAGATAGTCATGATTGTTTTTTGAGTTATTTACGCTTTCAATACTTTTGATTTAATTTGATGATAGTTTCTAATGAATGAATGAAAGAAGACAATGAATGCATCTCTTGAATAATATTTTTGTCCTTTTAGCATTTGATAAGTCTTAGAACTAGTTCGAACATCTCTTGAATGCTTACTGTTGATACTCTTTAGGAAAACAATTGTTGATTACTGTTATGAGATCTATGAATAGGACTTCTGAATAGAAGCTTAGCATCTCTTCCATATTCATCCCTTAGAATAGGTTTTGGTTTATTCCCATTAAAGAATTAAAATCATCTCTAAATCCATATATTTTGGATGTGCCTCTAAGTCTTACAAATACCGGATTGACAATCATTTGCACTCTAATTTACGTCAGTAGATTTGAGCCTAACAATGCTATCTCACATGGTATTCACTCGTTAGAGGTTTTCCTGGATTCCTAGTTAGTAGTATGTTAGTTGAACGAAAGTTACCATGTGCATGATCCTACTTTAATCTGACGATTCATACGGGTATGTCTTTTAGAGTGACAATTTGATTTTATTACTTATTATCATATTCCTAGGAGTTTTAATCATTTATCCAATGCTTATGCTAATTTCATTTTATATTGGATTGTTTCACATAACTAAAGAAAAGAAAATCATCTCATTAATTTACACATTGTAAAATATAAGTAAAGCCAAAGATCCCCATTTTATATATATTTCAAAAAATATGGTGTTTATAGTACAACATTGGGGCTAATTACCTCAATACACATATACATCTGGTGCTACAATATCCATGACATCTACACATGTGGCCCTAGATGTGTGTCATGGTAACAAACTACGGTGTTTGCGAGACACCAAAAGAGTCACACCGAAGATCTGGGCACACCAACCCCCTGTCGTTGTATGGCTTCAGGCATATCCTCTACCTCAACCATGGGGATCCTATGAGTCAAAGGAGACAGGTTGCCCTGCACGTTTTGTAGGACTTTCTCAACTTCTCCTCCTACCATATTGTCTCTTTGGTTCCTCTGTCAATGTTGAGGAAACCCTTCGACCCATGTTTGCATTACACAAGTGTCTAGATAGTACCTAAGAACCATCCAAAAATATTTTTGCTCTATTATACATAAATACAAAAAAATGAAATATTTAAAAACATTCAACATACCTATGTCACCATAGGTGGCTTCTAGTGGGAGTGTCATGTATGGATCCCCTATGAAGTCAATCCCTACATAGGGATAAGCATCTAGGGTGATGACCCATTGCTTCCACTAGTAGAAGAAATCCTCGTTGTAGGGTGTTGGCACCCTATCTCCCCCTTGCCACCTCATTACCTTGGTCCCTCATGCCATGGATGGATTGCGAGGTCCTATTGGAAGAATATTGACTCTAGGTTCCAAAACTGGAACCTGCTTGAGGAAGAAACTACATAGGATAGAGGAAAACCTAAAACTCCTCTTACTCCCATGTTTGCACTCTGTCAACTAGGTCTTCATATTTTCCAGTAGGAAGGTACACCAGTCATATACTATGGGTATCACGCACTGTACTACATAGAACATGAGGGGCCTCAATTCCTGGTGAAACGAAGTTGAACCTGTGATCCTGGTCAATACAAGGACAACAATCTTTAGGCTGAGATTTTTTATCGCCCAAATAGGGAGTTGACTCCTGACCTTCGGAGTCCCTACTACACAGTGGGAGTCAATATACTCCTATATTTTCATTCTACTCCATCCTTCCCATGATTTGAGGTTTACAACCTCTCCCAGACGTGATAATCATGTCAAAAAGTAAATTTTCTCTACGTCAATCCTCAATGGTTTCCCATCGAGGTTGAAGCTTTCATTCTTAGGGTCCTAGTAACCCAAAATCATCTTGAGAAACCTCACTTGGGCCCTCATCTCTTTGATTACCAAAAATTTATATAAGAGACATCGTTTCAAGGCCATTTTCCCCCCCTAATCACGATCCACAACAACATCGACCTCCTTGTTCTCTCTTTCTCTCCATTAAAGACAAATCCTGCCAAAGACAAGTCAACATTTGAGTTAGCATCCATAGAATTCATTGTTTTCATGACTTTACATGAGTTTCTTCGCTTACATTCCCGTATAAGGCTTCGTATACGTGCCCGATAGTTTTCACAGGTGCGTATAACCCATCATATACACAACCCGATAGGAAATAACCCGCATACACCGAATTTCATAATTTACGCCCTAAATTACTCAAAATTTGGAACCTAATTTAAAACTTTAATCCACTAGAAATAAAGAGGAAGGGAAGAAGAATTACCTAGTCTAGACACTTTCTGATTTCGTTGCCTGGCGCTCCCACAATTACTATTTTCACTATTTGGGTAAAAAATCAAAATGGTATAGTAATTTTTGGTTTTGTTACTATTTATAAATAGTTTTTACCCACTTTCTATAATTTTCAACCATTTTTTCACCTAATGGACTAATACAAAGGTGGATTGAGTTGGTTTTTGTAGTGTTTGTTAGCACTCTATAAATATGTCTTGTTGGACGACAAATGACATAGGTAACTATTTCAACCAACTTTAGGTTGGATTTTGAACTTTCCAACCAGAGAGGGCTCTATCGAGCATATAACTATTTAGGATATTAAAAAGATTTGGCAATTTGTGTTCAAAGGTCATATTCTACCATGTTATAAAATTTAAAGGTGGAAGGAGAAAATAAAAGAGTAGGGCCATTGGGCAATGGGGTCCATTCTTGAAAAGTAAGAGGAGCTATGAGCTACATATTTCTAGATGGAACATAGGAAAAATACATAATATGTGATGGCAAAGGAGAGGAAAGGAAAGACTACTATCAACAAGAGGCATCTAATAAAGGGTGAATCTCTTGGTGTAGTATTAGAAGAGGAAACATGAGGGCTGGATACTACAAGCAGAGCACCAATCACGAGTGAAGTCTGAAACAATAACCAAAAATACATAACAAGTATAATCCATGTGAGAAGTAGCACCAAAAAAAATGAATTTCTTTTACTACTTAAAGATTATTATGAGAAGCAAAAATACATTCATGAATATGAAGGACAAGAAAACACACTGAGCATCAACACCATGATGAATCTCAACTATCTAAGAAAAACCTTATTTGCGTATATTAAAATTTCATAAAAAAACTACAAAGTTCTCCTGCTACGAGGGTAGGCCCCTCTCAGGTAAGTCCAACCATTCATTTATCCTTTTTATAGTATATATAGATAAGTTACATATGGAATTCAAAACAGATCATCTTCCCCAAGATTCCAAAAATAGTTATGAATTACAAAGGGAGTAACATACTAAAATCGAGCTCCTACTTTCTAGGGAGCGTTATAAACCAAAACTGACATATTTGAGATTTTTACTCTGAACGCCACTTGTCTAAATCATCACAAAATTCTCTGAAATATACTTAATTTAGCTTGAAATATATTTCAAGTTTGTGATTTCTTCCTTTAAGGTGTCAATCCAATTAGGTTGGTTCTCTTCAATACTTTCAACCACTTCATCTTTAACATCCTTCTTTCGTTTCTTACTCCTTTTACCCTTGATAACTTGTGTGTGATATCTGTCTGCATACCCATTGATAATCAAATCCTTCATGGTATCATTTAATATAATTTATTCACCTGACCTTGGTTCATCTGCAGACTTTGTGTGAAAGTTTGTTTCCAATATTTGGACAACACGCTTCTCTTTCTTCTTGATTGATAAGTTTGTCAGATTATTTGAATATCTCGGTTCACTGAAAGATGATGGGTCTATCTTCTTCATTTCCTCTAGTTTTCCTGGAAGCACAAGCTCACCTCCTTTGGGTTGTACAAGAATTAGATGAATGATTTGATTCATGGTTACCAGTTATGTAATAAAAACGTCAATTGACCAAAATAGAGTAATGTCACCCATGTTTTGAATGACAGTCATCATTGAGTGCCAATCATGGGCTACTGAAGGAAGTCCTTGCAGGGATAATGAATTATCACGTTAGTCTATTGATTTCAAATGATGAGCCTTCAAATCAGTTTTTGGGCGATGCTCACCCGACATCGCACAGATGAAAAGTACCCAACCAAGTGTCTCAAGATGATTTGACTAGTTGTCAACTTTCCCTTTCCACATGAGACCCTTAGATTTGACCTATTCAATGATATTTTGACATGTTCCATTGAGGTGTGATTGATCAGTTTCAAGATCACCCGCCTTTCCCCCCGATATGCATTTTGTGGAACCATGTGTCCTCTAGGAGAAACTGTGGTATTCATATCGGCCCTCTTTTAAAAGATTAACCTCTACATTAGTTCTCATCCCGATATGATCCATGACTATTGATCTATGGTGCCTACGATATGTGACCCTCTGGGTCCCATAAAATTCACCTTTCCACTATATGTAGCCCCATCCACTATTCTATTGCTCCTCTATATCGATTTAATCTCTTTCTAAGACCCGAGACTTGAACTCCATACGATTTTTTTTTACAGTGATAACATGGGCTCCAACTTGGGATGCTATCCTCCCTACGAGGTAGCAAAGAACAGTAGACCCTATGCCTTATTCATTGGGGATTCCCTTACAACAGGTGCATATAATACCTTGAATTGTCACCAATGTCCATTGAAAACTGCAATCTGCACACTTCTCTCACATGGAGGTTGAATGCTTTATTTGGAGACCTAAACTTGAAAATGCTTGTTCCACAAGATTATTTGTGCCTACTTACCCTAACTACTCAAATGTACTACTAATCAAATGAAATCAAAATTTCAATGGAACCATGTCAGCATTATTTTCATTGTTTGTTTACTTTGCACAATCTTGCTCCAAATCCTTTTCACTCATAACCCATTTGAGAAGTTATATATGAATTTGAATCTTAGAATTTCATAAACATTGGGACTATTTATTGTTTCTAGAAAACATTCAAATGGATCTTCCAACACATGCATAAGACCACAATCATGTTTCACTTCTTCCATTGCATTCTCTCTTTCATGTGATTTACCCCGTTGATTTCCATCAAGAGGCTGGAAAATCTGCTGAGACTATTGAAAGTAACAACCTCTCGAATAAGAAGAAAACACTGGATGGAAATAAATCACTGGTGTAAATAAACCCATACCTAATATTGACATTGATTGGCCATTATATTCATCTCAGAGATTACAATCCATCCTAAGACTTAAATTTTGATTGTCAAAATTTTCCATATAACATGCCACAAGATCATGAAAAACATGAAAAATCATTTCTTCTTGATGAAAAAAAATAGAAAGGCAAGCCTCTTTCATAAGTGCTTGTTGTTCTTGCTCTATTTCTTATGTTCTAAGAACATTTTCAAATGAAATGGAAGGAATAGGTTTGTCTACTCTTCCATGCATATAAAAAAAAATATGCATACATCCTTGAACATCTTCAAATATGACAACCATATTATTTGTATCAAGACTATCCTCTTGTTTATCAAACAATTTTGGTTTGGTTTTATTAACCTTTTGGAAGTTTACTTGAGGTTTGTCATTTTGAATTTCAAATGAATGAAGGGGAATAATATCTTGTTCATAATCTTCTTTCAAATGTGAAAATCTAACATCATGAACTATTTCACATTCTAGAGTTCCCATGGATCCATCTTCAAAACCGTGATTTTCAAATGAATCAACCGCATCTTCATTATATTTCTGTATTCCTGATCGAAAAGTGGCATACACCATTTTGTTTCTTTCCTGAAACTCTGTGTGATTTGTTTGTTTACTGCTTGAAGTTTCCATAGATGCGGTTTCAAAATCCTTATCCATTTCTAATCCATTTAGAATTTGAACAACCACATCATTCATAGGGTAAGAAAAACAACTTTGAAACACCTTGTCTTGCTGGAAATCTTGTTGAATATCTTCATTAAGTTTAGGAGAAGGATAATGGATTTTAAAAACAATTTCTTGATCAACTTCATCTTCATTTCCAAAATGGTAGTTGAGCACATGATGAAAATATGAACTGAAATAGCTTTCCATGTAATCAACCACATGATCATTAAATGCATGAGAAGGTTGTCGATCTTCCTTACTTATAACAATTTGTTGATGTAAAACAATGCCATTGTGAATGCAGTGAGACTTTCATGCTTCATCTTTTATCTCATGATTTTCTTTCAACAATTAAAAGGAAGAAAAACATAATGGAAAACAGTTTTCATTAGTAAGTCCACTCCTTTCTTCATATTCAACATCACGCCTAGAGGATTTCTGATTTGAAACATTATAACCATTTTTCTTCAACAATTTGAAAGAAGAAAAACTCAATGAAAAGGTTCTTTCACCTGATTCAAAACCTTCTTAATTTTCTTCATTGTTGTCATATGCACAATTTTCAATTTATTTGGATGGCTGAACACACTCATTTTCATATCCATCTTCGACCAATGTATGCAATTTTGAACTGCAATACCTTCTACATAATAAGTAATAGGGTCATCAAACACATGAGAAGATTGCTGCAATTTCTTGTCAATTTGTTCCAGTGAATCATTGTGATTTAGAATCAACACACATTCTTTAACTTCAATGATGATCTTATAATTTTCTTTCAACAATTTAAATGAAGAAAAGAACAAAGTTAAAGAATTCCCTTCAGCTAATTCAATACTTTCTTCTTTCTAATTGTGATATGTAGTTTGATTGCTCTCATTACAGTGCTGAAAAGGAACATTTTATGATAGATAACATGCATTTGGTTGTTCTAGGAAGTCAACATCATTATCATCATCATATTAATCATATATAGGAAAATCAACAACATATGCAATCTCATCTTCTTGACTGTCTACAAATGAATATATGAAACAATTAGCTCCATGCTCATAATGGGATGGATCATAAGCTAAATTATCACCTCCTTTTTCAATAAGTGGAATGCAATCTTTTGAAAAATCATCAGCATTGAAAACTTCAAGAGGACCTATGATATTATCAACTCTATGCTCAAAATTCTAATCAACTGTTTTCTCTTCATATTCACTTTCATGTTCTTTAGCATCCAACTCCTCTTTTCAAATCTGTTTACATGCTTGGATATTGTGTTGAATCTCCTGAGCATCATTAAACATTTGTTGTAAGGACTTAGGTATTCTTTCCATTAGGAGGAAAGACAAATATGGATGAAGATTTGTTGTATAATGGAGCATGGAAACAACTTCAGTGGGTTGAATTTGTTTGGGCAAATTGTAATAGATACTAGAAAACCGTCTACTAAATGTGGAAATAGTCTCACTGCTTTGCCTTTTCAAGGCATATAATTTTGTAAGTTGTAAGTCTAGAGGTTTCTTCTTACCCCAAAACTTTGAAAAAGCACTCTTCAATTATTCCCATGAGCTAATTGTCTTTGGCTGTAAATGTTTGAACCATTATTTGGTGTTGCCTTTCAAGGATTGAGAGAAGGCCCTCATACAAACATCATCATGGTCAATCTCAAGCAAATCTGTAAAATTCTCAAACCCTTAGATGTGTTTTTCAACTGTGATGGCATCAGGTTCCCCATCAAACATAGGTAGGTACTTATAGTGCTTTGGAGGAAAATCATGAAGCATGTGAGTTAATTTTAAGGGTTTGTATGTATGTTGAGTCTTGGAGGGTGCTAGATCAATTACAAGAGGTGAAATATCAACCTTGGTTTCATGAGGCTCATCAACTTGGTCATGGTTATCACATGGTTTAGATGGGATATTTTGATCAAAATCAGTGATAATTTGAGGGGATATCTGTATAATTTTAGGAGGAGGATATACAATTTCAATATTATCGGGATGATCATTTGCATCCAGTAGGTGAAGAAAAATTTGTTTAGCATGTTCAGGAAAGGACCAGAGGTAATTCAAAACAAAAAATATAATGTCTTGAAAAAACCCCAATTTTAAATACTTGTTTTCTCCCATGATGCATTTTCATACCTCTGTCAAGGGATCTCATATTTGGATAATGGAGTCTCCAATGATGTTTTGGAAGCTAGATTCTGCATTGAGAGTGGATTCACCAGTGAAAATTTAAATTTATGGATTCTTCTACCAGTGGAATCACCTTCAAACTGATTTTTCGATGTGTGGAGTCACCAAAGCAGGAATACAACCAATATGTTCCTAAGTGTCTGCTGCTCTCATAGCTTAGAGATCAACCATGTCATTCTTTCCAAGGGAAAGTTTTTTAATTTCGTCCCCAGAAATGAGGCAAGAATGTTAGCACTCTATTAATCTTCCTGAATGGAGGATAGATGACAGATGTAACTGTTTCAACCTAATTTAGGTTGTATTTTGACCTTTCCATCCAAAGAGGGCTCTCTCGAGCATATAACTATTTAGGATATTAAAATTATTTGGAAATGTGCGTATAGAGGTCAGATTCTATGATGGTGTAAAATGTAATGGTGGTAGGAAAAAACACAAGAGTAGGGCCATTGGGAAATGGGGATCGTTCCTTAAAAGTATGAAGAGTTATAAGCTACGTATTTCCATAGGGAACAAAGGAAATATAGGTATGATTTTCAGCCAAATAAGTAATATGTGATGGCATAAGAGAGGAAAGGAAAGACTACTATCTGCAAGAGGCATCTAATAGAGGGTGAATCTCTTGGTGTAGTATTAGAAGAGGAAACATGAGGGTTGGCTATGGCAAGAAGAGCACCAATCACAAGTGAAGTCTAAAACAGTAACCAAAAATACATTACAAGTATAATCCCTGTGAGAAGGAGAACCGAAAAAAAAAGAATTCCTTCTACTAAGAGTTTAGTACTAGAAGAAAAACACATTCATGAATATGAAGGATAAGAAAACACACTAAACATCAAAACCGTTATGAATCTCCACTATATAAGAAAAAACTTATATGCTTATATTAAAATTGTATAAAAACCTACAAATTTCTCCTGCTACGAAGGCAGACCACTCTCTAGTAAGTCCAACCATTCATTTATCTTTTTGATAGTATATATAGATAAGTTACATATGGAATTCAAAATGGGTCGTCTTCCCCAAGATTCCAAAAATAACTATCAGTTACAAAGGGAGTAACGTACTAAAACCGAGCTCCTACTTTCTAGGGAGCATTATAAGCCAAAAATGACATATTTTTTATTTTTACTCTGAACACCACGTGTCTGCATCAACACAAAATTACCTGAAATACAATTAATTTAGATTGAAATCTATTTCAGGTTTATAATTTCTTCCTTTAAGATGTGAAGCCAATCGGGTTGGTTCTCTCCAATAATTTCAACCACTTCATCTTTAACCAACTTCTTTTGTTGCTTTCTCGTTTTACCCTTGCTAGATTGCATGTGATATTTGTCTATGTACCAATTGATAATCAAATCCTTCATGGTCGGATTTAATCTAATTTCTTCACCTAACCCTAGTTCATTTGCTGACTTTGTGTGAAATTGTGTTGCCAATATTCAAACATCAAGCTTCTCTTTCTTCTTCATTGATAATTTTGTCAGATTATTTGAATATCTTGGTTCACTGAAATCCCTTGGTTCTGTCTTCTTCATTTCCTATATTTTTCCCAAAAGCACGATCTTACCTCCTTTGGCTTGTACAAGAATTAGAGGAACGATTTGATTCGTAGTTACTAGTTATGTAATAAAAATGTTAATCACCCAAAATAGATTAACGTCACCCATCTTTTGAATGATCACCATCATTGAGTGTTAGTCATGGGCTACTGATGAAATTTCTTGTAGGGATATCAACTTGTCACATTCAACTATTGATTTCAAATGATGAGCCTTCAAATCATTTTTTTGGCTGCACTCACCTGACATCGCACAAACAAAAAGTACCAAAACAAGTGTCTTGAGATGATTTGACTGGACACCAACTTTCCCTTTCCACATGCAACCCTTGGACTTGACATATTCAATGATATTTTGACAGGTGTGATTGAGCGGTTTCAAGATCACCTTCGTTTCCCCCTGATATGCATCTGGTGACACCACGTGGCCTCTAGGTGAAACCGTGGTATTCCTATCGACTTTCTTTCAAAAGATTAACCTCCACATTAGTTCTCATCCCGATATGCTCCACAAACATTGATCTGTGGAACCTATCATATGTGAACCACTGGGTCCCATCAACTTCACCTTTCCGCTATATTTATCCCCGTCCAATAGATCTGGCCTCATCCTCTAGTCTATCGCTCCTCTATACTGATTTAACCTCTTTCTAAGTCCTGAGACTTGGACTCCATTCAAATGTTTTTTCATAGTGATAACAATGTTCACCGGGGATTCTTGAGGATTTCAACGTTATGTTGGCTTTTCATCACCCCGGGCAAGTATTTTCACTACCCAACATATAGGATAAGTATCCATTCCATCATGCATTTTTGCATCGTCCTATAACTGTCACTTTTTCCCTTAGGTATGAACCCATTTGTTCTGACAAAGAACCTTCCATATGCTATAAGTCATGTTGTTATCAAGTGGTAGAGACTTACCGAACATGGGTTCCCTAGTTAGATCCCGTGTTTCATTTGGTGCCCATGCATGGATTTTTTCCATAGGATTGAGAGTCCCTCATAATCTAGTACATGAATTTATGTTGAGCCTCATTTCTCACTCATAAACATGTTTCCTTATACTGAGAGGAATCCCAACTGAGTTTAATTTAAGTTCTTTTCCAACTCTCCTTCAAAAAGTGAAAATATTGTCGAGTGATTTTTCCCTTTCACACTCGTTAAATTGGACTTGAAAGTTCGTGAGTCTTAGTTAATCTCTTTTCCGACTCATTATCAAAAAGTGAAAAGATTGTCGAGTGAACTTGTCTCTTTTACACTAGTAAATTGGATTTGAAAAGACATCTATTTGGCACAAGTTTATCCCTTTTTCACACCAAGTAGACTAAAAGTCATAAAAAAAGACATTTTTGGGCGTTAAGTTGTGATTTCATCTCATGCCCTTACTTGTAGTATTGATCCTATAGTCAGTTCTCTCTTTGCGTTATAAACCATTTGCCTCAACAGTTTTTGCATCCTCAACCAAGCAGAGCCTTGTTTATATCATTTGCAATTTGACAACCTATACCTAGGAGGGAATATTCCCCCCAATGTCAATCTCTCACATGCATCTCCTTGCATTGAGAATAGGTACGTTCCACTACTGGATCTATTTTTGCCTACTTGCAACACTTGTTTCCTCCTCTGGATCATAACATTCATTTGTCTATGAAAAACCAAAAAACAACGGGCGGGAATGGAGTGTTATCTTGTATTGGAAGCAATCATGTCACCCTTGAACATATCACAATGTTATTGAGTTAATTTTTCATCATAATTTTTGGATTAGCATGGCCTTAGGAAGCTGAGCTCATTACAGAGTCTTCTCTACCGACTGGTTACTCTTCCAGTCCTTATAGAGAATTTTATTGATGCCTCCTTCATCTCATGGTTTCATCATTGGGTCTATGATGTCGGAGTCCTCTATATGTCTCATGCTCTTGTTCAAAGGAATTATATCAACCTGTGTTGGTCACTCCTCAGAATTCTTGACTTTGCATGTCGGCCATACCCTCAGTTTGTATCAGAGTCACATGATACTATAGTCCTATCATGCACCCTGGCCCTACTTTCATCATTGGTAGGCAACCTTGAACCCAACAGTCAACATTTCATCATTGGTCATTGACTGGGTGGTTTCCCTTTTGTTTATTGAAAATACATCTATTCACACATGGGGATTCGTGAAGTTTATTGGATTACATTATCCTTATTTGTCGTTTTCTTGCCTTTGTCAACAATTTTCATCATTGGATGTTATTCAAAGGGTATTTTTTGTGTATCACTTGCTCCTGGCACATGCGAAATATGCACAGGGTCATTGGTTCATGAACATGTTCTTCGTCTGATTTCCACCAAATAATGAAGCCTCTCCTCTGTACCTCATGATGACTGATGAGAGATGCCTTAATGCTCTCATTTTAGCGGGTCTCTTTCCATTGACTTCAACTCATTTACTCTGGAGATAGGACCTAGAGTATTATGAGTACCTTGAGGCTTGTGGTCGTTAGTGGTAGGTTCTCTCGCCATCGACAGTTGGGAATACATCAATGTCTCACGATCAATGGATTCTTCAGGTGTTTGACACCAAATCCTTTATTCACGCCTATAAAAATGTACTCGATTCCTTGATACCTAATTTCATTATCGATAGGATGTCTCCCAATTGTTAACAGTATACCTCAATCACTGGTAATCAAAAAATGTCTCGTTGTGTTCAACCTCAACTCCTTTATTCACATGACATAGACTTGCACCCTTGGCGGATTGTGTAGAAGACTTGAAGGCATAACTATGTGGCCCCAACTTTCCTGAGTTGTTGCCTCCTTCTCATTGGACCAATACCTATATGAATTCATTGATCATGGGAGATCAGATTGTACTCCACTGTATATAGATATCTTCATATTGGTTTTGAGACTGGTTCTATTGGGCCTTGTTCATGACTATTACAACTTTTGGCATGTAATCACATTTATATTTTCCTATTCATGGCTACAAACATTTGTTTCGGTATATTTTCACATGGATCTCTAGTGTAATTCTATTGGCAGCCATGTATGCAAAGTCAGTGCAAAATCTAATGAGCAACTAGTTCTTCCAGCTGGTTCCCCATCACCCCACTTTTGGGTTGTTTATAATGTATTTCGTCCATCCCAGATACTCCTCTGACCTCACACATTAGGGGGCATCTTTTATAGCAAGAGTTTCCTCACCGTATGCAATCTTGCACGAAAGTCCTTTTCCATTTCCCTATGCAGACATATCATCCGTTTTTGTAAAATCTAGAGCTAAAAAGACATATTTTTCCACATGTACGCATCTTTCCTACTATACAACATGCGTATACGAAGACTGCTCCACTACAATCCATGTACATCGATATTTGTGCTAGAAAATGAAAATTGTTGTTGGGTTTCCATGTCCAATAGGAAATCTATAATCCTTGGCCTTCCATATACTCGAAACATTCTCACTCGACTCTTCAGTTCCATTTTGAAGGCTATAAATGGACCAATTATGAGCGATGGAAAGAGGAGAAAGAATTAAAATTTGAGACAAAAGTTACTCTAGAGGAATTATTTTCTTCATATTGAGTATTTCTCCCTTTGTCCTTTGATTCCAAACACAATGTTCAGCCCTCAAGCTCTTACCTTATTGATTGAGAATCTCATTGTTTCTCTTTTATGAGCTTGGATTTGGTGGAGGAATGAAGTGGTGGAGGCCCAACTGAAAGGAACTTATTTTCATGATTTTTAATCGTGATGACATGGAAGTCTGTAACATGTTCACTTATACTAATCATATATTAATAGAAAAAAAAATCCCGTCCAATTAATATCTTGAAAATATTTGAATTATTATTCCATGGGCATATTTGTCATGTTTATTAATGGATTATTCTATTGAATGTGTGAACATCATTTATTATCACCATATGCTTTCTTTTCTTGTTTTTTAAGGACTAGTTGCAAGTATATTGCTTTGGGTCAAGAGCTCAATGGTGGAATTCATCGAACGTCTAGATGAGGTAGGCTCATTCTCTTGTCTTGCTAGCATATTTGTTTATACAACATACTTGAGAAGATCGTATATTTATGCATTCATTTCCATCTATTGTGGTTTACCCTAGCCATAGAGATATTTTCCTTGTAACAATGTTGTATCACCCCCAGACAAATGGGATAGTAGAAGCCTTCAATAAAATTTTAGATAATTATTTGACAAAGATCTACAACATAGTGAGGGATGATTGGGACTTAGGGATCCCTACAATATTATGGACATATCGGACAACAATAAAAAAGTTGACAAGAAAAACACCTTTGAGGTTGGTCTATGGGAAATAAGCAGTAATGATGATGAAATTTATTTTGTCGAGCCTACGCATTGCAGCAATTACTGATCTATCAGATTCTGGTGCAATAGAACAAATACTATCACAATTATTACAGCTTGCGGAAGAACAATTTGTCACTGGATTACATGAACAATTTCAGAAGGAACAAGAACATGAATGGAATGATAAGAATATTAACAAGAAGAGATTCCAAGTGGGAGAAATAGCATTTTATATGAATATTTTTTTATGTAGCATACAAGAAAATTTTGAATGCATTGGTTAGGTCCATACATGATGAAGTATGTGACAAAGGCAGGTGTTGTTTAGTTAAAAACTCGAAATGGAGAATTCTTAGGAGGAATAGTGAATGGGATTTAGATGAAACTTTTTAAGTACAATCAACCTACCACACACTAGTCCGACCTATGCAAGAGTATATGTACCATAGTAGTCATACTATAGTAGGAAATTAAAATAAAGAAAAAGAAATAAAAATGAAAAAAAGGTAATAAAATAAGTAAAGGAAATAAATGAAGATAAATTAACACAGTTCATAGGAAGGACTAAACATGAGAATGTTATAGATAAAAATAAATGCGTAGAGGCAACATCGTGCAAAGGAAGTGAAATTCACGTAGAAGAAGATATTGCGCCGTTGAAGAGAAAGCAAGCTAGAAAACTACACATATGAGTAATAGAGACCACTAAGGGAATTAAAAGGTGGAAATTATGGTTACAAAGAAATAATGACATGATATTATGGGGACACATAGTCATAAATAACAAAATCTGGTGGAGATCGTGACATACTAGAAAACTGAAGAAAAACAACTTTAAAGCGTACATTAATTGCACAACTAGTGGATTTGAAAGTTAATTCAAGTGCAATGGGAGGTGGAGAACTAGAGAAGGGGCACAAAAGTTATAAAGAGTAAAAAAACATTGGTCATTTTCATTTAGAGTTGCACGTGAGTAACGTAGAGCCAAGGGAAGTGTTATAGATCTTGACAAAAAACATATATCCAAAGTAGTTGTCACTAGTAACTAGATTAAAAATATGGCACCACCAAAGGAAGAAACATCCAAATGAAATATATCCTAAAAAATAGAAAAAAAAACATCACCAAAGGTTTAGGAGACTCTGAGAGCATCAACATCGAAGCGAATGTTTCCCAGGGACTACATTCCACCGAGGAAGAATGATGCCAAGCCAGTGACATTAAAGAACAGTGCTAAGTATCCATTGGTGATGAACAACATCCCATATGTGGTCATCATTAATGAGGATATGCTATGAAATGTTTCACAACTAAGATATGAGACCATGATATCACAGATACAATGAAGTTCCTTGAACTTGCACAGAGAAAATACTTGGACTTGAAAATAGATACATTGATGAACCAAACTATACATGTCCCAAAGGTATGGGCTAGAGGATTGGAATGAGTTGGAATAATAAATTTGTTTTTCATTCCACAGTTCGAAAGGATCCATGAGGTGAATTCATGTGTCAATATGTTGTTAACCTATGTGCATGGAAATTATGTATGGTTCAATAGGCCAATTTATATATACACAAATCTCATTGCTCGAATCACCTGCTTGCCATCACAAGGGGAATATCCCACCTTGTTGTTTGAAGACAAAAAGAATGAAAAGAATCTATTATATTCCATGAATGAGAAGTATCACACAGTTATAGGTGTGACTAGGTTGGATGTGCCAAGTATATATGACCTTATGGTATGAATTGCGATGCAAGCATTGACATGCAAGTTGAAGAGAAAGGGAAGGAAATACCAAGTTCCCACAATAGTGATAACTATGACTGAGAAGTGCGTAGAAGGCGTATTGATGATCTAGGCATTGTTTTTTATTAACTAGTTCCTCATCGATTTCATGGAAGCATAATATAGAGGCATGGAATTCGACTATTCCTAGTTGTTAATTTTGATTGTGTTCACAACATGGAAATGAATAGCGGATGTGTAGTTTATGTGTCTGAGTGGTAAGTTGTGCTTGGCTAACAAGTATCATAACTTCTAGAAAATGATGACCAAGAGAAGACATATAGACACCAACATTGAGTTCATTATGTACAATGAAAGGATTAGGAAGTCTATCTACAATACACAACAAATTTCACCATAGATTGTAGAGGCGTACACATTGATTGCATGATTCTGGGAAGACTGTCATCACATACATATATAAGAAAATAAATACCCCATAGAGGAATGGGTCCAAACAAATTAAAGAATCACAGAGGAGGACATACAATTGATTATTCAGGATTGGTTATTAGACTGGAAGGTTCCTTTGAACCAAACATGAATGGAGTACCTTGAAAATGAGGAATAAGACCAAGGAAATGGAACAAGAGACGTAGAGAAGAAAGTACCGAATGCATGGGATAATACAAAGGACAAGGGTAAGGGGACAATAACATATGTTTGGAAGAAGATGAAATCTCATAAAAAACAAACAATCTACACTTTCATGGACGATGATATCGATGGGATCGACTACCAAGTGAGGGATGTTGTAAAGGAGGTAGCTAAACAAACATCACATAAATAAGAATAACTTCACCAGAAGGTGAAAGAAGAGTTAGTGACATTGCAAAACTATTGGAGGAGGTAAATATATTGTTAAGATATAGATCTAATGAGGGACCAAGAATAGGCGTGATTGTGGAAGCAAGGGCCACAACCTCATCACTATCAGAGATAAAAGATAGCCGCATAGTTTTGAATATCTCTCTCAACGTAATTGAGTTCCCCACACCATAGATGAATGGGAAGACATGACTACTAAGTCACCTGGACTTAGTCATTTCACAGATGCCCATAGGACCACTACAAGGTTTACATACATGTATTGCGTAGGAAATATAGTTTTGTGCATATTCAACATCAAAGGAGTTGGATAAGGTAATGACGAATAAGGAATAATTGTAGAAGGATTATACAAAAATTGTGGAGGAGAAGGACAAGTTCGAGAAAAAGGTAGAGAGTATATTGAAGGAGAAGGAAGAGGCTAAGAAACAAGTAGAGAGGATACAAAGGGTTGTCCATAAACTATATAAGGAGATTCCAAAGGTGTCGATGGTGGTAGAAGCCACACTCGAGGAATATGTATAAATGATCAGTGAGCTCATTCAAGGATTCCACACTGATTAAAGGAGTTGGAAGTGCGAACTACACCAAGGACACCACCTGAGGAGAAGGAACAAAGAAAAATAACAACCATAACCTCATTAGTAAGCATTAAGAATCTGGATGAGGAGTGCATGGAGTTATGCAAAGAAAGCACACATCTTTGGAAAAGGTTGACAGAGGATCCAAAGATGAAATTCGTCGAGGAAATATTAAAGAGTGCATAGGGAAGGAATGAAAGGCCATAAATAATAAATAACATTACCAAAATCTGAGCACGTCGAAGCCATCCCGGTGAAAGGAAGTCATACAATGAGATAGATCAAATAAGGGAAGATGAGAAGAATACAAAATAAATATTAGTACCCCTAAAGGATGAAGCACTCAGGGTTATAGGGGAATTGGTAGTTTTGCAAGTCATAGATAAGAAAGTGACACAAGATAGTGAGCATAAGATCATGACCCTAACTAGGTAGGTAGTAGAGGAGAGTATGGAGAAACCCTCCAAAATTTCATGGAGGCATGGAAGGGTGTGATGCAACAGGATTAAGTTGCTCGAGATGATCCACAAGTGAGTGTTGGGGGCATATTGGACAAGCATTTTGAATAACTAAGTTTTGAAGAGCGTGCACAAAAGTAGAAAAGGGAGCAATTTGCAGTGTCAAAGAAGAAGTTAGAGAGGGAAAAAATGTATGAAGAAAAACAGTTAATCATGTAGGCATGAAGTAAGGAAAATGAACATGCAAGTGCAGAGGAAGGAAAAGCAACATGCTAGAAAAATTGAAGGAAAAAAGATAGGATGTATTCGAGTTTTGTGATAAACTATTAGGGTACTCATCCCTAAATCTATGTGTAAATATGTGATGGATTGGGGAAGAATAGGCTACTAAGAGTAAGATATTAGGTTGTGTATGAGTGAGAATCTTCACTTGAGGTTTTGGAGAGATTTTGTAGAGAGAGAGAATGATTTTATCGTATAATATATATTTATGTCTAGATAGTATGATATGTTATATATATATATATATATATATATATATATATATATATATATATATATATATATATTAAGTGCAGTGCGTAGGACTGGTATGGTGATTTCATGAAAACAAATATATAATCCATTTGTTGCAGATGTAGCCCAAGGATTGGGTGAACCAAATTAAATCTCATGTCTGAATGTGTCCTTCAATGTGGTTACTCATAGATGTTATATTTATGCATGATTATTATATATTTGTTTACTATATAATTAATGCACGATAATAGTGAATGATGCAGTGGGTTAATTATGTTTCAATCTATGATATAATGGTTATGCACAATAGATTTTGTTAACTAATCAAAGGATATGAAATAAGTATATTAATCACATGGTGAATAAACAATAATGGATATGACGATATACTCACACCCCCTCATCCCTGTAGAAACTTGGTTCTTATAGCCCCGCTAGATACCTCAGGTGACACTTCACTTACATGCAGGTGATGTCGATAGGGTCAATATCTAAAGGGTTTTGTTGGTTGACTAAATTGAACCTAGGGTATTATAACTACACAAAAACAATTGTCATGGTGTCTATTTACATATCATAAATACCCCATGTAGTGTTCTTTATATACCTTCCTTTCACACTTTCTATGGTCAAATGTATTTTTGGCACCCAAATGTTAGCGTTAATATCATGCACATGTGAACAATTGAATTCATGCACAACTATTTTAGTTTTTCTTCATGCTTAAGTAGTTGTGAAAAGGGTGAATTGAGTCATGCACATGAGATTAGTTTTGTTAATGCATTCTAGTTCCAGTTCTTCCAATGCAGGCCAGTCTAATTTTTATGATGTGCACCACAAACCAAGAAGACACCACGGGCACACTGGAATCCTGAAAAGAATATTTAGGAATTCTCCCTGAATGATTACTATAGGAAACACGATGGATATTGGAGAAACAAGAACAAGTGTTGGAAATGTAGTTGAGAATTCCACGATTCAAAAGAGGTGACGTGGAATGCATGTGAGTGATAGATGTGTGGGACTAGTAGTCAGAGGTGCTAGTGGAGCATAAATGAAAGTGCCAAATCACTAGAGCCAAGAAGAAAATAAAAGGGATCAACGACAATAAAAGGAGGATAGTTATCTAGTCAATCAATGAAGGACTAGATCTTGTCACTGAGAGGGGGGGGGGGGGGAATCAATGACACAATTATTATATCATTTTTCTTTTATTAATGAAAAAAAGAAATTAACACAATATTTTATCGTGGAACCCAAATGGGAAAACCACAAACTCTTTTCTTTTAACTGTAAAATTTTGTTTTACATGTTACATAGAAGGAATATATTCTTCCTTTTCGATCAACACCAACTTATCAGGATGCACCGACACACATGTTTACCCACATAAACTTTTAGGAGGCTACGACCCCCTGTTTATATAGCCACAACTCACAAGGAAGCACTAACTCCCTCTGCAGGTACCGAACTTCCCTTGCACCACCCAACCACCCTTAATTTATGAATTTGGTAAAACTTTTGATATCATTCACCGGATTGCATAACTGCTTTGTCTCCTTTTGTTCCTAAGATTCAATAAGACATTGACATGCACCTTAGAACAAACAATTCTTCATCTTTGACTCTGCTTCTTTTTTGATCTTCTTCATTGGACTACAAAGACACACTATTCTCAACACTCTTCCTTGTTTATATAATTTTCAAAATGATGTGAGAGTGATAGAGTGTGTCCCTTTGTTTGGAACCATCACACCTCTTCATTTAACTCAACCATAATCACAGTTTTATCATTCTTACCAAGAAGACTTTTCAGAAATTGATCACAGTTATGGATCAATTTAATCCTTTTAACTTGATCTCAAATCTCTGCAATTATTCAGAAACTGAGATCATCAGAGGCGCTTTTGTCAAACCATTACATGTGACCGATAATGCAAAAACCACGAGCTTATAATCTTTAATGACACTTTATCTTTTTCCTTTATATGTATTATACTATATGACCAACGACAGTGACCAGATGTTATGCCAAATGAGTTCTTGAGTGCTTATCAATTCAACGGTCATGATTTAATCTCCTGATGAGATGGACAACAGTCTGGACATCGGATCAGACGGTTCACTTCTGTTTTGTGGAACCAGATCAATGGTTAGATTTAATAATTACACCATATTTTTACTTCTTAATATGACAACTAGTACTTAATCAATCACTAAGATGTATGGCCACAATTTACTTCACATGAGTGTCACATGTAGGCAGGGTAGTGGAGTGTGAAGTCAGAGTGTAGAGGTGGTATGGAAGAGTGGTTTGGAAGTTAGCTCAAAGGTGGGGTTAGGAAGTAAGTGGCAATGAGTGAGGGGGGTTCGAGTTAACAAGAAGGCGAAACGTTATGAGGGCCACACACAATAAATACCATCAACTCAAACCCCCCCCACCATTAAAGGAATAAAGGTTAGGGGGGGTTGATATACCCTTTCGACCTTATATCTAAGCACCCGGTTATTGACCACTAAGATTAGCATGTACTTTAACATAAAGCGCCAAACTGTCATGTCACCCTACATTTTCTTCATTTTGTCACCAATCGTATATTTGTTTGGCAATTGACCATCGACGGTCGATGTGGATTGTGATATTCCCTATCGATCCAAGATCTTGCGTGCATATCAACGGTCTTGATTTGATCTAATCATTGACTAGTCTTATGATATTCATCACACCATCTCTTCTGATCTTTGATCTTCATTCTCTCACCCTCGTGAGATTTAATATCTGCATATCATCCAACATCATCTTTCTACATATCATCCACCTATTTGTCAACAAACATTATATGTTGACAGAGTACTATTTATATCAATGGCAGTTCGTCATACCAACTTATCATTACATCAATGATATAGACTATTGACATCAATGACAATATATGATTGACACTATATCCAACAATCTCCCCCCTTTTCATTGATGGCAACATTCAAACTTCATATTGAATCTCCCTTTGATATGTTGCATCTCTCCTATGAAGTTATTATCTCCCTTTGACATCAATTGAAAATGGTTGCTTCCCTTACAGTAAATATCTGTTTGTATATATAATTCTGACTAGAATTTGAAATAGATAACTCCTCCCACAATCATACTTTTATTGTCATATTGAATGAATCTTTCTGACTATGATTTTTGTCCCCCCTTGATTTGATGCAAATTGATGCATTTTTTTCTTTATATATATTTTTTTATTTTTGAGAGAATTAGATTGGAGGAAGGATTACTCCCAACGTTTTCCTGAGATATTCAAATTTATCTCTTCTTAAGGGTTTTGTGAAAATATGTGCCACCTGTTCTTGTGTTGGAACATATTCCGATTTAATGTTCTTATTTTCATCCTGATCTCTTAGATAGTGGTATTTTATGGGAATGTGTTTTGATTTGGAATGTTGAACAGGGCTCTTAGAGAAACTTATCGTGCTTGTATTATCATAGTGGATAGTAACAGGTTCTTCAAATACTATTTTTAAGTCTTGTAAGGTTTGCTTCATCCACTCCACTTGTGTGCAACATTCTGCAGCTGCAATATACTCAGCTCCAGTGCTAGAAAATAAAATTGAAGTTTGCTTCTTGCTCATCCAAGCTACCAATGATTCTCCCAAAAATAATTATCCTCCGGTTATAATTTTCATGTCGTCTACACTACTTTCACAATATGCATCTGAATAGGGTTTTAAAGTGAATGAATCCCTGCTAGGGTACCAAAAACCAATATCTATGGTTCCTTTCAAATAATTAAAGATTCTTTTTACAACTTGAACATGGATCTCCTTTGGTTCCTCTTGGAATGTAGCCACCATCCCAACTACTTTCTGGACATCAGGTCTGGAAGCTGTTACATAGATTAAAATCCCAATAATTGATTTGTAGTATTATGGATCTACAACATTGGACTCATATTCCTTAGTTTGCTTCCAACTATCATAGGTGTACTGACAGGTTTGCAATATTCTAACTGGAATTTTTTAAGCATATCCTTAACATACTTAAACTGATGTATAAAGACTCCTCTTATGGACGATATTATTTGTAGTCCTAGAAAGAAATTTAGTTTTCCAAGCAAAGACATTTCAAATTCTTGTTGCATCCTTCTAGCAAAGTCCTTACTCATTTTTTTATCATAACTACCAAATTTAATATCATCAATATATACTTCCACAATAATCATGTTATTAACAACAATTTTACAGTAAGCATTGTTGTTTGCTGACCCTCTTTTGAGACCTTTTTTTTGTAAATAAGAATCTAGCCTTGCATACCATGCTTTGGGTGCTTGTTTTAGCCCATAGAGTGCTTTTATTTACACACATAGTCTTCTTTGTGTAATTTGAATCCTTTTGGTTACTCAATATAGAATTCTTCTTCTAAGTTTCCATTGAGAAATGTTGACTTGACATCGATTTGGTACACTTTAAATTTTCTGTAGCTGGAGAAAGATAAGAACATCCTAATTGCCTCTAATATGGCCACATGTGCAAAGGTTTCTTCATAGTCTACTCCTTCAAACTGAGAACACCCTTTGCATACTAATATGGCTTTGTTCCTAATTACTTGCCCATTCTCATTCATTTTATTTTTATACACCCATTTAGTTCCAATGATATTTTTATTTTTTGGTCTCAGAACTAGTTCCCAAGTTTTATCTTTTTCAATTTGGTCCAATTCTTCATTCATTGCATTGACCCAGTTCTCATCTTTACATTCCTCTTTGATTGAGATGGGATAAATTTGTGGCAAGAGTGTTATTTTTGTTTGATACAAAAATTGTCTTCTTGTGTGCAATCCATCAGTCTTGTTTCCAATAATCAATTCTTCAGGATGATTCTTTTGAGTTATTCTTGAGGTCGTTTTTGTGTCTCTTATTCGGGATTATTCTCTTATCTATTCTTCTTTAATATATTCTTCGTCTTCAATAGTATCCATATCATCCTCTTCCCTTTCTTCTTTATTCTCTTCTACTTCTTCTGCTTGTGTACCAACTGACTCATCATCATCTTCATCTTCACTGTCAAGTATAGTTTCTTGATTTTTTATCCTTATCATGTTTATATCATCCACCTTGACATCAACACTCTCAAAATCCTTATGTAATCTAATATTGTATCATCTGTATGCTTTCTTGTTAGAAGCATATCCAAGAAAAATACCTTCATCATATTTGGCATCGAATTTTCCGAGATTCTCATCAAGCCTTTTGATGTTGCACTTACTTCCAAAGACTCTGAAGTATTTTTATTGATGGAGCTCTTCCAAAACATAGTTCATAAGGAGTCTTATTACTATTATTATTGATCTTACCTCTGTTCAATATGTATATTGTTGTTGTTACAACTTCCCTCCAATATCCATCAAACAATTTTGCATCATTAAGCATAGTCCTTGAAGCCTCCTGAACTATTTGATTCCTTCTTTCATCAATCCCATTTATTTGAGGTTTTCTGGTAGCAGAGAATTGTCTTTTTATTCCATGGGTTTCATAGAAGAGATCAAACTTTGTTGAAGTGAATTCACCACCATTTTCTAATCTAAGGAATTTGATTTTTGTCTCCTTTTCATTCTCAACAAGGGTTTTAAAGGCTTTGGATTTGTTAAGTGCTTCTGATTTTTCTTTGAGAAAATATATCCAACCCATTCTAGTAAAATCATCAATGAAAAACATATAGTAAGACTCTCCTTGCAATATATTGGTCCTTGTAGGTCCACAAAGGTTAGTGTGAATAAGCTCTAAAGGTTTTGAGTCTGAGTATTCTTTTACTTTGAACCTTATTCTAGTTTGCTTTCCTAGTTAATATTTTCAAAGTTAATATGTCCCAATATTTTATGCCATAGCCAAATTTCATCTGTTAGATTCATATGACATTTCTCATTCAATTTTGCATCTAGTATATACACATTTTCAGGATTTCTAGGAGAAGTACCAACTATTTTTCTCGTGTCTTCTCTCCTAATCTCACATTTCTGGGAATCAAAGATGAAAAAGTTCCCCTGATCATAGGTTTGGCTGACACTTAATAGGATAGGTTTTAGTTTTTTAACAAGCAACACATTCTTGGGTTTGTCTTTTCCCAAGCTCATAGTGTCTTTCCCAAGTATGTTACCTAAAGCATTGTCACCAAATGAAACTTTACCCTTTTGTTTTTTTAAGTTCAGAAACTTGTCCATGTTTCCTGTCATATGTTTTGAGCACCCACTATCAACATACCAAAGATATTCTTTATCTTGGGCTTTTAAGGCAATACGACATTCCTTCTTTGATGTTTTTACTTTCCAAAGATTCTTTTTCTCTCTAATGAATTTTGGTTTTTCTGAGACTTTCATTAATCTGCAATTATTGGCTTTATGTCCATGGTTATGACATATGAAGTATTCTAGGTCCCCTTCTTGTAGAGATGAAAAAAGTGTTATAGTTTCTTCTTTTGACTTGATTTACTGATTGGTTATCTTTATGGTTATAATTCTTAACCCTCAAATATTTCTTTCAATATGCTCTACAATTCATAGCCTTGTGTCTGGAATTAGAGAATGCAAAGAAATAACCAATGAAAATGCCAGGATACCTGTTTTGATAAAACTTCTTTGGTATTGTCTTATCTTCATTGTTGATGGTTGGAATTGGTCCTTTGGAGTTTTGATCATTACTTGTCTTCTCTTCATTTTTCTTCTTGAATGTATCGATGAGAGTATCTTCATATGATTTTGAGTTAACTCAAATTTCTTATTGAGAATAGACTATTCCATTTTTATTACCTGAATGCTTTTGTGTGGTAATAATCTTATCTAATATTTTAGAACTATTTTCATATTTTGTTTGAGTGAGTTTTACATCAAGTTCTTTTTTGAGGTGAACTATTTCTGCCTCCATTCTTTCATAGGTTATTTGTTTTTCTTTAAGATACTTTTCCAAACATTATTCGATCCTATTTTCTTCTCGGATTTGTTTTTTCAGGTTGGTCACGAGTTTCTTCATCTCCTTTTTTTTTTGTTCATGTTTTTCCTTTTGTTAAACTACAAAACTTTTTAGTTGTCTATATCTAGTTTTGTATTTTCTTAATTCATCCAAGGCACTGAGGAGTTCTTCTTCCATATTAACTTATGCTTCATCTTCTGACTCTTTCTCATGTTTAATTTCCTCTACCTCTTTAGACTCTTCAATACCTAGAAAAAGGACTTCATCATCGTCAGATTCATCACTGTCACTGGACTTTGATGAACTATTGTTTTTTTCTTTTGAGTAGAAATTACTTTTCCCTTTGTAAAAATTTTAATTTTAGTTTGGTTTTTCCTTCTTATTGTATTGTGTAGTTTTGTTTTCTTCATCTTCAGGATCCTCCTTGGAATAGGGACACATGGCTGAAAAATGGCGAACCTTGCCACAGTTAAAATACTTGAAAGGAAACTTGACTTTGTACTTCCTTGCTCCTTTTTGAAGTGTTCTAATAAAGTTATTTTCTTCCACATCAAATTCTTCATGATGGATGGATTGAGGTTTTTTCTTTTAACTTTTTGTTTTATTGACCACCTTGAAGGCCACCTCTCCTTGTGGGAGGTTCTCATGACCTAATCCTAACTCATAGGTTGTGAGGATTCCATACAATTCATACATGGTGAGTTTATCTAGATTTTACCGATCTTCAAGAGAAGACTCATTAGGATTGTATAGAATAGGTTGTGTTCTTAGTACTTTTTCAACTAGCTCATTCTCTGACACTTCCACTACCAATCCTCTGATTTCATTAACAATATTATAATTTCTTTCAAAGTACTCTGAGATATTCTCTTCATCCTTCATTTTCAGACCTTCATATTGTACTCTGGGAGCCTGGAGTTTGGCCCTCTTTACCTTGGAATCTCCTGCATATATGGTTTCCAATTTATCCCAGAGTTGTTTTGCATTATTATAGTTTAGTAGTTTAGCAAGGATTTTCTTACATATTCCAGCTTGCAGTGTGTTTAAATCCTTTGCATGTTCCCAAAAAATATTCTTGTCTTCTTCTTTTATGGGATTGGTTTTTGGAACATCATATCCCTTTTCCACTAATGTCCATACTTCCCGTCCAATGGAAATTAGATAGATTTTTGTTATAACACTCCAGAAGACATAGTGTTCACCATTAAATAGGGGGATTTTTAATGACATCTTCAACTGTTGATCCATTATAATGTATATTCTTCTTCAAGTGATTTAAACATTTTGTGAAGAGACCCACTCTCATACCAATTGAAGGATCAAATCCTGCCACTGAGAGAGGAGGGGTGGGGGGTGAATTAGTGACACAATTATTATATCATTTTTCTTTTATTAATGAAAACAAAATTTTAACACAGTATTTTATTGTGGAACCCAAATGGGAAAACCACGAACTCTTTTCTATTAATTGTAAAATTTCATTTTACATGTTACATAGAAGGAAGATATTCTTCCTTTTCAATCAACACCAAATGATCAGGATGCACCCGCACCCTTTTTTACCAACATCAACTGGTAGGAGGCTAGGACCCCCTGTTTAGTCATCCAAAACTGACAAGGAAGAACCAACTCCCTCTGCAGGCACCAACCTGCCCTTGCACCACCCAACCACCCTTAATTCCTGAATTTGATAAAACTTCTATTATCATTCACTGGATTGCATAACTTATTTGTCTCATTTTTATCCTGCTATTCAATAAGACATTGAGAGGCACCTTAGAACAAACAATTATTCATCTTGGAATCTGCTTCTATTTTGATCTTCTTCACTGGCCTACAGAGACACACTATTCTGAACACTCTTCCTTATTTCTAAAATTTTCAAAATGATGTGAGAGTGATACTTTGTGTCCCTTTGTTTGGAACCATCACACATATTCATTTAACTCAACCATAATCACAGTTTTATCATTCTTACCAAGAAGAATTTTCAGAAATTGATCACAATTATGGATCAATTTCATCATTTTAAATCGATCCTGGATCTCTACAATTCTGTCAAACCATTACATGTGATCGATAACGCAAAAACCATGAGCTTATAATCTTTAATGACATGTTATCTTTTTCCTGTATATCTCTTATACCATATGACCAATGACAGTGACCAGGCGCTAGGTCAAACGCATGTTTGAGCACTTATCAATTCAATGGTCACGATTTAATCTCCTGGTGAGATGGATGACATTTTGGACATTAGATCGAACAATTCAATTATATTTCATGAAACCAGATCAATGTTCATATTTGATCCTCACACCCATCCTTTTATTGCTTAATCCAACAACTAGAAAATTAATCAAGTACCGAGATGGATGGACACCATTTACTTCGTGTGAGTGTGATGTGTAGACAAGGTAGTGGAGTGTGACGTCGGAGCACGAAAGTGGTATGGAAGAGTGGTTTGGCGGTTAGCTAGGAGGGTGGGGGGTAGGATTTAAGTGGTGATGAGAGAGGGGGGTCCTAGTTAACAATGAGGCAATATGTTATGAGGGCCCCACATGAGAAATACCATCATCTCAAACCCGCCCCCCACTATTAAAGGAAGAAAGGTCGGGGGGCTCTGATATGCCCTGTCGATCGTAGATATGAGTGCCCAATTATCAATCGATGAGATTAACACATCCTTTAACATAAAGTGCCAAACTCTCATGTCACTGCACGTTTTCTTCATTTTGAGACCAACCGTAGATATGTTTGGCAAGTGACCATCGATGATCAATGTGGATTGTTATGTTCTTTGTTGATCCAAGCTCTTGCGTGCATATCAATGGTATTTATTTGAATTTATCTTTGACTAGTCTTCCTAGATTCATTGTGCCATGTCTTCTAAGCTTTGATCTTCATTCTCTCACCCTCCTGAGATTTAATCTCTGCATATTGTCCAACTATTTGTCAACAACCATTATATGCTGACAGAGTATTTGTTGATATCAATGACAGTTCGTCATACCAACTTATCTTTGCATCAATGACAATATATGATTGACACTATATCCAACAATTAATTGGTCACTAGGGGGTATAGTTTCTTGTATTTATTTTGTTGGTCATTGTCATTGAGCTCACTTTGAGACTATGTTTTGCAATGTGTCTAATTGTAAGATCGTTTTTTTCGTAAGTGAAAAATCTATAGAGAATCATGTGGCACTATGTAAAGTACTACTAGGAAAATGTATAAGGGAGAAAGGTTCTATTGTTGTCAATGAATGAATTTATTCATGTATGTTTTTGAATGATGGAAGGATAATAATAAAGCTACATTGATTATGTACCTAAAATGTGTTAATTGCACATATTTTTTTATGTTATACATTGTCGAATATTAAGTAAAATGCAATGGATTATATGAATTCCAACCTGAATGGATCCTTGTGTAATTATCCCTTCATCATCGACACAAGACTAGATGGTCCCTGTGATCCTCATGGTGTCTCAGGTGAGACCTTCCTTATTCTTGGCTGATGATTGATATGTCGATGCCTTGGGATTTTTGTTGGTCACTCTATATGAACCCTATGTATTAAACCACCCAGTGTTAAGGAGGATTTGCACAAGCATGAAATGACCCAAAGTCGGATTCGTACAAAGTTGGATGTGATCATGAAACATAAAAAATTCATGAATCATTGAAGACAATTGGTTCACTTCCCTTTCAAGATCTGTTTAATCATCTTTTCGGGCCGAATCTGTTCAACTCAATGGGTTCACATCCTATGGACAAAGCATATGTGAAATATTTCCCAGTTGTTGACCTTCATAGGGACTAGTTATTGGCATTCAAAATCTAATGCGAGCTATCACCCTAGACAAATTGCCTGACAACATAGGCATAGATTCTACTTCAGTGACAAGTAAACAACCACCCAATATTTTCAACAAGTTTTTTCCACTCATAGTTTCTGATTATTCTTTTTCTTTGATTTCTATTACAGTATGTGATTTGGATCTCGTGATTGGCATGGATGAATTGAAGGATAGTCTATTGGGCAACCAACAGGAAAAGCATCAATGAACAATATTTTGTAGTTGGCAATTTTGTAGGAGTTTTACTTTTTAGTTGGAACCATGTCAGAGTCGTTGAAATATTTTACAAATAAGTTGGAATCCAAATAGGTTTAAATTTGATTGTGGTTATATTAAAAACACACAGCCACATCGTAATCCTCTCATGATATATTTTACAAAGTTTTTACTTTATTCAATTAATTTTTTCTCCCTCACCTATATGGAAAGTTATAAAAATGACAAGTATTAATATTATTTTTACCTTATATGGAGGCCCTTGAGCCTCATTGTCCCCATGCAATATCCACATGTTCCTTTTCCCCAATTTTTGCACTATCTTTTCAAATTTTCTGAATTTTTTTCCCAATCCATCCAATTGTTAATGAATTACAACACCGAAGAGAAAATAATATTTGTAAACTAGGTGATAAACCATATGTAGGTGTGCATCATATGTTTCCTTGTGTAGGTGGGAGAATAGGGTTTCCTATGGCACTTAAGAACATGCTTAGCACTTTTGATCCAAATTATTTTGAGAACAAAATGAAGGAAGATATATAACAATGAAATATATAGAAATATTTCAATAAACACAAAGATACAGTAATGCACAATATTTATCAATGAGAGAATGTACAGAAACTGTAAAATTATAGAGCGAATGACTCAATAGAATGGTGGAAGTTTATATATGAGAAGCGATGTGATGGATACGCTAATTCACAATAATATTATGATATTTATAATGAGGATTTAAAGGAATTTTTATCATAAAGAAAATAAAAAACCCTAACCCCAGAAGATGAAATGAAAAAAGGTTTTTGGGCCCTGATGGGGGTAGTCGATACATCAACTTCCCAAGGGAATAATTTTTGCATACAATCTATGTTTGGGGAGAATGATAGCTCGTTTGAAAGATCTAGTTGAGGAGTACATATTCCTTTGGACCCATACCATGCCTTTGGTTATTGTTTGGGTTTTTTTGTTCCCAAAAAACATCGTTTAGTGCTTTAAAATGACCTTGAAAGTTGAGCACCTGAAAAAATGTAGAAAAAATGCCAATGTGCACACCCTTTTTTTGAACCAGTGGAACAGGTGGGTGGCCAAAAATGTCCTCCTATATCAATCCTACCTCCTTAGGAATAAATTCTCTCCATTGTGAGAAGTTCCCAGGCAAGCTTTTGTTGAATCTAAATATTGGTGAGTTGCTTGCCTTGCTAAAGAATTTGTCCTTGTTAGATTGTTGAAGGATGTTATCAACATATTGTTGGAGGGGTTGTATCTATTTAACCAATCTAACTGCATGATATTTCAGAGTGTGGGAGGACTCTAACGGTGAATATGTAGTAGGAATCTCTTGGTTCTCTTCTCGAATCTTGTTGATCGTCTTATGATGGATAAAAGGATCTTTGGTAGAGGCTTCAGTAGTTGCAGTGTCCTATTCTAAACAGATTATGAAGAGGCTAAAATTTGAAATATGTGAGATGACTTTGGCTCACCATTTTTTCGAGACAATAGTCAGAACTACCTCTGTTATGCTATAGTAATAACCCCCTATAGTGAAAATAACACTATGTGGTCGAGACTCATAAATATAATGATGCCTCCACATATATGGCTAGCATAATAGAGAATCACATACTTCCAGTGGGGAAACATCACACAGTACCTCGTACTTGAAGGGATTGATGTCATATGACAGGCGTCACTGTTGGCTGACATGAAGATCTCGTCCTTGGTGGATCCATCTGATGTTGTATGGCTGTGGGTGTGCTATTGTCGGCAACTCCAACTACTTGACGATCTCTATTGAGATGAAGTTCTTTTGAATTTTGATATCAAGAATAAAATGCAGCGAGGTCCCACTCACCCACATATGTGAATGGAAAATGCACTTCCCGTCCTCAGGATTCTTTGGCTCTTCTGGTTGGATTGTTGCATATGCGATAGTAATAGTGGGTTCTACAAAAAATTCAAAGTCAGGGATTGAATATGTTTCTTTGAGCTCGACCACCAATGGCGTTTTTGAGCAAAATTCATTGGTGTTGTGCCAAGGGATATTATGGAAATCACGCCACTTCCTAGTGTCCTTCTTCATCTTTCCATTGCTCTTCTTTTCTTGTGCTTGGAATGGTTGTCGTGAGGTTGACTATTTTTTGGGTTAGGGATTCCTTTACTATACTTTGGTTGTTTTGGATTTGCAGACCCAAATTCGCGCATGTTATGCTACTTGAATTTATACTCTATTTTGACAACATATCTATAAGTGACTCCTATTGATGAGATGTCCAAAATATCCATTATGATTTGTATGTACCTGTGTAGAGCCTCATGATATTTCATAACCAGATGCCTATTATATTCTTTGATACCCAACTTGGTGTGTAAGATATGGAAGGTATTTGTGAACTCCGACACTATTTGGTCGCACTTGGGTGGTAGTGCGGTCCATCCCATGTACTGGTCATCATAGTTTCCCACAAGGTAATATTTCTCCTTGACCACATCCATAAAAAATACCAAGTGGTTTCAACCCCAAATATTCCAGACTACTCTATCGATTTTTTCTCTGAGTAAGTTTCCCATCAATGTTTAACATGGGGGAGAGCTTTAAGGAGTGCAAAGGTGATATTTTCTCTGTCAGACAAATTGTGAATATACAAATAACCTTCTACAAATTTAACCATTTTCCCAAAGCATCCACATCAATTTGACCTTCAAATATGATAATATCAAAATTAACTTGTACCATGAATATGGTAGTGTCTCCAAAGTTACTATTTGATGAACACATGCATGTTATTCTTGAAAATCATTGAAGGATTTGGGAAAAATCTCTAACATATCATTCCTCTGTTGTGTGAGGAATTCTGTAAGAAACAACTTGATGGGATATTATTCTCCCTCACTCTTGTTCTCTTCCTCCATGGGAAGATGCTTGGGATGGAAAGAGAGGTTCTCCTTAAGGGAAACTAGCTCTAGACCCAACTCTCTATATCCTAACCTCATCGAGGACATGCACAAGAAACGAAAAGGAGTATCCTTCTCTGAAACCACTTATATGGATTATTTTAGAATGAAATGAAGAAAGAGATATAACAATGAAATACATATAAATATTTTAATAAAAACAAATATACAATCATGCACAATTTTTATTAATGAGAGAATGTACAAAAATTGTAAAATTATAGAGTGAATGACACGTTAGAATGGTGGTGGCTTATCTCTCATAAGAGATGTGATGGCTATGCTCACTTGCAAGAAGATGTTGATATTTACAATGAGGCTCTAGAGGCCCTTTTATCATAAATAAAATCCAAAACCCTAACCCAAGAAGATGAAACACCAAAAGGTTTACGGGCCTCGATGGGGGTAGTTGGTATGTCAAATTCCCAATGGCATAACATTTGCATAAGATCTATGTTTTGGGCACACAATATCTCATTTGAAAGTTCTACCTAGGGAGTACATATTCCCTTTAGCCCAAAGTATGCATTTGACTATTTTCTCTTTGTTTTTGTGTGCAAAACACGTCGTTTAGGGCCTCAAAACAACCCTGGAAATTCAGGACCCAAAAAATCGTAGAAAAATGACCAATATGGACACCCCTATTTTGATCCAGTGGAATAGGTGGGTGGTTAATGATTTCCATCTAGATCAAATTTGGACCCCCTTTCCCCTCAACACATTGGCAAGGGTTCCATGATTTTCTGATTTCTTAAGTGGTGGGAAATGAAGTTGGCTCAACTATTGATGTGGTGTATCACATTACACAATCAGACAAGGCAATAGTTATGGGATTCAAGCAATCGCATAAGTAGAAAAAAAAATTGCTATCTACTAGAAATTCCATTTTATAGCTCTACTTCGCCATGATTTGAGTGGTTCCTACCATGAGACACACGTATCATAATTATTAGAACCAACTCAAGAAATGAAGATAAATACATTGTAATTGAACAACATATAATGGAATTTTCTATAGAACAATGAGAATGAAAAAACACATGTGCAACATATAACACTGACATGATGGGCATTATGTGCATTACATAAAAGGAAAATTATTTATAAGTTTGCAGATTAAAAAACAAACCCAACCAACATATATCTTGTTATAACACTAGAATGATTCCAATGACAAGCAAAGATAAACAAATAGGATAATAACAAAGTGTATAATAAAAATTCCTACAAAACAATGAGAATGACAAAAAAAGAAGAAGAAGGAGAATAGGCATGTATCTGTCTATAACACTAACATGACTATGATGCTATGAATTACAAAAACATAGAAAACTTTGTAGGTTTTATGTTAAAAGGATAATAGGAATATATCCTACTATAATATTAGCATGACCTCCATGACATGAATTAGTTAAAAAAGGGTAGAAATATTGGTTTTCACTTTAAAAATAAACAATATTTCCATGGGATTATGGGTTATAATTTAATAAAAAATATCATTGTGCATCTCAAAAACTATTTAGAAAAAAATGACCTCATGTAGAGCCAAGAAATATTCAAAAGACTTTAGGTCTTTCTTTAAAAAAAAAACCTATCCAACATGTATCTCTCTAGAGCAGTAACATCATTGTGATGGAAATTATTAGAGAAAGACAAAAAAATCTACATGTTTTCCATTAAAAAAATACCTAGCATGCATATTATAATGTTGGGATAGCCATCATGATATGAATTTCGTAAAAATCGATACAAACATGGATCTTCAATTTAAAAAAGAAAAAAAAAACTCCAAATGATTATGGGTCTTGAGTTAATAGAAAATATTTTTTGCATCTCAAAATCTATTTATACAAAGAAAAGTTAGGAAGAACTAAACAACGAGATAATTTTTTCAAAATTTTCCTTTAAAGAACAAATTTAGAAAACATATTTTTACATAGTGTTTCCATTGAAGACAAATGAAACCTTCCTTGGATTCCTAAACCCCTATTCCAAGATAGAAAAACTACAAGTGGACACTAACATCCCTTTAAACTCATTTTAACCTATCAAAAAGAGAGAGGGAGAAAGGGCATGGTGTATCTTTTTATGAAGTTTTTCCTTGCCACTTTCAATCTGTGAGCTTCATCTTCAAACCCCCTGGTGAAAATTGATTCCTCGAATATGGAACAAAGAGAAATGATTATCTCCTACTCTAGTTGATTATGTAAAACAAATTCATTTACAAAGATTAATACAATAGTAGACACACACATGCAAGAATATACAAACTTGAAGGAAATAGGCCAAGTTTATTTAATGAGAGCCAAAAGAGAAAACTCACAGACCAAGATTAATGTTGTAGTAGCCTCTCCAATCTCTCCTCGTCCAACAACCCTTTCTCAAATAAACCCAAATCAAAATGATGATACTTCACTAATTTCTTCCTCCTTTTCACCATGGAAATGCCTCCAATTTATAGGATTTTAGAGGTTCAACCACCTTGAGTATTTTTTTAATAGGTTGAGGATATG